>OY727107.1:53959791-54559791 GCA_963402855.1 Ormia ochracea
CGATTCATCATCGGTGGTGACTACAATGCTAAGCACACACATTGGGGATCGAGACTTACAACAACAAAAGGAAAAGAATTGTTAAATGCAATTCAAGATTATAAATGTGAGGTCATCTCTACTGGAAAACCTACATACTGGCCTACTGATCCCAGCAAAGTGCCAGATCTGATAGACTTTTTCGTCACTAAAAATTTATCAAGTAACTACATGCAAATAGATGAAATCCTGGAGTTAAACTCGGACCATTCGGCTATAGTATTAACACTGAGCGAAACTATAATTTCTAAGTCAACTAATCCGTGCTTAGTTAACAAAAAAACAGATTGGAAAAGCTTTAGAAAATCATTGGAAGATAAAATTGAATTAGCAGTACCACTACAAACCGAAGAACAACTGGATTCTGAAGTGGAAAAACTGGTCAGTGATATTCAGAACGCAGCGTGGCGAAATACACCTGAAATTAAAAGAAAATTGAAAGGTAATCACTATCCTAAAGAAATAGTTAATATTGTTTCAGAAAAAAGGAAGGCGAGGAAAAAATGGCATCAAACCAGAAATCCACGCGACAAAACCACACTGAATAATTTAACATCACAATTAAGAAATGAAATCAGTCAGTTAAAAAATGATTCAATAAGTGACTTCCTCTGTACAGTGACTAATGACTCAAGTACTGAGTATTCACTTTGGAAGACTACTAAAAATCTAAAGAGACCAATTATGCAAATACCTCCAATCAAAAATGCAGATGGCAGTTGGGCCAGAAATAATGAACAAAAAGCAGCAATATTTGCAAATCACCTTGAAAATATCTTTCAACCCAATGCAGCCAATGACACTGATCCTCTACCTAATATTATAAATCAATCAGAGAGGCCGATACCACACGTCACACTAGCTGAAGTCAAAAGAGAAATCAAAACCAACATCAATCCCAAAAAAGCACCTGGATTTGATCTTATTACTGGTCAAATACTAAAGGAACTCCCAAAAAAAGCGTTATTGAAAATAACAAACATAATTAATGCAACATTTCGCCTACAATATGTGCCACAACTATGGAAATTTGCAGAAGTCATTATGATACCAAAGCCAGGGAAGCCGCCTCATGAAGCAACATCATATCGACCAATATCATTGCTGCCGGTTATATCAAAGTTATTCGAGAAACTGCTTTTGAAAAGGTTGAAACCAATCGTCGAGGAAAAACAACTCATTCCTGATCACCAGTTCGGTTTCCGAAATCAACACTCTACGATTGATCAAGTACATCGAATTACCAATATAATTGAAAAAGCGCTAGAAGAGAAAAAAGTTTGTTCGACAATATTTCTGGATGTTGCACAGGCTTTCGACAAAGTTTGGCATGAAGGGTTAAATCATAAACTGCAAAAGTTTCTTCCTGCTCAGTACTCAAATATCATAAGATCATACATATCAGAACGTTATTTCAGAATAAAGCAAGAAGATGCCTATTCTGATCTAAAGAATGTACAAGCAGGTGTACCACAAGGAAGTGTACTTGGACCAGTCCTTTATCTCCTGTACACTTGTGATCTGCCTACTTGTATAAATAATACAGTCGCTACGTTTGCTGATGATACTGCAATAATGGCCACTGGTGACAACAACATTGAATCAGCAGAAAAGTTACAAACAGCCATTACTGAGATAGAACGCTGGACAGTGAAATGGCGTATAAAACTCAACGAAACCAAATCTGTGCATGTTGATTTCACTAATAAAAGAATCGACCACAAACCAGTCTATATAAATGATCAAATAGTTCCGTACGAGAATTCAGCGAAATATCTTGGCATGACCCTTGATGCAAAACTGAGGTGGAAACCACACGTCAAGAAAAAACAAGAAGAACTCAAATTAAAATACAGAAAAATGTACTGGCTATTGGGTAGACATTCTGCCCTGTCAATATACAACAAGTTACTCTTGTATCAGCAAGTCCTCAAGCCAATCTGGACTTATGGTATTCAGCTCTGGGGCTGCACCAGTCAAAGCAATAGAATGATTATTCAACGATTTCAAAATAAAGTAATTCGTGCCATAGTTAATGCTCCGTGGTACATCAGAAATGACAATATACATAAGGATTTGGATGTGGAGATTGTCGACAACGTTATCAAAAAATTTGCACAAAGTCATGAACAAAGACTTCAACACCATATCAACACTGAGGCTCACCAGCTCCTCGGCAATGTTGACATAATCAGACGATTAAAACGAGTGAAACCTTTTGAACTTGTGTAAAATAGTGAGCTAACTACAGACAAAACATCAAACTCAGTCGCATGAACGTATATAGTGACCAAAATATTTAACTTTAAGAGAAATAAAAAGTATATATCATAGGATAAGTACTTTGTAATTTTAACCGTATCAATTTAAGTTAAAGTCAAATAGCTTATTAGTGTTAAGATACTAGATTGCTATAAAATAAATGCACCAATAGGTGTTGTTTATACAAAAAAAAAAAAAAAAAAAAAACTTTTACTTTTAGTTAAGTTTTTGCCATTTTATTATATTTTCACGTTTGGATTGCTATTTAAGGAGTTATTGCAGGAGAAAGGAAGGAGTTGGACGGTTAAAAATCACTAAGGTAGCTACCTTACTAAAATCGCAATTTTTTGTGTTTTTTAATTACTGGCAAATATCTCAGAAATATACTCCTATTCTGAGATAAAAAATCAGCTTGAAAAAGTAATATAAACGCCAGTTCAGCATAAAAAAATTTGGAATTTCAATTAAGGATGACTGCCAGAAGAAGGGAATCATCAAATCGCGCATCACTTTTACTTTTAGTTAAGTTTTTGCCATTTTATTATATTTTCACGTTTGGATTGCTATTTAAGGAGTTATTGCAGGAGAAAGGAAGGAGTTGGACGGTTAAAAATCACTAAGGTAGCTACCTTACTAAAATCGCAATTTTTTGTGTTTTTTAATTACTGGCAAATATCTCAGAAATATACTCCTATTCTGAGATAAAAAATCAGCTTGAAAAAGTAATATAAACGCCAGTTCAGCATAAAAAAATTTGGAATTTCAATTAAGGATGACTGCCAGAAGAAGGGAATCATCAAATCGCGCATCACTTTTACTTTTAGTTAAGTTTTTGCCATTTTATTATATTTTCACGTTTGGATTGCTATTTAAGGAGTTATTGCAGGAGAAAGGAAGGAGTTGGACGGTTAAAAATCACTAAGGTAGCTACCTTACTAAAATCGCAATTTTTTGTGTTTTTTAATTACTGGCAAATATCTCAGAAATATACTCCTATTCTGAGATAAAAAATCAGCTTGAAAAAGTAATATAAACGCCAGTTCAGCATAAAAAAATTTGGAATTTCAATTAAGGATGACTGCCAGAAGAAGGGAATCATCAAATCGCGCATCACTTTTACTTTTAGTTAAGTTTTTGCCATTTTATTATATTTTCACGTTTGGATTGCTATTTAAGGAGTTATTGCAGGAGAAAGGAAGGAGTTGGACGGTTAAAAATCACTAAGGTAGCTACCTTACTAAAATCGCAATTTTTTGTGTTTTTTAATTACTGGCAAATATCTCAGAAATATACTCCTATTCTGAGATAAAAAATCAGCTTGAAAAAGTAATATAAACGCCAGTTCAGCATAAAAAAATTTGGAATTTCAATTAAGGATGACTGCCAGAAGAAGGGAATCATCAAATCGCGCATCACTTTTACTTTTAGTTAAGTTTTTGCCATTTTATTATATTTTCACGTTTGGATTGCTATTTAAGGAGTTATTGCAGGAGAAAGGAAGGAGTTGGACGGTTAAAAATCACTAAGGTAGCTACCTTACTAAAATCGCAATTTTTTGTGTTTTTTAATTACTGGCAAATATCTCAGAAATATACTCCTATTCTGAGATAAAAAATCAGCTTGAAAAAGTAATATAAACGCCAGTTCAGCATAAAAAAATTTGGAATTTCAATTAAGGATGACTGCCAGAAGAAGGGAATCATCAAATCGCGCATCACTTTTACTTTTAGTTAAGTTTTTGCCATTTTATTATATTTTCACGTTTGGATTGCTATTTAAGGAGTTAATGCAGGAGAAAGGAAGGAGTTGGACGGTTAAAAATCACTAAGGTAGCTACCTTACTAAAATCGCAATTTTTTGTGTTTTTTAATTACTGGCAAATATCTCAGAAATATACTCCTATTCTGAGATAAAAAATCAGCTTGAAAAAGTAATATAAACGCCAGTTCAGCATAAAAAAATTTGGAATTTCAATTAAGGATGACTGCCAGAAGAAGGGAATCATCAAATCGCGCATCACTTTTACTTTTAGTTAAGTTTTTGCCATTTTATTATATTTTCACGTTTGGATTGCTATTTAAGGAGTTATTGCAGGAGAAAGGAAGGAGTTGGACGGTTAAAAATCACTAAGGTAGCTACCTTACTAAAATCGCAATTTTTTGTGTTTTTTAATTACTGGCAAATATCTCAGAAATATACTCCTATTCTGAGATAAAAAATCAGCTTGAAAAAGTAATATAAACGCCAGTTCAGCATAAAAAAATTTGGAATTTCAATTAAGGATGACTGCCAGAAGAAGGGAATCATCAAATCGCGCATCACTTTTACTTTTAGTTAAGTTTTTGCCATTTTATTATATTTTCACGTTTGGATTGCTATTTAAGGAGTTATTGCAGGAGAAAGGAAGGAGTTGGACGGTTAAAAATCACTAAGGTAGCTACCTTACTAAAATCGCAATTTTTTGTGTTTTTTAATTACTGGCAAATATCTCAGAAATATACTCCTATTCTGAGATAAAAAATCAGCTTGAAAAAGTAATATAAACGCCAGTTCAGCATAAAAAAATTTGGAATTTCAATTAAGGATGACTGCCAGAAGAAGGGAATCATCAAATCGCGCATCACTTTTACTTTTACTTAAGTTTTTGCCATTTTATTATATTTTCACGTTTGGATTGCTATTTAAGGAGTTATTGCAGGAGAAAGGAAGGAGTTGGACGGTTAAAAATCACTAAGGTAGCTACCTTACTAAAATCGCAATTTTTTGTGTTTTTTAATTACTGGCAAATATCTCAGAAATATACTCCTATTCTGAGATAAAAAATCAGCTTGAAAAAGTAATATAAACGCCAGTTCAGCATAAAAAAATTTGGAATTTCAATTAAGGATGACTGCCAGAAGAAGGGAATCATCAAATCGCGCATCACTTTTACTTTTAGTTAAGTTTTTGCCATTTTATTATATTTTCACGTTTGGATTGCTATTTAAGGAGTTATTGCAGGAGAAAGGAAGGAGTTGGACGGTTAAAAAAAATCCTTACTAAAATCGCAATTTTTTGTGTTTTTTAATTACTGGCAAATATCTCAGAAATATACTCCTATTCTGAGATAAAAAATCAGCTTGAAAAAGTAATATAAACGCCAGTTCAGCATAAAAAAATTTGGAATTTCAATTAAGGATGACTGCCAGAAGAAGGGAATCATCAAATCGCGCATCACTTTTACTTTTAGTTAAGTTTTTGCCATTTTATTATATTTTCACGTTTGGATTGCTATTTAAGGAGTTATTGCAGGAGAAAGGAAGGAGTTGGACGGTTAAAAATCACTAAGGTAGCTACCTTACTAAAATCGCAATTTTTTGTGTTTTTTAATTACTGGCAAATATCTCAGAAATATACTCCTATTCTGAGATAAAAAATCAGCTTGAAAAAGTAATATAAACGCCAGTTCAGCATAAAAAAATTTGGAATTTCAATTAAGGATGACTGCCAGAAGAAGGGAATCATCAAATCGCGCATCACTTTTACTTTTAGTTAAGTTTTTGCCATTTTATTATATTTTCACGTTTGGATTGCTATTTAAGGAGTTATTGCAGGAGAAAGGAAGGAGTTGGACGGTTAAAAATCACTAAGGTAGCTACCTTACTAAAATCGCAATTTTTTGTGTTTTTTAATTACTGGCAAATATCTCAGAAATATACTCCTATTCTGAGATAAAAAATCAGCTTGAAAAAGTAATATAAACGCCAGTTCAGCATAAAAAAATTTGGAATTTCAATTAAGGATGACTGCCAGAAGAAGGGAATCATCAAATCGCGCATCACTTTTACTTTTAGTTAAGTTTTTGCCATTTTATTATATTTTCACGTTTGGATTGCTATTTAAGGAGTTATTGCAGGAGAAAGGAAGGAGTTGGACGGTTAAAAATCACTAAGGTAGCTACCTTACTAAAATCGCAATTTTTTGTGTTTTTTAATTACTGGCAAATATCTCAGAAATATACTCCTATTCTGAGATAAAAAATCAGCTTGAAAAAGTAATATAAACGCCAGTTCAGCATAAAAAAATTTGGAATTTCAATTAAGGATGACTGCCAGAAGAAGGGAATCATCAAATCGCGCATCACTTTTACTTTTAGTTAAGTTTTTGCCATTTTATTATATTTTCACGTTTGGATTGCTATTTAAGGAGTTATTGCAGGAGAAAGGAAGGAGTTGGACGGTTAAAAATCACTAAGGTAGCTACCTTACTAAAATCGCAATTTTTTGTGTTTTTTAATTACTGGCAAATATCTCAGAAATATACTCCTATTCTGAGATAAAAAATCAGCTTGAAAAAGTAATATAAACGCCAGTTCAGCATAAAAAAATTTGGAATTTCAATTAAGGATGACTGCCAGAAGAAGGGAATCATCAAATCGCGCATCACTTTTACTTTTAGTTAAGTTTTTGCCATTTTATTATATTTTCACGTTTGGATTGCTATTTAAGGAGTTATTGCAGGAGAAAGGAAGGAGTTGGACGGTTAAAAATCACTAAGGTAGCTACCTTACTAAAATCGCAATTTTTTGTGTTTTTTAATTACTGGCAAATATCTCAGAAATATACTCCTATTCTGAGATAAAAAATCAGCTTGAAAAAGTAATATAAACGCCAGTTCAGCATAAAAAAATTTGGAATTTCAATTAAGGATGACTGCCAGAAGAAGGGAATCATCAAATCGCGCATCACTTTTACTTTTAGTTAAGTTTTTGCCATTTTATTATATTTTCACGTTTGGATTGCTATTTAAGGAGTTAATGCAGGAGAAAGGAAGGAGTTGGACGGTTAAAAATCACTAAGGTAGCTACCTTACTAAAATCGCAATTTTTTGTGTTTTTTAATTACTGGCAAATATCTCAGAAATATACTCCTATTCTGAGATAAAAAATCAGCTTGAAAAAGTAATATAAACGCCAGTTCAGCATAAAAAAATTTGGAATTTCAATTAAGGATGACTGCCAGAAGAAGGGAATCATCAAATCGCGCATCACTTTTACTTTTAGTTAAGTTTTTGCCATTTTATTATATTTTCACGTTTGGATTGCTATTTAAGGAGTTATTGCAGGAGAAAGGAAGGAGTTGGACGGTTAAAAATCACTAAGGTAGCTACCTTACTAAAATCGCAATTTTTTGTGTTTTTTAATTACTGGCAAATATCTCAGAAATATACTCCTATTCTGAGATAAAAAATCAGCTTGAAAAAGTAATATAAACGCCAGTTCAGCATAAAAAAATTTGGAATTTCAATTAAGGATGACTGCCAGAAGAAGGGAATCATCAAATCGCGCATCACTTTTACTTTTAGTTAAGTTTTTGCCATTTTATTATATTTTCACGTTTGGATTGCTATTTAAGGAGTTATTGCAGGAGAAAGGAAGGAGTTGGACGGTTAAAAATCACTAAGGTAGCTACCTTACTAAAATCGCAATTTTTTGTGTTTTTTAATTACTGGCAAATATCTCAGAAATATACTCCTATTCTGAGATAAAAAATCAGCTTGAAAAAGTAATATAAACGCCAGTTCAGCATAAAAAAATTTGGAATTTCAATTAAGGATGACTGCCAGAAGAAGGGAATCATCAAATCGCGCATCACTTTTACTTTTAGTTAAGTTTTTGCCATTTTATTATATTTTCACGTTTGGATTGCTATTTAAGGAGTTATTGCAGGAGAAAGGAAGGAGTTGGACGGTTAAAAATCACTAAGGTAGCTACCTTACTAAAATCGCAATTTTTTGTGTTTTTTAATTACTGGCAAATATCTCAGAAATATACTCCTATTCTGAGATAAAAAATCAGCTTGAAAAAGTAATATAAACGCCAGTTCAGCATAAAAAAATTTGGAATTTCAATTAAGGATGACTGCCAGAAGAAGGGAATCATCAAATCGCGCATCACTTTTACTTTTAGTTAAGTTTTTGCCATTTTATTATATTTTCACGTTTGGATTGCTATTTAAGGAGTTATTGCAGGAGAAAGGAAGGAGTTGGACGGTTAAAAATCACTAAGGTAGCTACCTTACTAAAATCGCAATTTTTTGTGTTTTTTAATTACTGGCAAATATCTAATAAATATACTCCTATTCTGAGATAAAAAATCAGCTTGAAAAAGTAATATAAACGCCAGTTCAGCATAAAAAAATTTGGAATTTCAATTAAGGATGACTGCCAGAAGAAGGGAATCATCAAATCGCGCATCACTTTTACTTTTAGTTAAGTTTTTGCCATTTTATTATATTTTCACGTTTGGATTGCTATTTAAGGAGTTATTGCAGGAGAAAGGAAGGAGTTGGACGGTTAAAAATCACTAAGGTAGCTACCTTACTAAAATCGCAATTTTTTGTGTTTTTTAATTACTGGCAAATATCTCAGAAATATACTCCTATTCTGAGATAAAAAATCAGCTTGAAAAAGTAATATAAACGCCAGTTCAGCATAAAAAAATTTGGAATTTCAATTAAGGATGACAGCCAGAAGAAGGGAATCATCAAATCGCGCATCACTTTTACTTTTAGTTAAGTTTTTGCCATTTTATTATATTTTCACGTTTGGATTGCTATTTAAGGAGTTATTGCAGGAGAAAGGAAGGAGTTGGACGGTTAAAAATCACTAAGGTAGCTACCTTACTAAAATCGCAATTTTTTGTGTTTTTTAATTACTGGCAAATATCTCAGAAATATACTCCTATTCTGAGATAAAAAATCAGCTTGAAAAAGTAATATAAACGCCAGTTCAGCATAAAAAAATTTGGAATTTCAATTAAGGATGACTGCCAGAAGAAGGGAATCATCAAATCGCGCATCACTTTTACTTTTAGTTAAGTTTTTGCCATTTTATTATATTTTCACGTTTGGATTGCTATTTAAGGAGTTATTGCAGGAGAAAGGAAGGAGTTGGACGGTTAAAAATCACTAAGGTAGCTACCTTACTAAAATCGCAATTTTTTGTGTTTTTTAATTACTGGCAAATATCTCAGAAATATACTCCTATTCTGAGATAAAAAATCAGCTTGAAAAAGTAATATAAACGCCAGTTCAGCATAAAAAAATTTGGAATTTCAATTAAGGATGACTGCCAGAAGAAGGGAATCATCAAATCGCGCATCACTTTTACTTTTAGTTAAGTTTTTGCCATTTTATTATATTTTCACGTTTGGATTGCTATTTAAGGAGTTATTGCAGGAGAAAGGAAGGAGTTGGACGGTTAAAAATCACTAAGGTAGCTACCTTACTAAAATCGCAATTTTTTGTGTTTTTTAATTACTGGCAAATATCTCAGAAATATACTCCTATTCTGAGATAAAAAATCAGCTTGAAAAAGTAATATAAACGCCAGTTCAGCATAAAAAAATTTGGAATTTCAATTAAGGATGACTGCCAGAAGAAGGGAATCATCAAATCGCGCATCACTTTTACTTTTAGTTAAGTTTTTGCCATTTTATTATATTTTCACGTTTGGATTGCTATTTAAGGAGTTATTGCAGGAGAAAGGAAGGAGTTGGACGGTTAAAAATCACTAAGGTAGCTACCTTACTAAAATCGCAATTTTTTGTGTTTTTTAATTACTGGCAAATATCTAATAAATATACTCCTATTCTGAGATAAAAAATCAGCTTGAAAAAGTAATATAAACGCCAGTTCAGCATAAAAAAATTTGGAATTTCAATTAAGGATGACTGCCAGAAGAAGGGAATCATCAAATCGCGCATCACTTTTACTTTTAGTTAAGTTTTTGCCATTTTATTATATTTTCACGTTTGGATTGCTATTTAAGGAGTTATTGCAGGAGAAAGGAAGGAGTTGGACGGTTAAAAATCACTAAGGTAGCTACCTTACTAAAATCGCAATTTTTTGTGTTTTTTAATTACTGGCAAATATCTCAGAAATATACTCCTATTCTGAGATAAAAAATCAGCTTGAAAAAGTAATATAAACGCCAGTTCAGCATAAAAAAATTTGGAATTTCAATTAAGGATGACTGCCAGAAGAAGGGAATCATCAAATCGCGCATCACTTTTACTTTTAGTTAAGTTTTTGCCATTTTATTATATTTTCACGTTTGGATTGCTATTTAAGGAGTTATTGCAGGAGAAAGGAAGGAGTTGGACGGTTAAAAATCACTAAGGTAGCTACCTTACTAAAATCGCAATTTTTTGTGTTTTTTAATTACTGGCAAATATCTCAGAAATATACTCCTATTCTGAGATAAAAAATCAGCTTGAAAAAGTAATATAAACGCCAGTTCAGCATAAAAAAATTTGGAATTTCAATTAAGGATGACTGCCAGAAGAAGGGAATCATCAAATCGCGCATCACTTTTACTTTTAGTTAAGTTTTTGCCATTTTATTATATTTTCACGTTTGGATTGCTATTTAAGGAGTTATTGCAGGAGAAAGGAAGGAGTTGGACGGTTAAAAATCACTAAGGTAGCTACCTTACTAAAATCGCAATTTTTTGTGTTTTTTAATTACTGGCAAATATCTCAGAAATATACTCCTATTCTGAGATAAAAAATCAGCTTGAAAAAGTAATATAAACGCCAGTTCAGCATAAAAAAATTTGGAATTTCAATTAAGGATGACTGCCAGAAGAAGGGAATCATCAAATCGCGCATCACTTTTACTTTTAGTTAAGTTTTTGCCATTTTATTATATTTTCACGTTTGGATTGCTATTTAAGGAGTTATTGCAGGAGAAAGGAAGGAGTTGGACGGTTAAAAATCACTAAGGTACCTTAGTAAAAAACTACCTTACTAAAATCGCAATTTTTTGTGTTTTTTAATTACTGGCAAATATCTAATAAATATACTCCTATTCTGAGATAAAAAATCAGCTTGAAAAAGTAATATAAACGCCAGTTCAGCATAAAAAAATTTGGAATTTCAATTAAGGATGACTGCCAGAAGAAGGGAATCATCAAATCGCGCATCACTTTTACTTTTAGTTAAGTTTTTGCCATTTTATTATATTTTCACGTTTGGATTGCTATTTAAGGAGTTATTGCAGGAGAAAGGAAGGAGTTGGACGGTTAAAAATCACTAAGGTAGCTACCTTACTAAAATCGCAATTTTTTGTGTTTTTTAATTACTGGCAAATATCTCAGAAATATACTCCTATTCTGAGATAAAAAATCAGCTTGAAAAAGTAATATAAACGCCAGTTCAGCATAAAAAAATTTGGAATTTCAATTAAGGATGACTGCCAGAAGAAGGGAATCATCAAATCGCGCATCACTTTTACTTTTAGTTAAGTTTTTGCCATTTTATTATATTTTCACGTTTGGATTGCTATTTAAGGAGTTATTGCAGGAGAAAGGAAGGAGTTGGACGGTTAAAAATCACTAAGGTAGCTACCTTACTAAAATCGCAATTTTTTGTGTTTTTTAATTACTGGCAAATATCTCAGAAATATACTCCTATTCTGAGATAAAAAATCAGCTTGAAAAAGTAATATAAACGCCAGTTCAGCATAAAAAAATTTGGAATTTCAATTAAGGATGACTGCCAGAAGAAGGGAATCATCAAATCGCGCATCACTTTTACTTTTAGTTAAGTTTTTGCCATTTTATTATATTTTCACGTTTGGATTGCTATTTAAGGAGTTATTGCAGGAGAAAGGAAGGAGTTGGACGGTTAAAAATCACTAAGGTACCTTAGTAAAAAACTACCTTACTAAAATCGCAATTTTTTGTGTTTTTTAATTACTGGCAAATATCTAATAAATATACTCCTATTCTGAGATAAAAAATCAGCTTGAAAAAGTAATATAAACGCCAGTTCAGCATAAAAAAATTTGGAATTTCAATTAAGGATGACTGCCAGAAGAAGGGAATCATCAAATCGCGCATCACTTTTACTTTTAGTTAAGTTTTTGCCATTTTATTATATTTTCACGTTTGGATTGCTATTTAAGGAGTTATTGCAGGAGAAAGGAAGGAGTTGGACGGTTAAAAATCACTAAGGTACCTTAGTAAAAAACTACCTTACTAAAATCGCAATTTTTTGTGTTTTTTAATTACTGGCAAATATCTAATAAATATACTCCTATTCTGAGATAAAAAATCAGCTTGAAAAAGTAATATAAACGCCAGTTCAGCATAAAAAAATTTGGAATTTCAATTAAGGATGACTGCCAGAAGAAGGGAATCATCAAATCGCGCATCACTTTTACTTTTAGTTAAGTTTTTGCCATTTTATTATATTTTCACGTTTGGATTGCTATTTAAGGAGTTATTGCAGGAGAAAGGAAGGAGTTGGACGGTTAAAAATCACTAAGGTAGCTACCTTACTAAAATCGCAATTTTTTGTGTTTTTTAATTACTGGCAAATATCTCAGAAATATACTCCTATTCTGAGATAAAAAATCAGCTTGAAAAAGTAATATAAACGCCAGTTCAGCATAAAAAAATTTGGAATTTCAATTAAGGATGACTGCCAGAAGAAGGGAATCATCAAATCGCGCATCACTTTTACTTTTAGTTAAGTTTTTGCCATTTTATTATATTTTCACGTTTGGATTGCTATTTAAGGAGTTATTGCAGGAGAAAGGAAGGAGTTGGACGGTTAAAAATCACTAAGGTAGCTACCTTACTAAAATCGCAATTTTTTGTGTTTTTTAATTACTGGCAAATATCTAATAAATATACTCCTATTCTGAGATAAAAAATCAGCTTGAAAAAGTAATATAAACGCCAGTTCAGCATAAAAAAATTTGGAATTTCAATTAAGAATGACTGCCAGAAGAAGGGAATCATCAAATCGCGCATCACTTTTACTTTTAGTTAAGTTTTTGCCATTTTATTATATTTTCACGTTTGGATTGCTATTTAAGGAGTTATTGCAGGAGAAAGGAAGGAGTTGGACGGTTAAAAATCACTAAGGTAGCTACCTTACTAAAATCGCAATTTTTTGTGTTTTTTAATTACTGGCAAATATCTAAGAAATATACTCCTATTCTGAGATAAAAAATCAGCTTGAAAAAGTAATATAAACGCCAGTTCAGCATAAAAAAATTTGGAATTTCAATTAAGGATGACTGCCAGAAGAAGGGAATCATCAAATCGCGCATCACTTTTACTTTTAGTTAAGTTTTTGCCATTTTATTATATTTTCACGTTTGGATTGCTATTTAAGGAGTTATTGCAGGAGAAAGGAAGGAGTTGGACGGTTAAAAATCACTAAGGTAGCTACCTTACTAAAATCGCAATTTTTTGTGTTTTTTAATTACTGGCAAATATCTCAGAAATATACTCCTATTCTGAGATAAAAAATCAGCTTGAAAAAGTAATATAAACGCCAGTTCAGCATAAAAAAATTTGGAATTTCAATTAAGGATGACTGCCAGAAGAAGGGAATCATCAAATCGCGCATCACTTTTACTTTTAGTTAAGTTTTTGCCATTTTATTATATTTTCACGTTTGGATTGCTATTTAAGGAGTTATTGCAGGAGAAAGGAAGGAGTTGGACGGTTAAAAATCACTAAGGTAGCTACCTTACTAAAATCGCAATTTTTTGTGTTTTTTAATTACTGGCAAATATCTCAGAAATATACTCCTATTCTGAGATAAAAAATCAGCTTGAAAAAGTAATATAAACGCCAGTTCAGCATAAAAAAATTTGGAATTTCAATTAAGGATGACTGCAAGAAGAAGGGAATCATCAAATCGCGCATCACTTTTACTTTTAGTTAAGTTTTTGCCATTTTATTATATTTTCACGTTTGGATTGCTATTTAAGGAGTTATTGCAGGAGAAAGGAAGGAGTTGGACGGTTAAAAATCACTAAGGTAGCTACCTTACTAAAATCGCAATTTTTTGTGTTTTTTAATTACTGGCAAATATCTCAGAAATATACTCCTATTCTGAGATAAAAAATCAGCTTGAAAAAGTAATATAAACGCCAGTTCAGCATAAAAAAATTTGGAATTTCAATTAAGGATGACTGCCAGAAGAAGGGAATCATCAAATCGCGCATCACTTTTACTTTTAGTTAAGTTTTTGCCATTTTATTATATTTTCACGTTTTGATTGCTATTTAAGGAGTTATTGCAGGAGAAAGGAAGGAGTTGGACGGTTAAAAATCACTAAGGTAGCTACCTTACTAAAATCGCAATTTTTTGTGTTTTTTAATTACTGGCAAATATCTCAGAAATATACTCCTATTCTGAGATAAAAAATCAGCTTGAAAAAGTAATATAAACGCCAGTTCAGCATAAAAAAATTTGGAATTTCAATTAAGGATGACTGCCAGAAGAAGGGAATCATCAAATCGCGCATCACTTTTACTTTTAGTTAAGTTTTTGCCATTTTATTATATTTTCACGTTTGGATTGCTATTTAAGGAGTTATTGCAGGAGAAAGGAAGGAGTTGGACGGTTAAAAATCACTAAGGTAGCTACCTTACTAAAATCGCAATTTTTTGTGTTTTTTAATTACTGGCAAATATCTCAGAAATATACTCCTATTCTGAGATAAAAAATCAGCTTGAAAAAGTAATATAAACGCCAGTTCAGCATAAAAAAATTTGGAATTTCAATTAAGGATGACTGCCAGAAGAAGGGAATCATCAAATCGCGCATCACTTTTACTTTTAGTTAAGTTTTTGCCATTTTATTATATTTTCACGTTTGGATTGCTATTTAAGGAGTTATTGCAGGAGAAAGGAAGGAGTTGGACGGTTAAAAATCACTAAGGTAGCTACCTTACTAAAATCGCAATTTTTTGTGTTTTTTAATTACTGGCAAATATCTCAGAAATATACTTCTATTCTGAGATAAAAAATCAGCTTGAAAAAGTAATATAAACGCCAGTTCAGCATAAAAAAATTTGGAATTTCAATTAAGGATGAGTGCCAGAAGAAGGGAATCATCAAATCGCGCATCACTTTTACTTTTAGTTAAGTTTTTGCCATTTTATTATATTTTCACGTTTGGATTGCTATTTAAGGAGTTATTGCAGGAGAAAGGAAGGAGTTGGGTGCCTAAAAATCACTCAATTGTATTGTAATGATATTTTCCATGTTATTAAAACAATAAAAATTTATTAGTTTTACCTCATATCTTCTTATTTTCAAATTTGAATATTAATTTTTTGAAAATAGTTTTTCAATATCGCCGAAACTAAAAAATAAAAAATAAAATAGGCAGTTAACTTTAATTATTGTGATATGAGAAGCATGTCGACAGAGTAGTGTGAAACTAGAGGGCTGCTAGTTTTTATTAGGAGGTATTCGTGTTCTAGTTAGGCTTCCCTTTATTTTATACTCTTTAGGAATAACATTTGTAAAGATTAAAGTCTGTCGTTAGTTTCTCTGCTGCATATTACAAAAAAAAAATTAAAAATATTATGTTCTTCGAATATTCAATAGCAGGCAAAAAAGTCGGCTGTTGTCGTATGACCATAATGCTCCTAATTGACGGTGACAATCGTTCCATCGTCGTTTTCGAAGAAGTAAAGTCCAAGCGCATCTTCGTACCAAAGAGCGCTCCAAACAGTGACTTTTTCTGGACGTAAAGGCCTCTCTGCAATTACTCGAGATTTCTCAGAAACCCAAATATGACAATTTTGTTTATTAACATACCCACCGAGTCAGATATGTGCTTCATCGCTAAAGAAAATTTTGTTCGAAAAATCTCTGTCCAACTCATATTGCTCAAGCATCCATTCCACATACCTACGACGTTGGAAATGATCAGCTGGCTTCAGTTGTCATGTGAGCTGAACTTTATATTGATGTAGGTGTAGATCTAAATGCAAAATACGCCATAATGAGCCGTAAGACAGTCCTAATTCCAAAGAACTACCAGGAATCGAGACATTCGGGTCTTCTGCAGCACTTTCCTTTACAGCAGCGATATTTTCAGCGGAACGAGTGAAACGATGATGCACAGGCCTTACAATTATTTGTAACCGCTCCAGTCTCTTCAAATTTCTTTACAATGTTGCCAATTGTTAGCGCAGTTGGAGGATTATGTAAACCATAATCTCCTCCTAAAGCACAATCAGCATTTTTGTAGTACGTTTTGATCATTTTTATGCGTT
The DNA here is from genome assembly GCA_963402855.1 of Ormia ochracea. Classification (NCBI taxonomy): domain Eukaryota; kingdom Metazoa; phylum Arthropoda; class Insecta; order Diptera; family Tachinidae; genus Ormia; species Ormia ochracea. The sequence continues at coordinate 53,976,167 of OY727107.1, forward strand.
GTGTGATAGTTAAGCCATCCATTTTCGTCAATGTCAGACTGAAAAGAAAAAATTGTTTTAACAATTTAGTTTAACAGACGTCGAGTTGCAGTCCTATACTTTTGAAACCACAAAATGGATACCCCTTATGAAAAATTTCAAAGATTTTACGTAAAAGACTAGAAAACCTATAAAGATGATGGAAAATAAATTTACAATTAAGTTTTACACTGTGCTATATGATTATTTACAGCTGTATGTCTGCTAAAAGAGCTTATGCATGTTTTCATATTTAGCAGTTCAACTACGTTACGTTACTTGTATAAATTCTAATTTAATTAGCTTTATGTGAAAAATTACGTGTAGACATGTGTATACCAATAATGTTATCATTCTATGTCAAAGTGGGCCAGGGGAGAGAGATTGTCAATCAAGCTAATTCGGATTGTGTAAAAGTATAAGTTTTGTTACTTAAAATTTATTTTCATATACATAAACTTATAGGCATACACATAAACTTAATGGCTGTTAAGGTTAGTATTTTATATGTTGGTCATCGCTAAGTTTTTTTTTTTATGGCAGCAACGCAATTATATGGTCTGCACTAACGAGTTAAATTCAACTTAATTTAAAATTTTTAATACGATTTCAATTATCAACAAAGGCACATAACACGAAAGTCAAGCTTTTGGGTCTGTACGAACATATTTGAACTTGACTCTCAATGAACTTTTTTATTTCCATAGAATTTAAATTGAATTATATACAAAAAAACAAAATAAATTAAATTTAAAAAACAAATTAGTTTATAAATTAAGTCTTGCTTTTTGGTAAATGAAAATTATAAAACTAATTCCGTTTCCTGCTTCAGCCTCTGTTCGAATGCGGATCGAATCCGAGTTGACTGTTTTTAAGAAAGTAGCTTTAGAGCTTTATCACAAGCCTGATTAGTTACATAAAAACCACATTAATTTTATCACATTGAGACGCAAGTATAAAATTATATAAACTGAAATCATTTTGTTTATATATCTGTATTATAGTCTTATTCTATGGACGTCGCTTTTACTTTTTAATAAATAATTTAAGACGATTTTATTGCTTCTCAAAGTCTGCAGTACCTTATCATCATGCTACCATGCAAAGTGAATTTTTTCTTTAGTTTTAATTTTTTATATAAAGAAATATGGAGAGTTAAGCATTACCCTAGGACTCCTTACACGTTTAATTTGCAAGATATTTATTGTTATTTTCTTACCAGTAATGCCTTTAAAGTTCACCGAATATAACAAATCATAAGAAGAAAACAACCATTGCATTAGTATTGAACTCAAGCTTTTCTATACTATACTTATTTTAGTCTGAAATAAACGGCTCTTTTTTAATTTAAAACATTTCAAATAATTTATTAATAATAATGTTTCATATCTTTTTAAATACTTTATATGTAAAAAATAAAATATATTATTTTCAACCTTTTCTTAAACATTATCTGCATGTAATTCTCCATAAAGTCTCAAAGTTTATAAGCGGCAAAGGGTTTTCAGCTGACAATCAATTGGAAAAAGTTGATTCCACAACAAAAAAAAAAAAAAACAAGATCAAAATTTCCAAATAAAGCTACACAAACAAAACTTGTTTACTAACAACTTCAACAAATTCCAATATGTTCTTGGCCATAGTCAGTCACTGAAACAAAAATAACAACAGAACAGCGATAAAAAAAAAGACGAAAAATTTAAGGCAAGAACGAAAACAGTCATGAAAATGAAAGCAAAGAGTCCCTTTCTTGCAAACATTCAATTAGGACGATAAAAATGAGAGGTACATACAACAACAGCAACAGCAACGAAAGCATAGAATCTAAACTCAAAAAATGCAGACAAAAAATGCCAGGCAGCATCAATTGATATTAAACATGAAAACACATTCACTGCCACACTAAAACAAGAATAATAAAGAGGAGCCACAAAAGAATGATTCTTAGCAAACGACAACAACATGAAAATCACGATGTTGACGATGATAACGATGAAGACGCGACCAACGTTTTAACCAAATGGATCCGCTATAACAGTGTTAGTACGTTAGTAGGTATTGAAACAGGTAAAACGAGTCTGTCTTATTTCTTTCTTTATTTTTCTTCTTCATACTGGCAATAAAACACAACAATAAATATCCACAGCAAATATGAAAGGAACAAGAATTCTCTATATTAAGTACTTCTTAGTACAACAAGTAAGCGAACACAACACTAAATCTCACTTAAACCCAAGAGAGTGACGACAACGAAGACGATACTTGAATCCAATAGTACCATAAAGAATACCGCGCCGAAAATGGATACTAGATATTGACAGCTTGAAAAACAGACACGTCTTAGAATATTATTCAGAGACACTGTACGAATTGACTTTAAAATCCTTGAGAAGAAAGCAGAAAGAGAAAGAGGGTATTAAGGACCCCCTTCTTTTTTCTCTTCCATTTCTTAATTTATATATACATATATGTTTTTTGATGACAGCACTAAAGTGACCATCCTCAAAAAAAAAAAAAAATATTTTTAACTTAATTAATTGTTAGCCAAAATTAATAATGTGACGCCCGGAAAGCACATTTTTTTCAAGTGCTTCCGTAACGTAACTCAGTTGATTAAGAGATGAAATCTTTTTGGTGGCAAGTACTTCCAACATTCAATAGAATGATCTGACGGTTTGTCATGCAACACCTTACAAAAAAGTAGAAGCTAAAACACAGGAAACTAAAACTAGATCTCCAGTTACGGAATTTCTCTTCCAATAGCCATCCCAGTTCCATATTTTACGTCTAACAAATTTTTTGTAAAAATATAAACTTTATTGAACTGAATAAGTTTTCTCTTAGGTTTTTACTAAATTTCATTGAAATTTTTTTAAAAGTTTTTTAATCTTTTGGCTGTTCATACATTTTATTTATCAAATTAATTAAATTTTTTTCTAAATAGTAGTTCATCTTGCTTTATGCAAATTATTATTCCACACTTATTTTGCAATTTAATTTTAGCATTTTATTAAATTCTAAATCATTTTACTTAAAAACATTATTATTCTCACTTTTTGTATATATACTTTCTATATAGAAAAAAACCTTTTCACAATCCGACTTTCCATCTACATATAGTACATAACCATTTTATAGATTGGTGTCTTGAGGAAATATGAACGACAATACAGAAAATTATTTATAGATTATAGTTATATCTTCAGCCGGCAGGTTTTAACTGAAACACAATACTTATAGGATATTTATCTATTCATGGGTGCCTCCGTAGGCGAGTGTATAATGCTCAGCCTAATGAAGCGGAGGTCGCGGGTTCGATTCCTGCCTAGACCCTGGGTGTTTTCCTGCGGACAAGCCAAAAGCTTTGCAGGTAGTTGGTTAAAAAAAAATGTAAACTATTTCCCTCGGGATTATTTCCTAAGATGAAAGAAAAACAATTGAACCGTATTATGATCCAGAAGTCATGAAATAAATATTTTTTACAAATTTATTCCTTGTCTTTTGCTGGTTGTATGTTCAAAGGAGATAAATACTTTAGTTGTGATGTACATAATTCCGATTAAGGACTTGTATGCGAACCAAAATTCGCTTCCAGCTGCACTACATTCATTATGGTACTACATTACTTTGCATGCCTTTATAATCTAGTAGATACTTCTGAAATCTATAATTATGTTCACGATTTATAGTCAATTGTCTGATTATCACCGAAAGCTATTTTAACTCCCAACTTATGAAATAACGATGAGTAGACTTAATTTTGAATTGCTCAATTCTTGTGAATGTTGTGCTCTCCACTGTAATTTCAGAGTGTTATTTTCATTCGCCACCGATACTTTTCTACCTAACGATTACACATGATCCATGTCGGACGAGAGTAATCATACAAATTTAAAGCATTTAAAGCGTTAAAAACAAAAAAACATTCCATATGTATTCCTTTGGAATGGGTCTTGGGGTTTATACGTATAAACCTTAATGCTGAAATTCCTGTTCACATACGGGTATGAGTGGATGATAACTTTTGAGTCTTAGTACGATCCTTTGCTAAGCTATGTCATTGGCAATAAGTGAGTGAGTGAAATGAGTGTAAGTTAGGAATAATTGAATAAATACAGAAAGGCAACAGTGCAACAACGGGAAACCAACGCCTGCCTGACAGAACATAAACATAAAACACAAGCAACATATATCTAGAGGCAATAACAACTACTACTAGAGAAAATGAAAAATAAAACGAACAAAAACCAAGGCAGAGTAAATAACAAATGAATATAGAAGACGACAGACGACAACGTCAATGCAGAACCTTTGAGATAACACCAATGTTTTCAACGAAGACCTGGAGACACACAAACCACTAACCAGCTTAATAGATATTAACTAAAGACTAAAACGAAGAAGACTTTGCTTACACCCATAAGACTCCATCCATATATACACCCGTTTGCTTTCAAACAACTGCATAATACTATACTTAAGATGTACTTTATTTGACAGCGACTTGAAAGAAGTAATTCTTATTATGCCCAAAATATATCTGAAAGGGAAAAAGTATAAAAAATTACTTCAGACGAGGTAGGACGTTTAGAAATCCAAAATTTTTAATTATGGTGTCATTACAACGCAATTGTTTCCTTAAAGGAATTTAAGAACATGTATAATGAAGCAGTAAATAAAATTACAATATGTGGAAAAAATGCAAAACTTTGGAAAAGCTCGTCTCTTGGCACCTATTTTTGAATACATAAAAACTTTTCTTAGTTAACACGTTATAACTTAGTTGAATACGAATCAATTATAGAATTATAAAGGGATTTAAAAAGGAGAAACTGAAACAATATATGTGCATACACTTTATATTTATTTACATATTACAAACGTTCTTAAATGCAATTTTTTATGGAAATCATAGCGCAGTTATATAAAAAGTATAACTTTACTAGGGGCTAAAGTATAACTGGATCAACATTCATTACTATATTATAAAAGTGTTAAAGGATATTGATATTAAAAGACTTCAGTCAGCATATTCATGTATTTTACAAAATAAATATTAGTTAACAAGGCCTATTACCATATAGTCCTACTTCGGTTTCCGGTTGGTTTTGACCGGCAATATTTCGCATATAAAACTGCTACTCATTCGGTTAATTACTCATTTGCTTTGTTAATCTTAGTAGAATGTAATTTAAGCAAATATAATTATATACTTTTGGAAACGTTTTGCGTTACTCTTGAGGTCATGAGAAGCCAGAAGTGTTAATCAGTAGAGTAGGATTAATAACATTTTCAACATTGTTACCTTAATTCATTTTATTTTAAAAAATTCCTTTTTTATATCACAAACTTGCTATTAAATGCTCATCAATTGGATTCCACTCATAACTACTCAAGGCCACTTCTGTCATTTTTCATGACAGAGAACAACTATATAAATGCATACATAATTATATAGTGCATGTATTCGTATGTACGTAAATTTATTCATATATTAAATATTTGTATACTTTTCCTTTTGCATTAAAATATATCATTAAAAGAAACAAATCTGAAAAACTGTTTAATTCTGAAGAAATTCAAATGATGATTCAGGAAAAACGACCATATCACATGTGTTCATTGGGCATATATTTTATACGGCCTTTAATACAAATTTACATACATAAATTGTTGTTACTTTTAATTTTAATTAAAAATTTTAAACGAAAAAAATGTATTTTATTTTATTCGCGTAACACCTTTATAACGCCCCTTGCATATTAATCATGAAAGCTCTGAAAGTAAAGCTTAAAATTTAGATACGATACTTTGTTACAACAAAGGGCGCTACTTCAGTGGCGAGAATCTTTTGTAAGAACATTTATGACATTGGCCAGTAGTGCACGACCTCCGAAATATTTATGCGGAAACAAAAATATATGTACAAACATACATACTTATATATGTAAAATGTTTTCAATGTAAATAATGTTGCTCCTAAACACAGCATATTATACATTTTGCAAATAAATATGTTTAGATTAAAACACTTTAGCATTCAATTAATTTAGATCGCTGCGGAAATTTTGTACATAAAACTTACAAATACTTTTAGTTTTCTTCTTCACACAACACAAGCACGAATGTGATGATGATGATGTTCATGCGGAAGATCATTATCATATAATTGTTGTTACTTTTGTTTGCTAAGGTAAGACTTTTATCATTATTATACAATAGCAAAAACAATAAACAACGAGTAATTGAATTGAAGAAAAAAAATTCAACTAAAACATTAAAAATAACAAAAATAAAAGCAGAAAATAAGCGAGGAACGATTAAAAAAGAACTTCAGTTAGAACAAACAGATACACGCTTATTTTCCTACCAGGCTCATCACACACATGTGGGCACATGCCCATCTACATACATACGTACTCATGCATACAGTACACACATATTTGTCTCATTTATTGCTAGAACGATATAAATCGAAAACGATGATTTTTGAGTTAATGGTGAGGGAATACACAAATCGAATTAATACTTATTGAGATTTGTGTGCAAGTTACTGAAAATGCAACACTTCAAATAAATACGGGTATGTCAGCTGTTTGTCTTTATAATATATATGCGGGTTTGTTCATGTGAAACAGAAAAATAATTTTCTATAGATTTCAAGCAGAGAAGCATTTTTACCACATATTTTATAATTAGTATGATATGGAACACTTTCTGAGAGCTGAGTTATTCATGTATCGGAAAAGGAGGAAGTTCTTTATAATCAGTTCTATATAAGCCAATCTGCATCAGATAAAAATTATTGGAAAAATACTGTATTGGAAAAGGAGGAAGCATATAGTTCTATATAATCAGTTCTATATAAGCTAATCTGCATCAGATAAAAATTAATGGGAAAATACTTGGCATACATACACCACAGGTCTGGTTACATTTTCCATATTAACTTTAATGATGTGGCCCACGCAAAAGCACAGAAAACATATGGGGAATACTGTAATCACTCATACGTAGCTTCAAGGCTTTCGTAAAAATATCCATAGAAACCTATTGAATTATGGCCATCAGCAACATTACCAATAATTTGGATTAGAAAAGGTAATAAAAATTGATAAAATTGATATATCAGTTGGCACTACCTCGTAGATAACTAGTTTAATAACCGAATGTCTGTCTGCGCTTCCTTAAAGCCTAACGAATGCCTCTCCAATGCTTAAGCAAATTCGAAGATACTTCTAGGCATAACAGCACTTATGCTATAAAGCACTTATGCTATATAGCACTTATGCTATATAGCACTTATGCATCTTAAAATTTAATTAGTTATAGCGCACCTTGAGACCTATAAGCCATTTTTAAAATAAATCTTTTGAATTTTTCTAAAAAATTTCTTCTTCTACCAAAAATGCTACAAAAGTATTTTAATTAAGAAAATCATTTTAAAATATACGAATATATAAATATTTGCAATAATTGTGTACTTTGTACTTTTTTTATATTTAAGAGCAAAAGTACTAAAATAGTATATGACAAATAGTATATATTAACAATATTTTTTGTTGAATTTAATATACCCGTGTAGTATGTTTCATCTTCTTTTTCATTTTAATTAATTTTTTTATTCACGTGAAAGTGTATCGCTGGCATTACGGTTAGGCATTTAGGTATGCGGGAACTTAAAGAAATTTTGTTAATCATAAACACATTCTCTATGGAAGCCTAGTGAGAAGGAGTCAAAAAGGATTATTTTCCCAACAACATGGCTGCATCCAACTTAGGCCAATTACTATTTTTGTGAACAACAATGTACAGAAATAGTGCTACTAGATCTATATACAATTTGAAATAGGCGATTAATATTATAAATGAATTAATTAATGTTTTTATATTTTTGTATGTTTTAATTACATATTTTAAGTAAATAATTGCATTTTCTCAAATGAGAAATTTTTAAAAGTACCATCAATTCCATGTGCAGTTGCTGCACTGCGGCATTTTGAGCAGTGTATTCGTGTGGCGAATGTGTTGCATTTTCTTTACAATAAATTCAATTTTTTCACTTGTGATGCTCTTCCAGTCAAAGAGCTCTTTGTATGCATATAGCATGTATGCATGCACGTATCAGGAACGTCTAAAGTAAATTCATAAGATTGGATAAGTTAAAAAAAAAAATAAAAATTATTATATACTTAAACAATAGCCAAAAAGACCAATACGTACTTGCACATTGAGTGCACCAAATGAAATTCTTCTTACCGCACTTGCAACATTTTTGCATTTCAGTTCTTGTTTATCCAGTTGAAACGACAAGAAGCAAAGCAAACTTAAACGAAATTCTCTAGTACACGATGATGACGATGATGATGACGATGATAACGACGCTGATGATGACGATGATGATGACGCTGATAATGACGATGGGTATAACATGTAAGTATGTTCTCGTACATGGCTGGCTATTTTAACCACATGTTAAACCATTTAGCAGTTATTTTTAGACAACAGACAAACACCAGCAACATTTCAAAATTTGAAAGAAAAACATTTCCACTAAAGCACAAGATGGTAAATTAATAGTCCTTTTTTCAATTGATTAATGAATGAGAGAAGCTTGTAAATTTTTCGCAGGTCTTTTGAAAACTTGATTAAATATAGTTCAGTAATTAATAATTGTTAAGGATTTGATGGTTTGGTTAGTGACAGTGTGTCATGTGTCATGAGTTGACTCTGTGGCACATTGGGGAATTTTTCCCTGTACACATGAATGTAAAACTGTAAACAAATTATATTGTTGAACAAAACTAGCACAAAAATGAAAGGACTTAAAGGACTATAGTGGTTTACACAACTCAAAATTATATACGAGTATGCGTAATGTGTAACCTGTAAAAGAGAAGAAGCCTATTTTGGTATGCCCTAAATGTTTTAGATAGTTTACTTATAAGTGCAAATTAATTAACTAATAAAATCGTTGTTTCAAAATTGCAAAAAGCTGTTTTCAAAATAGAAAGGTATCAACATCTGACTGCACAAACAATTTTTCTACAAACGCTTTTCGTGTTTGCTTTCATTCTGATTTGTTCAGTTAATATGTTAAAGATTTTGACAGACTTTCTGAAAATAAGTCTGTCATCTACCGAAAATATTAGAACAGAATCTTTTTATAAAACTTCGTGGAAATCAAACGACTGTCGGTAACACCGGATATATACATATATGGCCGAATATAGATAATGAAGTAACTATTTATTTAACATTTTAATACAGCCCCTCGATGGTATAGTGGTTAGTATACCCGCCTGTTACGCAGGTGTCAGGGGTTCAATTCGCCGGAGAGCCAGAAGCCAAAGGCCTCAGTAGCCAGTGTTTCTATAAAGGAATTAAGAATATGGCTTTTTATAGCTCATTCCATTTGATACATGTAATATTATACATACTTCAAAATGAAATCTTTCATGTCAACAACCTTCGCTTCAAGAGTCAGCAAGGGAATATTGAATAATCAGACCTGATTTCTCCATCAGGATATCTTAAATGTTTCATTTAAAACTTGCAAATACAGCCATTTATTCTTAAAAGTTAATGCATGGAACTCTTCATTACAAAATCGTATTAAAAATCATTTATTAGAAAAAACTCTTAAATTACAACTTTTATATAGTTTTTATTACTTATAATAAGGTTAAAAGTCATAGATTCAATATCTTCTTTAGGCAGCCATTAAAAAAAGTAGAATTAAAAATAGAATTCGGTATTTCTGAAATGCTTTAATATCGCTGGTTTTAATTGTTGTTGGAGTGTTAAAGTGATCAGTCACTGATCGCTGAACGTTTATCAGCAAACACTTCTTCTGCAGCAGTACCTCAAATAATGCCCTAAATAGAGGAAATTCTACAAAATAATGAAAGAAATGTATAATAGATTAAAAAAGCAGAAAATTAAAAAATTAAGGCTATGAAGATAAAAAAATCGTATAATTTTTTCAAGACAGTAAGAATATTTTTAAGTATTCTTAATGGTATTCTTTTATTATAGAGAAATAATACACAAAATTGTCGCACTTACTTGATAATGGCTTTTTCTTAAGTACGAGTTGTTTGAAAGAAATATTTCCTCTAATTACAGGGACGAAAGCGTGACCTAAAGGAACATAATATCGTACTTTCCACGTACTTTCTGCTCAAAGAATATTTTTGGACAATTTAGAATTTTTAATTAAACGCCATTTCATAAAAGATAATAAATAATTATACCTGCAATAGAATTCTCTCAGGCACATAGAATTAATGATTCGTGCAGAAATTGTATATAAAGAAAACTGCAAGAAAAAAATTTAACTTTGCAAAATTATTTAACGAAGAACATGATCATTATTTCTAATAAATGTAATAAAGGTGCACTCAGGCAGGCATCTTTTGTCTGGCGTTTGCAGTAAAAAAAATAAGATTTATTTTTATAATTCACCTCACACGAAGGTAATTGAATTTATAATAACCGATTCAAGCGAGATCATAATTTATAATTAGTATTGCAAGAATGAGGGGATAAGAAAAAGAACATCAAGCTGATGTTCTGAGCACAAAAAATTAAATCATTAAAAATTGTTTGTAAATAGTTTACATGGTAATGAGTAGTGCTTAATTATTTGATTTACTTTGCTATTAATGATAATAATTAACCTTATAAGTCTTAATAATTTTCCGTTAAGGCAAATTTTTATATTTAATGTTACAACTTTGAAATGTTATTTGATACCCGGCGATCTTAATTAAAATTAAATTTATAATTATTAAACAAAAACGCAACAACAGTTCATTTCACTATCCCGATCAAAAATAAATTATATATATTCTACAATAAATAATTATAAAATTATAAAAAAATTATAATTATAATTATTACATATTATTATAATAATTTATTTTAATTATAATTAAAATTTTATAATTATTTAATTATAAAATAATATATTGTAGATTTTATTACACTTTTCCAAAACTACTTATATTTCTTTTAAACTGTATAAGTAAAAAGAAAATTGTTAGTTGGAAATAAACTTTCAGAACTAAAAGTTGCTCCAAAAATGTAATGTAATTTTATGTAAAACATATTTTAACTAATGCTCGTACTAATGCTTTTAACGTAAAACTAATGCTTTTAACTAATACTTTAACTTAATGCTCGTTGTCAATAAAGAGTTTAAATAAAAATCATATATCTAAAATTTCTTAAGAGAATAAACTCGGATACCACTGTGCAAACAATCCAATTTAATTTTTGAATCTCATTCATGAATCTAAACTCAAGTGCACTACCATTCACACTAATTTTAGAGATTTTTTTACTTTGATTTATTATTGATTAGGACAAGTGGCATAATTGTAATATTGGGTACGTCAATTAGTGGCGATTCCCATCATACTTTACAAGAAAATAAAGTTGGTAAACAAATGAGCATTACATTTATATGTATGTACATTTATAATATATAGTTTCTTAAATACAAATATTCATAAAAGTCATACAAGATTTAGTTACATAGCAGCTCGTCTTCAAGCTATAATAGGTGCATATATATATGTATATACATATCTGTTTACCTTCCTTATCCACAAATTACGTACTTCTATTCAATGTAACCCTGGAAGCTACTTACTCAGATTAATTTAACAGAATAGTGTGCTTAGTTCTGTGATGGTTCACCATTACTTAGATTTGGGCATTCTTAGTATATGCATTCTTTATGACTATACAAATTTGAAAAAAAAATCATTCACATGCACACATACATATGTATGTATAAACAAGGATTAAGACGATCTCAGGAATGCGATAAAATATTTAATTTATTTTAAATACGAAAAGCATATCAATAGTTAAAATTTTGTCATTCCAACCTTATAAGAACTTAATTTAACGAAAAAAAACAAGGAAAATAAGTAAAATTTGTATAAACAAAATTTTAAATCTCTTCCATTTAAAAGTCAGCTCATTGTTATGCAAACGTTCTGGTTATTTGTTTCATGATGTCAATTACTTTCTAGAGATCTTACTTACACTCTCTTTTTGTTGCTGAATTACCTTCACAATACCACAAACAAACATATTTACACACATACATACATGCATACATCATAAAATTACAAAAATGAAAATGTCAACAAAAAACGGTTCGAAAGCAAATAACAGAAATAAATTACGTAAAAATTATCTGCAAAATAGTATTACCTACGCGGAATTATATATGCGTACATACTCGTACGTACAAAATACTCTCTCATTATCATTGGGAAAACACCCAAGCTTAAGCAAACCAAAAATATTAAATACACAAATCTTTCAGAGCACAGTGCATTGAACAAAGAAAGACTGAAGAAAAACTAAATAAAATCACATCCATACATACAACATATATAGATATATTTATTTTATTTATACATGAATGCACATGTAGTTAAAAAGAACTAAAGTTTTCCTTTTTTATGTATGTATTTTAACTAAATATAAATTTATACATACATATGTACATGTTCAGTCATGTTTATATATGCACATACTCATCCATACATAGTTGTTAGCATTTAGTTTAATAGAAATACTAAGTGAAAAAAGAACGACATGAAGACTATTTGCACACACTCGCACACCCATTAGCAGGCATATGCCACAGGTGAGTGAGAGTGAATGAAGTTCAATTTCATTTCAATTAAATATCTCCACAAACACAATTGCAAGCACTCTCTCCGTTCATACTTTTTCCTCGAATTTGTCTTTCTCCTTATTTTTGTTTATTTCCATTCTCATGTAAGGCTCTCTCTTCTCTATATTCACTTCCATTCTCTGCAATAACAACAACCGGGCAAATGAAATCTCGGCTTACTCATACACATACATAAATAGCTGTAAATTTATTACGGCAAAAATGGTTAAGCTCATTCAACCGCATACACTCAAATGCACCGTAAGGTACGTGCGTCTGCGTATGAGTGTGTAAATTAACGCACACCAACAATTCCATACACAGGTGTTCTTTTCATTTCAAGTCACGTACATTCGCGTACATACATAATTCAAGTGTATGGCTTTTTTAGATAAAATTTGTGTGCATGAGCACCAGTAGAAGTAGCCGTTGCTTCATTAAAATGTGTAAGAAGTTAAATAACAGTTCCTGCAAGTGTATGAATGTGCAGAGAAGAGCACAACCTACACATGCACACATACATACATATGTATATATATATATATATATATGTATGGGCATGCATGTAATCTAACTAACGTTACGTAGTTGCAAAGTGAAGCTAAAAGTGTTAACGATATTTTTTTAAAGAAGTGCAAGAGCGAGCAGAATATTTAAAAAATAACGTTTGCACACACACATGCATGATGAAAATTTCTAGATACTTGAAAATAAAAATTAGAATTCTTATAGTCGATTCCTCCACAAAAAGTAGAGAATAACTAGTATCGTTTAGAACTATTTTTAGAGATTTGGTACTATGCAAATGTAATATATTACATATGTATATATATGTAAATATGTATGTATGCATCTAAGTATGAATGCAAGTGTATTGTCTTTTGTTAGAAAAAACAATTATTTTAATAGAAAGAATTTGCCGAAATGTAGACATTACATACACTCATATTGCATATAAATATAAATATACATATGTACATACATATATATTCCAACGTATGAAATGATCCACATTTCAATAGTATTTATTTTAACAATTAATAAAATTGTTATATCTGCAATCGAATGCGCTTTTTTTTGGCCTATTTTTCGCCTAGACTTCTTAAATATTTGAATTTTGTGTTGTTTATTGTGTAACATTCAGAGTATTCTTGTATGCCCGTATTGCGTGAAGTAACTAATATTGTATACATAATTGTACATTATTTTTACAAACTGCCTACTATCATATTCTTCCCAATCGGTCCTTCTATACTCTAAATAACTAATTTGTGGTCGAATAACTTTTTGAACTTTTGCCTTTAAATTAAACATTAAATATGTGTGCTTCTTGTACCAACGATGTAATCAGGCGTGTTAGGCGTTCCATAATACTCGTATATCCTATAATATAATTGCAACATATATTTACCATACTTGGAGAACAGTCTTATAATAACACTTCGTTCTAAAGGATTTGTCATATACGTCATGTTTTGAATACAAGTCAATAGCTAAATATAGAAAATAATTATCTAATTTTTTATCACACTTTTGGGTAACTTTCAAAGTTTATTTTCTACACAATATCGCTTTAAAATGATATTATTATACTTAAAACAATTCCTTTCATTCACTTTTTTCATCACATTTTTCATTATATTGGTATTCTCTCCTCTAATCCCGTAATATATTGTCTAGCTTTTTACACATATTTTATAATCACTATATACAAATTATTTTAGATGTTAATACTTAAAAATTTTTGGCAAAATTTTTTAACAATCAGCACAAATTTTATTTATAGTGATGAACAATCTTTCATTTTTAGAGCCTCACAAAAGGGTTTATTTGTCAAGATAGTTTTTGTAATAATCTTTGAACTTTCGTCGTAACTATTTTTATTATTTATTAATTTTGTATTAACAAATATTTATATATATTTTTTTATGTGTATTGTTGTCGGGTAAAAAGTTTAGCATGTGAAATCGCTCCTTTCCATTTTAAAAATATATGAATAAACAAAAGCTTTTGTTTTCAATTCTACAAAAATTTGTTTAAAAAATTTGCTAAATTAAATAAATAAACAAATTAAACACATTTATTAGATAAAATACTTTTATAAATATACACGCATACATATGTATATTCGAGTGTATATACATATGCATATGTATATACGAAAGAAAGTCTAAAGACTTTTGTGACAACTAACTTTAAAGAAGTAGTTTTAAATTTCTAAAAAATTTCTCTCAGCGTTTTTAAATAATATTTTTTATAATTTTTGCTTTCACTTGATTGCAATTTTAAGGGTGTAATTAATTTTATTCGAATGTTAATCGCAACAATGGTATTATACACACGAAAATCGGTTACGTTGAAATCTTTAGAAGTCAATCCAACATCTAATAAAATGAAACAAACTAATTGTCTTCTTTGCGTTTACATTTGAATTAAAATTTAGTCACATAATCATAATTAATCAATGAATAAAAACAGTAACAAAAAAAAGAAAAATAAAATTAGAAAAATTAGGATATAAATTATTCAGGCGGTGTTAATTGCATGTTAGAAACGTTACATATTATATCTATATATCTTTCGTGTAAGCAAGAATAGCACCACCCATTATGAATTTTTTTTATATTTTTTTTTGGTACTGTTTTGTTTTTTTTTTGTTTTTGTTGTAAGAGGGTTTTCATTGTTTGATAAATTTGAATTTTTTAATATAATCTATTATATATAGGTAATTAGTAAAAAGTGAAGAACTTACACAAAGTAATAAGAAATATCGTAGGGATAAAAACAAAAACTATTTTTAACAAAAGATCTTAAGCTTGGAAAAAAGAGTAATTTATAAAATAAATAATGTTTCGAATAATTACATTAAACGGATGCTAGAAAAAATTATGAAAATTTAAATTATCTTATATTCTATATTGTTTTATATATATTTATATATGTACATATATGTATGTAACTAAACAATTTCACTTTTTGTTTAATTATTTTTCAAAAAGTATCCGTTTATCTAAGATTGCAACGAAATGTGTTTTTGTCTACTAATAGTCACTGTTTATCTTTAATGATTTTTAAATAAATTTACAATTATACCATCTGTATTTATTTTCGATAAAAAACAATAGGAGTATTTCAAATGTGTATTGGATTTTTCATTTACATGTTCTTTTCCCCTGCTTATGCAAAACCAAATGATTTTTAATACAAAGTTGAATTTTAAAATTCCCCCATTCATCACAATTTACTCAAATACATTTATAGTTTTCATCTTCTTCTGGAAAAGCCAGGCGCATTTAAAATGATAATAAAAATCAACACATAAATAATAATAACATAAACAAATGAGTTTAATGCTGCGATTTGAGATTTTTGAAACATATGTATGGATGTATGTATATTAAGATTCGAAATATTTCCAAAAACTTTTTCCTTCAACTTCAGAGTCAAGAGCAAACACTTCGAAAAACCTAAACCAAGAAGCAGAAATTACAGCAATTACAGAATACTTATTTCTGCACATGTGCACACATTTATGCAAATGCCTAATGCAGAATTGCAGAACCGTGTGTGTAAAGAAAATGTGAGATAAACTAACCAAACTAAGCCACAAGTACGACTGCAACATGTTTGAAAATTACCAAACAAAACAGAAAACCGGCAAAAATATTAAAAGAAGCGATAAAACTATTAGTTTGGTAGCTTTTGCAGCGGTTACCTGCAGTTACCTCTACCTTGACTCTGAAAGCATTTAATTTTTTAATCTCATTCTTCGTCTTTTTCCGCTGCAACTGAATCACTGAGTACAACTATTTGTAGATCAAAAGCAATAGCAACTACAACAACAGCTAGAAAATCACACATACACAGCTGCGCTCATCTAAAAAATAACACAAAATGGTAAAACTGCAATACAAAGCAGGAGTGGAAATAAAAACAAACAGACAATATGCATAAAGAACAGTGTTGCTCAATTGTTGATTTCCTTTCTTTAAATATAGCGTTTTTGGCTCCCGTTCAAAACCGTTCGGATGGGCATTAAGGGTAATAAAATATTTGAATTTCTTTAAATAATATCGCAAAATATTTGCTCCGAATGTGGGAATATACCATGGCTTGATAGCCCAGCAAACATAAGCTAATTAAAAACATTTACGAATAATTTCTGAATTTCAAATTGTGTTCTTTGCATTTTTCAGATGAACTCAAATAAAATAAATGAAAACTATTGCACGTTTCGTATACGAAAAATATTCGAAACTACTCGTTTTGCTCCAAAGGTCTTACAAAATTATAAATGCAACATGGCGTTTTTATAAAAAGTGTTTCCCATGAAAATTTTGTTAAAAATTCGATTTCAAAGATTTTGCGAAAAATTTATATTTTACCATCAGAACGTCTAACTTTTATCATAGCAAATAAAATTTTATTAAAATCAGCAAAAAAAAAAAAAATAAAATACGAGAAGTATTTTTCTTCTCTCTGCCATTTGCAACATTCAAAGTACATGTGATTAACATACTAATGAGATCTCGCCCACAAATTAAAATCACATTTAAGTCTCATCTTTATTTCAAATATTCCATATTGGGATTTTTAGTGGTGACTATAAACAGCATTGACAACAATGTTTTTAAACTTAATCACAAAAATATTTAAAGAGCAGAAGAAATTTAAGAGCTCACTTCAAAGAGAGTAACTGCTTATGCATTTATGTTTTTACACAAATACCTGTTATTTTATACTCTTAGCAAGATATCATGTGTAACAGCAAACAAAGAAAAATTTATAATGACATTAGAATACTGCAGGGGGCAGTTCAGTAATTTGTTTAAGCAAAACAAAATGGTTTTGCCATGTTCAATGTCAATGGAAAGCCAACCTTCTCTGAGCTGTAGAAGAGTTTCATTTAAGAAGTATGGGATTTTTCGTTATTTTATTTAATTTGATGTTACTGTAGCACGAAGTTTTCAAAAACTAGAATATTCATTGTATTAATAAAAACTCCAATTACTTTTAATATTTACTATTAATGCAAAATTAAATTCATTAATAGTTCAATTAAAAAAAAAATTCTAAGGCATCAAATACATAAAGAAGTTTAATAGTTATTATGCTCATAGAAACACTCAAATGTTAGCACTAAGTAAATCGCTGCTGTAGTTAAAATATGTGCATATGCATGTACATACAAATACACATATGTACTAAGGTATGTATATACATATGTACAATAAATTTGCTTATCCTTGGCAATTGGTTTTTCCTTTAAAGCTCCTGTATGAACTATTTATAGGAATTTTTAAGAACCTTTGCTATACTCCATGTGTAATATACAAACATACATGTCTACATATAAGATTAATTTGTAAAGCACAAATTATTTCTCGTTTAAGAAACCTTTTTTAATATACTGTATTCGAAAAATTAAGCTTTTCTCACAAATACCCAACCCCAACATTAATTTTTATATTTAAAATATTCCCGCAAAATATGAAAAAACTTTTTTGGCCACTTTAATAAAAAGAAAACAATTTTTTTAATTCGTTTTACTTCCGATCACGCATTTTTCACTTATGAATAAAATTTCTGGCTTTCCTCTTCCCTAATTTCCAGCTTGGTCATCAGTATAATTTGAATTATTTTCAACCGTGTAAAATACGTGAGTGATCATAATCTCAGTGCTATATTGTATCATTATGAAAGCCTTAAACAGACTACCCTCCTGCCTTAGAAACAAACAGCAAGTAAAACCGTTGCTTTGCAGAAACAATAAAAAAAGAAATAACAAAGGTAAAAAGAACCCCACCGGACAAAATGTAAGTTAGTAAGCAAGTCAGCGAACGAACACGCTGAAAGCGAATTACAAATGAACTGAAATACTTCTACTGCACAAACACAACGAGAGGAATAAATACACCAATTCTCTAATACATACACACTATCGCACACGTACAGGCCAATCATCAGAAAATGTACTCATCATTGCAATGATCTAGACGCGATTCAACAGGAGGGGTTTTATTCCCAATCAAAACTTACACAACCACCTGTAAATGTATGCGTATGTATAAAATTGTCTATGTGTTGCTTTTTCTGTATTTTGTTGCTAACGTTTTTGATTGAGCGGCTTTTTAGTCATTCGCTATTAAAGGTTACTCTGGCAAGCAACGGATTACGGTTGTTTGTAAAACCGATACTGCTAAAACGCTACTACCAAAGTTTCAGTATTGTTTGGTAGTCGTACGACAAAAAAATTCAATATCTTTGTTGCTGTTGTTACTATATATTCTAAGATCGGTTCCTTATTAATAAAAAAGAAAATTACAACTACCTGGATATGACTACAATTTAGATGCTTTCAATTAGTAAGAGAAGAACCTCCGCAGGGGATACACGCGTTTTTCTTCTACAAACACTTAAATCCAATTCAAAAGAAAAAATAATAATAAAATTCTAAAGAAAAATAAATTATAAAAAGGAATTTTCTTAGTGAGCTATTATAATAAATTTAAAGTTCAATATTCCAGTGAAATTTAAAACCTGTCAAAAAGTTTACAAGAAATATTTGTGAAAATGAAAATAAATTATAAAAAAAGAAAACTTGAACCAAACCAAATTCGTGAAATTTTATCTTAAATGAATTTATTGTAACAACAACAGTAAAAACAGTATTTTAGCATTATAACACGCCAAGGATTAGTGTTCTGTGCTAAAACTGTTTTAAAATTATAATAGAAAATTAATTTGAGAAAATAGTGTTCAGTTAATACAATTAAATTACGTGCATATGTAAATGTTGAGCTAAAAAATAAGCAAGGCAACCAAACAAATCCTCAGACCCCAAATTGAAATAATTGTGTTAATAAAGGCTAACGGAAGTGGTGTAAAAAATGCCGAAAATATTTTTAATTAAAAATCGCCTGTTACAGCAGCAACGCCGTTTATTGGAATCACAAAATAATTTGCAAGATAAAAGCGACGACGATCGATT
The DNA here is from genome assembly GCA_963402855.1 of Ormia ochracea. Lineage (NCBI taxonomy): Eukaryota > Metazoa > Arthropoda > Insecta > Diptera > Tachinidae > Ormia > Ormia ochracea. The sequence goes on from OY727107.1 coordinate 53,995,879, forward strand.
GGTACCACCTCTGAATTCTAAGCCAAAAGATCATCAAAATGGAAACAACTCACCGCCATCTTCATTTCACTCACCCCCTTACCATCCACCATGTTCGCCCCACCCTCAGGATTTAGAATGTGAAGATCCTTCCACCAATACCAACTTAACCAATACCACAGATTCTTTTAAAGCCCTACATATACACCCTTCGCGGTCGCAATCGCCGCAAGAGAAAGATCATCATTTACGGAAAATTTGCAATGGAAATAAAAGAAGCCGAAAATATTATGAGGAAGACCAAAGGGCTACAAATGGTCATAATAAGGATAAGGAGATGGAGGAGGATGATAATGTCGAGAGTTATATGCGTTATATAGGGCCAAAACGGTTTCATTATTATTACCAACATTTGTTGCTAAATCGCAACTTGAAAAAAATAGAAAATCCGCATGAAGAAAAGGAGAATTTGGATAGAGAACAGGAAGAGTCAGAAGAAGGTAAGTTACAGTTTATATTAAAACATATGTTGTATAGAGTATTTTGAAAAGATGTCAAATTTTGATCAACCAAATGACTTTGTAAGACTTCTTAATTAGTTAAATTTTTATTATAATTTATATTATTTGGACGTTTTTTTTATAATTTTTAGGACTTTTACTGTATTTTCTTTAAGTATGTTGCGTAATAGCTATTCTCATGATTTTTAAATAAAGCAAAAAAATTTGCTGAGTTAAATATTTAAATACCCAATAAAAATAAAAATCTTTCTAAACATATATGATTATATCTCTGTATTTATCAGTTTTCGATTTCCCATCAAAAACTCTTGATTAATATCCCGTACGCACAGAATATTGTTTTTTTTCTCCACAACATAGAAATTGAAAAGCTTTTAATTTTGTTTGGAAATTCGAAAAAATTATTCAGTGCAAAAGTATATTACTGAAATAGGTAATACCCATTAACTCTAAGCTGATACTTGACCTTTTTGGGGAAAATAATCTAATAATGGCTTTGAATCAACTACTCAACTACTCTTTGAATTAGGAATTTTATAAAAATTCAATTTACAAAATTTTAGTATATTGGTTTGTTTTCATATGTCTTGATGCATTTGAAGTTCCATAATTTTGAAAAAAAGCTTTTGAAGCAGGTTCGGAATATGATAGCAATTTGATAGGAATTAAAACTAAATATATGACCTACAGAATCAATCAATAGAGTGCTATTTGAATTGTTATAATTAAACAACGTTTTATTCCAAAACCCATTTAATAAAAATTAGTAATGAAAATTCTAAACTCCTCCTAACTTTTGGCATTATAAATATTAAACAAATTTACAACAAATAAAATTTGTATAAAATTAAAAGTTTGTCGCTTCAGTCTCTGGTATTCAACTTAAACTTCTATGAACTATGTTTGTTGCCTAAGTCTTTTATATTGCTCTTAGAGAAACGCAAAAATGTTATGAAAACTTTGTTAATTTGAAATTGTAAAAATAGTTTCCTCCACAAGGGGTATGATATCTGTAGAAATGTTTCCACAATCCTTATCTTTTCTTCAAAGCAGTTTGGCTAATAAACAAAACTGTCATTCTCTCATAAATTTGTTTTGATTTTCTTAACAAAAAATTTTAATTTGTTAATTTTCCCCCATGTGTTAAGCAGTTAATTACCAATTAGTTTAATATTTTACCACTTTTTTTAATCATTTTATTAGTTTATGAGTGAACATTTCTTATATCAAATAAACAAGTAGCTAGAAGTCATTAGCTATCAGCGAGCTGTTAGTGAGGTTCATAAATATTTAAATATTTAAATTTTCTAAATTGCGTTAAATATTTCCTAGACAGTAATAATGAACGTAGAAACTTATCAAATTATAACTGAAACCGCCTTTCACTCAAAAAAAATAAATAAAAATAAATAAATTACTTAATATAACAATAGTATTTTATAATAAATAAATTGGAAACCAGAAGAATTTCAAGAAATGGCATCACCTTTTTTGTCTAAATGAAGTGTAATTTTTTATAAAAAGCTATTTGTAGCGCTTAAAGTAATTACAGTTGTATACTACTTAATAGAGCTTTCAGGTTTATGATCTTCTTAAAGCTTAAAAAATTTAAAAAAAAACTTCATCATTTCTTTAAAATGCGAGAAAATAAAATAATTTTCAAATCGTTTTGTATATTTTTGTCTCTTTGTAGCTTTTTATCGATCAATGAAAGTGATTGATGCTGTTTTAATAATATGTAAATTTTTTATTTATAAATTCAGTTTATTACGAATTTTGATCAATTTGCAGTCAATATATATATTTCTTGCTTAACAGCAACTTGTTAAAAAGTAACTTGTTTGCAGTCGCCTACACAAATTGTTTCAAAATTATTATAAAAATACAATAGCAATAACATGGTAAAATAAATTTTTTTTTTTTTTACTTCCTTGCTTATAAATATTTTCACATTTATTGCTTAAGTATACTTATTGTATATCAGGTGTTATTTGCTATTAAATCATGTTTAATTATTTTTGAAAACAAATGAGAACTGTATTTTTTTTTTTTTTTTTTTTTTTTTTGTAACAAACACACACGTTTGAAGTTCGAAGGACACTACTGACACTTTACAAGAGCAACTTTGACGACTTTATTAATCTTTTGAATTTATGAGTATAACAAAACTGAACCATGTAAAGGCAGCATTTTAAAATATTTTTATCAATTTTTTCTTTTAATTTATCTCATGTCTTTTTGTTACACTAAATGTTACTGAGTAATGTAATGTCCTGCCAAAATATTTCGTTGCTGTAGCCTGCCATTTTTTTTTCTGTAGCTCGTTAAAAACAATCCTGAAAAAGTGGATTTTAATATTCAAGATTTTTATATCTTTAAAATGTTTATTGGTAAATTCGTTTTAAATATTTTAGGTTTACTGATTTCAGCACAGAAACATGTAACTTTGTTTCCTGTTTTTTTTTGAATAACACTAGATCCTTCGATGTCTACTTTCTGTTAATTGCCAGTATTTTTGATAATTATAATGATTTGTTAAAATAGCTCATACTTATCATGTGTCGCAAACAGCATGTTCCCACTATTTCTTATGGTGTCTTCTTTTCTACAAAAAGAGGTAACATTACCCTCAGAAAGGGCAATTTTATGTTCCTTTCTAAAGGTAATGGCGTCCTCTGTTATAGGGTTGTGTGTTCCTTTGAAAAAATGTTGTCCTTTCGCAGGGCGAAAACAATAAACAAATCGACAGAGCAGAAAATCCCCTTTAAAACCGATTCCTTTCATTCTTACACAGAAAATTAGATTTTAATTATTATTTTTATATCTGGTGACGTATAAAGCAAACAAAAGACAGTAATAATTATATGAGATATTGAAATAAAAAAATTTTACTTTCTCAAGCAGATGAATTAGCAATCTGGCAACTAAACCTTTTTGTTTACACATTTCATAAAATATACATAAATATTTTTTTATATTTTTAATTTGTGTTTTTTTCTCGTTAAGTAAAAATGGCATTTTCACAGGGTGGGCAAAATATTTTAAAAATTCACCTTTTCACAGGGCAACATTTTTATTGTAGAAAAGAAATCGGTATTAGTGTTTGCGATAATAAACTAATGGCGTATTCTTTTTTGAACATTTTCTGGTAACGCTGTGCAAGAATAAAAACCATGTGTTTTACAGGACAATTTCTGCCCTGTTGATTTGCTCAGGGCAAGAGTGCAATGACTTTTGCACTGCGAAAGGGCAACATTTTCTAGAAAAGAACACGCGACTCCTTCACAGGGGAACACATTTTTGAGAAGAGAACACAAAATTGCCTTCCCAGCGGGTAATGTTGCCCCTTTTTCTAGAAAAGAAAACGCCATAAATTTGCCTCTGTATACCTTTCTAAAGTGATATATATTTCGTATTTCGTGTTATTTCATTCTTGCCCCCTCACTCTTTTTAAACCTGGAATTAAACTCCGTATTAATCGGATTAATCTGCAATCTTCTGCTAAAAATTTAAATGCTGGATTACAGCTACATTAACATTTGCGGATAGGCTTGTAAATATTTGCTCCATTTCTTTCCTTTCTATGTGCTCGGTTGGCAGTTGCTCCAGACTTTTAATAATTACTCACTCTTGGCTCTCGTATCCCCTTTTAAGGAAAAACATTATAATGAGCGAATTCCCAATAATTTCTTCGACATAAACTAGATGTAATATTTATATATTGATTCGTATTATAAAACTTAATTATTTATTACTTTTATTAGCTTCCACCAGTTATTTCAATTACTTCAACTACTGCTTTTACAATTAAAATTAATTATTGCAAATCAATAAATAATTAGCCAATATATTAAAAATTAATTTATTTAAATTAAATATTGCATTCAGCAAGTTCACGGTACTCTAGCCTTAAGCCACTTACGAAAATAATTTATAACAAAACATATAGTAATTTGTTTAATAAAATAGTAATGGCAAAGTAAATGTCATAACTTTAAAGTCTATTCCTAGAATGACTTTGCCACTAGTTACATTTTTCTTTTTTTTTTTGAAATATTAAAGAAATTTAATGCATTCACTGTTATTAGTTGTGGGCAAATAAATCGTGTTGTTATCCGGAAAAAAATTTTCCAACAAATCTGAAATACATCCAAAGTATCGTTGGTTTTTTTTTATTAAATTTTATGAAAAATTTTCTGTGAAGAAATGATATGTATGATTTTCAAATCTAGAACGAGTATTTGAAAAATTATGTCTTTCTAATTTTAAAGTCTGCCAATTAGTAAGCGAAAAAAATATAGTTTATAAAGAGCAACAAAAAATTGACAAAAATTTGTTAAACAATTTTTTTTTTTTTTTAATTGATATTTTATATTTACATTACGAGTATTTTTAAAATACTATATTTTTTTTTGAGACGACTCCAAAAACGCATTACCGTATTAATTTGCTGGGAAGTACTGAGCTTTGTTATGTGTAATTGGTTGTAACACCGTGTAGTATTGGTCAATAATTCGACTGTATCAGTGATCACCGGATTACGATATGTACATATACATACATATATAACCGCAGATCTCCTGCGGAGGCTTAAGGCTGTTAATTAATATAAAATGTAATTTATTACACACTCATACCATGACTATAGGATATTACAATAATGTAATATCCTGTTTAGATCCTTGTATATTCTAAAACAATTTAATTCAAATTAGCTTTCTTCCATAAGCAGAAAAACCTTAAATATGCATTGCTTTCATTGGAAGTTATAAGGAGATTTGAATTTCATTATTTCTAACTTGCTTTTAAAGTTGTAAAAGGTAACAGATAATCAAACAAATATTGCACAAACATCTGCAAATCAAATGAGCAGAGAATAACTGAAGATCTGCAAAGCACTTAAAACCAAATAAAACCGCTGGCATTAATTCAGCGCACAGCCAACCATAATTGAGAATCAAATATAATCTTTAGACAATAAAATTTATTTCAGTCACAAGTGCACGGAAAAATTCGCTTCTAAGCTGAAGATATAAGTATTTATTAAAACACTATGGGTGTTGCATGATGTTGATTTTTGCAACAAGAAAAACGTAACAACAACGTAGACTAAAACTGAATTTAATTTTTTTAAATTTTATTTTTTTTTTATATATATATATATTTTTTTTTTTTTTTGTTAGTTATTGCTAAACTGGCTGCTTTTGTTTCATGGTAAAGGTTTGGCTCAAAGAAACCAACCAAGAAAAACAAACGTGGTTTTTGTTAATAATTTCCTTGACTTTGGTATGGCTTTGAAAATTGCATTGTGGCTGGCTGGTGAGCTTGAAAATCAACTAATTCTATATTACCTGCATGTTTATAATGATAATTATGATTACAATGATGTAAATAATGACGTTAGTCAGCAAGAACATCATAATCATTTTAGCGATTATAATTACAATATGCTATTTTGCTTTATTCCACTAACCAATTCAAAAAAGCTTGTATTATTCTTTTCTCTATTTATAATATTTTTTTCCACTTCAGAATCATCTTCACTAGACCATAGAACATTCAGCAAAAAACAAAATGTATATTCTTTATATAACTAGTTTTGCTATTACAAGATTACCTCATACAGGTTACCCTTTTGCTGTTTAAAAATACATTTAAGATGGTACAATAAATTCTTTTAACTTTAGAAGCAGTTCTAGACTTACAAGTAAAAAAGAGTTGACTGTAGTTAGACTGTAGCTGGGTGTATGTGTTGGCATATACAAGACATGTTGTTGTTGTTATTGTAGTTGTTGTTGGTTTAATTCTTTTCGTACTAAGTGTAGCTTAGCCAACCCAACCATGTAGATAGAATATGAAAAAAATGTGTATTCGTATTCATTCTTTGTGAACCTTCTTTGTACTTATTGTTAACTAAACAATAAAAAAATAAAATAAATTCTCAAGCTTAAGTTGCAATTTATGAAATTTATTGTTTTATATTTCTATTTTTATAAAGGAAATGTAAACCATAAATATTTACTTTAAATCAACCAAAAAGGATTCAAGCCATTTTCCTGCACTAAAAAGCATTTTCAACGTGACGTATCAAAAATAAAAAATCCAACTTGATAAACTTTATATCCTTTTTGTTATGCAAAGTATTTTCTCAGCTTTCTTTCCATTAAAATTAAATGTGGAGCTAAAATATAAATAAATAATATGTGAAATAAAAAATATTAAGTAAAAAGTTTGTAGCTTCAGTCCTTTGTTAGTAAGGAAGTATTTTTTTAATACAATCAAAATTTCATTTCTAGAGCATCAAAGACATTCTAGGAATAATATATAATATTATTTTTGGATTGTTATTTCACTTACAATATTAATTTTATATCAGATAATTTCGAAATGCTAGTAGCACTATTTCTGTGCATTTCCGCTCATAAACAATACACGTTAGCTTTCTTGTCCACATCTAGAACGGTAGATTGTCCTGTAGATTATTTTTGTGAAAATATTCTTTAGAAAGGGGCTGGACTGCTAACAAAGGCTGGGATAACGGGTCATATAAGATCAATTTTTATTACAATACACCCCCCTTGGTTTGCAAACAAAAATTAAAAAAAATTATATTTTGATCACACACATGACAAATTTGCTTCATGGGCTCCTTTGAAACTAAAATAATAAAAGGAAATTTCCGACGAGCGTTGTTAATGCTGAGCACCCCCACTATAAATAGCAGGGAAGCATAAAAAAAAATTCCTTGGCATGTTCTTTTTCTTATTTTCTTCAGATCAATAGAATTTGCATAGGGAGATACATGCTGGAATGTGTGTACAAAAATGGTATTTTTACACAAATTTCCTTTTCACCTCAAAATAATTACTGTAGCATACAAATTGAATACATTTTCCTAATCTTGTTATCAAAAAAAGATTTTAGTTTGAAATTAAAAAAGAAAAAAGAAAATAACAAATAAGTCACATGCGACAAACTGTATAGCAACTGAAATAATAAAAATAAATTACCGGCAAATAGTAATCAATTCTGCAAGACAAGTATTTACATTTTAAAATAATGGGTTGTAACTAATTGTGCAGTGACTACAGGAAAATTCTAAATTGGTTTGGCAGATTATGTGTATAATAGAGGAAGGTTAAGGAGGAAGTTCTTGATGAGATTATTTTTGAAGCGATACAAAATGTTTGCATATGATCTAATTTAACAAAAGATCAAGTTAAATAATTAATATTAAATAAATTGCGAGAATAATTCTAATAATAATAAATGGAAAATAGCTTTTTTCGTGTAGAGTGGAACAATTAGAGTTAAATTAGGGCTATACGCTAACCATGCTCACCATATAACACTCAAATGCTTTAGATGATAATTCTGTATTAAATGGATTTAATTTCTTTTTATATAATTTTTAATTGACTATTGCACACCCACTAAATACCACAATTGACTCCTTTCTTTTATTATTTAATTTTTTTTATTTTTTATTTATTTTTTTTTTTTTTTTTTTTGTACTTAAGAAAAAACTTGAAAATACTCTTTCGACTGCTGCCAAATAAAAAAGTTAAGTAACAAAATTGAAAATAGCCGTTCCTTCATACCTTTTCAAGCCAAACAGGTTCTCGTATAATAAGAATTTAAAACAATAGAATCAAGAGATTTCATGAACCCTTAAGTCTTCCAAAAAGAAAACAAAATAATCATTAAAGTTGAAGAGAAAATGCGTAAAAAATCCAAAGCCAGACTCTTCATGAGCATGCAAAAACGTTGAAACGTCTACAGATTATAATACTTGCTTTCGAAACACTTTTTTTTATTACGTGTTTCTCGAAATTATTGCTAAAAAATTTTTCAAGTTCATTAATTTAATTTATTTTAATGGAATTAACTGATCCTAGATGTACGCTGTTTCTATGCAATATTTATTTAAAAGCTATACGGTATCCTAATCCTAGATATGGAATAAATTTCAGTGCCCTTCAGTGCCCTTCCTTTGATTGTTACTAATTTTAATTTACAATCAATATAATTTTGTGTGTGTTTGTTAGTTGAAGTGTTCCTTTTTTTTTTTTGTTTTTTTTTTTTTTTTTATAAAAACAAATTAATCTAAAGTATGTGGGGGTAACATTTACACGCACACATGCAAGCATGTCCACATGCACTCGAATAATGAACACATTTCTTTGACAAAAGCAAAAATGTTATAAACAGGTTTTGGTTAATAATCTCTGTAAGATGATTCAGTTCAAAACAAATAAGTACAATGAATGCATCATCCAGTTAAACAGCCAACCAAATATCGAAATACACACATACGTACATATATTATTTTGGTTTTCGGTTTATGTACAAAAAATCTATATAAAGTATTGTTAAAAATAAAATTTATAAGTTTGAGGGTGTATTTGATAAACGGCTTTAAATCCATAAGACGCAACTAAATTATTGTCTGTATAAAAAGGAAGATTCTAAAAAAAATACGATACTGCTGCTCCTTTATTCTCTGATTGTCAATTTCGTTTTTATGCCAGTTCAAATACGAAGATCGTTTAAAATATCCGCGTGTAAGTAGTTAAATGAAAAGAAAAGGTATTGTAGGTTTCAGTGAAGGTTGTTGTTTGATACTAAATGTTTTTACCTGCTTTGTTTTTTTTTCTTTTGTTTTTTTGGTTTTTTGATAAAATACAAATTTAAGCAGGTAGCAAGAAAGAATCTGTGCAATAAATGGATTTTTATTATGATACACAAAAAATTAATAAAGCACACATTTTCAAGAAAAGTTTCATGAAAACATTTATTTGAATTTTAAACTTGAAGATAAAGCTCTCTAGTTAATGTAAGTGAAGTAAATGAACTTATAATTGCTTGTCGTCTTCTTTATTACTGTTCTTCACATTTATGATTTCTTATGAATTTCTCTGCATTTTGAAAACTTTAAAGTTAATTGAACTTGTTTGTCTTTCTGTTTAAGTACAAGCAATATTAACATCTGTTTGTTAAATACAAAGCCATATGTACATATATGTAAGTTGCAACTAATTTTTCAGTTGGGCCAAAAGGTTAGGCCTAACTAACTGTTTTACAAACTTCCTTCTCTTCGCCTTTCTTCTTATAAATTGAGAATAAGAATGAAAAAGAAAAGGGTAGAAACATATTAGCGGAAATTGTTATATTAATACGGTTCACAGCAGCAGCTGTAATAAACTCCTTCGCGAAAGCTATTAAATGTAACAAATAAATAGAGCAAAGAAAGTTTATTTGACAATAGCCATCGATAGCCCAAAAGCGACTGTTTGCCAAGAACAAGAAGGCAGCTGTTAAGTCGCTAATATCCTCTACAAATCATTAAGTAGTGGCAGCGCAAATATTCTGAACAGCTGTAATTATAATATTTCTGCTCTACGAAAAATGTTAAAATATATTTTTGAAATTGATCAGTAGCATCACGACCCTATCGAATTTGAAAAGGTGTTAAAGACTTACTACTTAAAATGTTTTTCCTAATAAAATTTAACAAATTATACCTTTTTAAATAATTGAAAGATCAAGTATGTGTTTAAGTCCCCTCTGCTTTTGCTAAACTTCTTTGTTGCTTTGGCTGCTTTTATCTTGATCTCTAAACTTAAGGTGTTTCTTCAAATTCTTCTGTTGAACTTTGGCGTCAATAATAATGGCCATAATAAAGACAGGAAGTTAAAGTCATACTTATGAAAGCAGCAACTAAATAAACTTAAAATACTAACAATGGCAATAAAAACTTATTTTTGCTCAAACAGATGTACAAAAAAAAAAAAAACAAACGTTAGACATTTATATAGCAAATTAAGATAAGAATTTCAGCAAATAAAAATACCGGAAAAATAGTTATAAATTTAATTGTAAAGTTTTGAAAAGAAAAAAAAAACAAAAATATTATACAAAATATATAGTAAATATTTCACTTTGGTGAAATACAGGTATTTGCAAAACAAACCCCTTAATCGAAATTTATAACTGAATTTATTTTTTTTAAGCGATAACTGAAACAAAATTAAAAAGTGACACTCTTTCAAAAAAAATTCAGTCTTTTAAATATTATCGCTAAAAAAATTGAAAATTTAAGCACCGCTGTAAACTATTGTTAAATATTAATGTCAACTTAAATATTGTTCTTTAAGTTTGTTTTTCAAATTAGGAGCAATAAAATGTATCTGATTTATATTAAAAAAAAATTAAATTGCTTTTAAAAATTACAATTTATGAAAGATAGTTTAAGCCGTAAAACTTACAACATGTTTTAGAAAACGTGATTAAATTTTTTTCTAAATGAAATTGTAATAACAGTGTTTCTTACTTTATCATTTTCGACAATAATTATAGGGAAAACTCATACAAGCAGCAAAGATTTTTTAAAAAAAAAGAAAAAAATATAAATATGAAAAGTCAGTCAAGTAGTTTTATGCCCCTTTTTTGCCAAGTTATATAAAAAGAAAAAGTAGTGCTTCCAGAGAAGTCAAAAAGGGGACAAATATAACCGCTGAACTGCTGTGCTGGAATTTTATTATTTAATATTATTCTTCTCTAGAAAATTTTTCATTTATATCAATTACAAAATGCGTACCGCAAGCATACCAGATTTATTACACTCATTCTATATTTCAGACATGCGCTGGCGGGTGTTTATATTCATGTACTTTACATAAGCCCTTGCTGCTGCCTATTCATGTAAATTTATAAATTCCAAAAAAAAAAAAAAAAAAAATAAATAAATACCGAAAAACGCACAAAATATTTTCAAGTTAATATTTAACTTACCGACATTTCGAACTTTCCGTCTTCTGCAATGAAACAACTCAGTATTGGGTTGCGGTGTTTGTGTCTTAAGTCTTTTGTATAATAGCAGGGAGCATTAAAATTTGTATATAGAAATATAATAATGATAAATATAATATTTAAATTTAAAATAAATTATAATCGTGTTTCAAAAATCATATAATTATTTGGTGTCAAAACAATTTTTATAAGCCAACTCGTTACTAGTTGACACATTACAGGTGGGAAAATTCACAGATAAATATGTATATATCAACAATGCACTGAGAGAATATTTAATATTAACAAAATGTTAATATTAAAAAAACCTCATCGATCTTTGAAATTTGACATTCCATATTAAATTTGTTTAATTTTAGATCTGAGGGGCAAGAACTAACGTCTGCTGACTTTCAGCACCATCAATGATAGATACATATTTAAAGTTTCATGTGAACGATCATTCCAATCGACCATGTAATTATATTGAAACAAAAATATCGTGAAATATTAATTTTAAAAAGGAGTTATCGCAAAACTGACCAACAGTTGTAGTCTTAAATAAAGATTTTTTCTAACTAATTTATTCATTACGAAGCTATTGCATGAAATTGATTGTAAGCCGGACCGTAATGAGGAATTTTTCATCTATAGTTCAAAATCATTATATACACATTAAATGCTTACATTTTAAGCCATATTGGCTAACGGCAACTACCGATAACTTATTTTTATATTCCTTTTTATTTTCCTCAACTCGGAACCCTTTAATATTACAACAATATTATGATTTACAACTCACCAAACCACAACAAAAAAAAAAAAAAAAAGCCAATAATAAAAATCGTCACTTGTATAACTGCATTTCATGTCTTTGCATTCTGCTTTATAAGCTTCCTCTGCGCTGGTTCTCTCTTTCTTTCTCTCGCGCAACATTATCAACTTTATCGTAATAATTTTTAAGCGCTGTACAGAAAAAAAAAATGAAATGAAAAAAAATATATAAAAACGAATACCTTTTCAGGTCAGGGTTGACTTGTAAAATACATACGTTAAATATATTTATTTTGTTCGAATGCATAGAAATGTGCAATGGATTATACTCGTAAACAACAACAACAACTAAGCAATTCAAAGGCGGCTGCTGTTTTAAAGAAACAAAACAGCAAGATGGGCCTGTCGCTTTTAAGGCAGTATTAAAATATGTATATTTAAATGTTTTCAACACCCTGGTGTAGGGAGTTACTGAGCAGCAAAAAAGCATTAAGCAAGTGGAAATAAGATAACACATTGTGAATTATAATACAGGAGTTAGAACATTAAAAAAAATAAGTTCCAAAGAAAGGCTATTAAGCAAATCCGAAAATCTGAAATTAAACAATTTGTTGAAATGTGTGTTCCTCGAGAGACCGCTACTCATGCAATGCATTATGTTGAGGTTAGCGAAAGGAGATAGAAATAGAGATAGAGTCTTGCTGGACCTCTGACGTTTAAGAAATTTTGTTACTAAATCCTTTAAGCTGTATTTGCCATGTGTTTCGAAACAAAATCGATTTGTTTAGCATTCCTTGAAGTATTTTAATTTTAATTTTCCTCAGGACAAAATTGAGATTGAGTTGGCAGGTATTTCAAATTCTGCCATTATTGAAATAAAAAACGATTCCTTTAATTACATTGAGGTTGAAAAGTTTCTTTGATAAGTGGAGCACGTGGGGACATTTGTTCTAAAAAATAATTATTTTTTTAACTTGCAAGTTTCCTTAATAATGAATAAAAAATATAAGTGTGACAATAAGAAAACAATAAATTGTAATTGTTAAATTGCCTCTGTGCTACGCTTTGTAAGATTAAAACGCCTCGTTAACAAAACATATCTGATATGGTTGCTTTAATGTTCCAGGCCTATCCTAACCTATCTTTACCCTACCGATTGAATAATATTTCCGAACAAGTGAAAGAGCAGGTGAATATTATAGATATAGAATTACTTGCCGGCAAATGGTATCTAACCAGTAACTTGAACATTCCAAGCACAATAAACATAAAAAGCATTATAGCACTTGGCAAAATGCTTGAGAGTCTTTTTACAGTTTGACAGCCATTTGTAGTTAAAGAAATTATTAGCACAGCTAACGATATCCTCAATATCATCAATAACTCTGTTGGCAAGCCAAACAGTTTTGAAGAACTATACATTTTGCAAAGCTAAATACTGATGGCATTTTACATATTTTGCTAATTCTTATAAAATGTAAGAGCCGCAAGAATTTATTTCACAGCAAACAAATTCTATATCTATAATTATATGTATCTATCCGAGCAAATGCATGTTCTTTCACATCTTCTATTTTTGTATTAAACAGAAATATCATCTATTCACTATCAACAGTGTAATATATTGTGTAGAGCATTTGAGTATTCACCTATACGGTTTATAAGATTCTTGAAAACTTTTTTTTATGTTGTTCGGATATCTAGACCTGCAGTAAAGCTATTTTAATATCTGATAATTTTTTCATTTATTGTTTTAATACATTTTGTTGGAACCGTTTTTTAATGGGAAACAAGTGTAATTTTTGTTGTTGTTGTTTTTTTGGTTTTTGCTTTAAAGAGTTTATAGCCATAGTATTGCGTGCCTGATAGGGCTTTAACTGAAATCTCGTTTACATTGTATAATTGCCGGCCGAAGAGTGTGTTGTAATGAGATGACTACAACAAATCATATAGTAATTATAATAATGACGACGGTAATAATGTCTCGCGTGAGTACCCCACAAGTGTCACTCTTAATATATATTTCCAAGCTTCGTACTTATATAGACATCATCGTCGTTAACAACTAACTCGTCTCTTCGTTTTTTTTTTTTTGTTTTTCATTTATTTGCTTCTCTTCTCATTTATTGTTTCAGAAAATTGCTAAATTAAAAAAATTTACATTATGTGTGTGATTTTTTCACAACATCTTTTAAGATTGTGAAAAGTCAATAAATGTTTATTTTTTCAAATCAATATTTAAATTATGCACAAAAAATATATTCGTTACTTTGAAGATAAGTAGTATTTTTTTATTTTTTTTTTATTGTGCAATAATCTGTTTTCTTGATTAGTACAGTTAAAAAAAACGATTTTATTTGGTTTCAATATGTATGTATGTATGAATATTTAAAGTTTGCGACGACAAAACCAAATTTGCATAACAAATCATTTGTTTTGTAATTTTTTTTCCTTTTTGCTAAAATATTATTATTTAAAGCTTTAGAGATATTATTAAAAAAATATATATATATTAAGAAAGACTTTATGGTGTTTATTACAAAAATTTATAGATATTTATTTATAAATTAAAATAAAATTTTGCAAGCCATTATTTGATTTAAAGTTTTGCTTGACAGTCGTTAGTTTTTCGTTAGATACATTCGAGTATAAAATAAAGTTAAAAATTATATATAAATTTATGCACACTGATTTCTTGTATTGCTTTGCAGGTTACGTTTGGAATTGCACTAATAATGAGCTAAAGTTTTTTTTTTTTTTTTAAATGTTACAACTTTGACTAGAAGCTCCATTTAACTATTATATTTTATAAATTTTAGTTTTAATAGCATTAAACTCTGTTCATTAAACATTTCAGAAAATAAAATTGCACACACATGACTTTTACGTGCACATAAAGATAACATGCATGCCACAAAAAATAGCAACTACTCACATTAATCAAAGAAAAAATTATAAATATTAACAACAATAATAAATCACAAATAATAGCACTCACATAAAAACATATAGAAACCATAGAAAATGCATTTGATTTACTTGCTTGCACATGCGCACACACACACACACAAGCAAATGTATTAGATAACAAAGTTAATAGGGAATTTAAGTAAAGAACTTTAAAGGCTGGAAGAAAAGATGAAAAGAGAACTTTGGAAAAAGACAAAAGAAGAGAAAAGTATGGAGCTTCCATATCGCTGTTAATTACACAAATATTAATTAATTTTTGGTAATTAATCTCCTGTAAACTCAGAAGGTCATAACCGACCAGGTTAGTTCCCAGAATCTGTTCCCACAAGCAATGGAGAACCGAAACAAACACATGCGCAATTTTTTTCTAAGCCATAAGGCTTGAACATACATATTTGCCACAGCAGGCTGCAATTATTGCCACTAGACACCATTTCAGCTGTATGAAATTAGGCTAACTTTTATTTTAATGGTCAACCATGAACCAGAATACTGCTATTGTCATTTTTTCAAGGGCGAGAGAGAAAGTAGGAGTAAGGAGGGTAGGAGTCAGGTAATACTTTCCATTAAACTATTCATGCATCAGTGTTGTCAATTAGGAGTCTATTTTTATAATATTTTGTTTTCATATTATTCTTTGTTAATTCTTGGCTTGTTTAAAAATAGTAGGAGGAAAAATAAGGCTGATTTACAATTAACAAATTGCAAATGAAAGATTGCGAAAAGAGAGGTAGTGGCGCTATGCTTAGCAGAATAAGGCAGAAAGATAATGCTGTGGTTCTGGAACTAGAATTTCTAGAATTTATGAGTTTCCCTGAACATAAAGGCAAATGGGTATTGTAATTCCCACTGCTCAGAATGAAGAATATCTTTTCGCAAAAAAAGGCTGACACACGTGGAATACTTCATACGTTTGGTTTGTGGTTCCTCAGCTGATATCAATCAATTGTTTGTCAAAGTACTCTTATATTAAACCAGCTGCTTTCGAAACACTAACAACACTCTCAATGGAAATGTAAGGAAACCAAATGACACTTGCCAAAATACTGACGGCTTACTTTCGTACTTTGTAAACAGGCTGACATGAATATATACTAAGTTTAACTTGCTGGTCAGTTGAAAAAGTACAAAGTACACGTTTGACGTATTCTATGTGACTAGACCATAAGCCCATATATGCCCTCTTAAACCAAATTCGTATTTTTGTTTTTACTTGTCTTACTGTAAGGCAATACAGGTTGGCAATGTTAACTTTGCCTAGATTTTTCACACTGTATGGTTTTGGTGGTTTAAATTGAAAATATTATTGGTTGTAATTGTAAAGTAAACTGCCAAGCCAAGTTGATTTACAATTTTTTTTTTTTTTTTATTTTTTTTTTATTATGCTTACTAACATTTAAACACCACAATCAGTAAACACACACTCACAAAAAAAGCACACATAACACACGTCCAAACACACACGAGTTAAATAAAAGCAACCAAGACCAAGGTTAATGTTAATGTTAATGTTAGTATTTATACGGACTTTTTTAATAGAAATATTTTTAATATTTAATTTCAAGCCTACATGTTTTATATTTTAAACTCGGTTTAGTGTATCATGTGGTGTAGTGAAAAAAAACTTGTTTTTTTTATTATTATTTAGTTTTTTTTTTTATTTGTTTAAAACTAGTTATTTTTATTTGAAAACCTCATCATTATCATTATCATCATTAGAACCAAATTTTGCGCTTTTTTTTGTTTTTTTTTTTTTTTTGTAAAAAATAACAAAAAACAGTTATTAAAACCAGTATTTAAAATTTAATTGCTTAACTGATTTTTAGAGGAAAGAACTTGTTTTGAAAAAATAATAATTTTTTTTTTCAAATGAAACAAGTTTAATGTAGTTGTTTAGGTTCTCGTTATAATTTTTACTTATTTAAATTTATGCCCGTAGCTGTTAAATTTATTTAATTATTTTCTATATATGCAAAAAAGCAATGAATGACATTTTGACAGTTTATATAAGTATGTGAAATAAAATAATTAATTATATTAGGCTTTTTAAGAGAATTTTCTTTAAAAAGTTGTTTTCAATAGTAAAAGTTTAAAAATTTGTTATTTATTATATGTACATACTTAGAAGGCATTTAATTATTTTAGCATTATATTTCTCAAATTGCTTTTAAAGCTGAAGGTGGTTGGAGCAGCGAGTTTAGTTTCAGTTGATTTTAAATACATGTATCATGACTATTATGCAATAACTGAATAATACGAAAATAGTTGAAGGATTTTATAACTAAGTTCCTGAAAAAATATTATATAGAACCTGTCAGTAAATAAATGCTAAAAGCATGTAATAAAAAGAAGTTTTTGCGAGTCATATACTTGTTCTATTAAAACTAAAAATTATTAAGATTTGTATACATCAATAAGGTTTCTGGAAAGTTATATATTTTTTACAACATATTGTGCAGCTTAAAAACGTTTGAGTTTACAGTAAAAACTAGCATTAATTGACAGAAGGCCAAAAAAGCTGAGAAAATGTGTTCCATTGCCGTTTGTCTCTAATCTAAAACAGTACGATTATTTTATTGCAGTCGATATCTTTTAAAGAGAAAAATCGTTATATTGTTATTAGAATGTTTGACACTGATGGAACACATCTTGTAGTCAAGGAATTTTGATTATATATTTTATTATATCGATAAGGTCATAACCAAAATTTTCGGTATAGCTGAAATTTTTATTACCAAAGTTTTTTTTCAACGCAGAGATGGGGTTTAAAATTCCTACGGGCTTACAGTTGCTGTTTCGACTGCGTCGAGTTGGGCCTCCGCACTTCTACACTCCTACTTTTCGGATGTACCCTTTTTCCTGAAGAATCTATGATCCTATGAGGGATCATAAGCTTTAATTAATTAGGTTCGGTACCGTGATCAGACCACTTTCTTGTACTACATCGAGGTCTGGTTTTTTACTTCTTACTATGAACTCGAAGCACTTTGCAAATGCGTTCTAGTAGCTTTTATTCTCTAGCATTTTGGCAACGTTCCTTATTAAATATATTTTATATTTTTTTCTTTATAGAAAAATATAATATTATCAATAGCATTGAGAAAATTTCAAAAACAAATTTCTCTAAAAAATAAAAAAATTATTAAATCTTAATATCGATAGATTTTTGTACAAAAATTAGCGTTTCGCATGAAAAATGTATATTATCAAGCACTGTTAATAGACAATTTTTCATATCGGGAAATTTATAAAGACAATAATCCTTCAAATATGACATTATGTAACACAATAAATAAAAATAACTACCATTATAGCTCTCTGCTTTTTCTCGTTCTCTCACTCTATCCACCCATCTCACACTCGTTTTCTCTCTCTCTTCTTTCTATCGCTATTTTGCTTATTATAACTTCCAGTCCACACTTGCAACTTTAATGCAGCAATTTTTGGTTGTTTTAGGTAAGATGGGTACGGTACTCTGTACCCCTCCTGAAGCGTCCCACCCCTCTCACCAATAACAACCAAAAATTGCTGCAACAAAATTACAAGTATGGACTGGGAGTAAGTGCATTGCACGATGAATTCTTATAAACTTTTAACAAAATTGGATTATATTTTTAAAAATTAAAAATATAATAAAAATTTTTTTTAAAAATTAAGAGTTAACAAATTTACAAATTAGTTTTATGAAGAAGCTACTAAAATGAGTAGCGAAATATGGAAATACGAGTAATCTGTGGCTATTTTTTTTATTAAAAATAAGTTTCTGCAGAAAATTTTAATAAAGTCGCTAAAGTGGCAAAAAATTAGAAAAGGTGTACACTTAAAAAATATGTATATTGGAATTGATAAATTGGCTATTTAAAATGTTTGCATTTTCCCGAGTAAACCAAAAACTGATCGAGATATATACAATTCTGTTACTCGCAAAGTTATCAGGTGGCACATGTGAACATTTTCATTCAATTTTACAAATTGACGTACATGCATACATGAAAATATTTTGTATGACAACTATACATATAAAACAAATATGTAACGGATGTTGCAAACAATGAAACACAATGAAAATAGTGACCAAAAACCTTCACTATAAACGAAAAATATGCAATAGTATGAGCACGCACTCCTGAATTTTTTTATTTACTATAGTTTTTTGTTCAATATTTCGTATAGTGTTCATCATTACACACGCATGCAAGACCATTTATGCCGTGGACTTCAATTCAGCACTCTGTCCGCTTCAACTTGCTTAGCAGCCAGAGCGGCGTTTTAGTAACTATTTAGCATTTAGATGAAAATTATAAAGCATGCTTGCCAACTTCAGACACACTACTGCCTTATAATAAGTACGAACGCATTCATTCATTTTTGTTTTATATTTGGTTGCAATGATTTTAGAAACAATGCGACGACAATACTTTGTTGTTATTTTTATTTTATTTATTTATATTGTTAGCAGCACATTTTATTTAGCGACATGTTGCTGTTTTTGAAAAGCCATACAATTGCAATATTTTCGTATTTGCCTGTGCATGTGTGTGACGCAGCATTAGCAACAATAGCTTTGCTTAACAATAAGATTTGGGTCAACGTATACAAATAATATGAAAAACGCTATTTGCTAAAGAGTTATAGAATAATAAAATCAAATAATAATTTGAATTGTTTTCCACAAGTGTGACGTTTGCTTGATGATGAGTGATATCTAACAGGAAATGCATAAAAGGCGAGCATACTGCAAATACGAGAGGCAGTTTATTTGAATTGCGTCAGGTTTTTAATTAACTAGCTTGCGCAATGAAAACTTTTAAGAAATAAAAAATGCATAGAAATAAAAAATTGTTGTTTTTTATTTTGCATTTTCATTAAATGAACCCACCTAATGAAATACTCTTCTTGCAGTTTTGACATCAACAATTAAAAAACGTTTTCGTTGTTAAATACGAGGAGTAGTTGGTATTAATTATTTTGGTTTTATCTGTGCTTTCTAACACAAACATTTAACAAATATTTCACATATGGAATCATTATTTAAATGTAACCTTATTTTGAATACATTTAATTGCACACAATTATTTAGTTGGCAATTTAAGACACACTGTTTATTTCGTTTTGCTTTTTTTTTTGTTTAGTTTTTTTTTTTTTGTTTTGTTTTCCAGCAGAAACAGCCAGTATTAAACTAAACAAATAAAATAGCAAAATCCAATGTCATTTGCATTACATATTAATGACATAATGACAACAAACAAAAAACATAAACATTAACACTTTGATTTTAATCTTAAGCTTTGCTTTTCGTTCTTTGCTAAATAGACACAAACTATTGGGGTTTGCTAGATGACGCTAAATGGTAATAAAAATGAGCAAATAAAAAAAAAGCAATCAATTGCAAACAATGCCATGCCAAACTAAGAGATATTCTAAGCAAGACAAAGTTCAATTCTTGATTCTAAACATTAGGATTAAGAAAAATAATAATCAGACAAGCACAAAAGTTTAACTGCGGCTACAGACACACTTACGAGTGCTGCGTTGTGTAAAGAAATATAAAATAATAACATACTTAAAATGGCATTAGTAACCTTGGTTTACTGTAAGCACCATGAGTGACTATAACTTAGAAGCTTTAAAATAAACAAATTACAAACCTACATACCCGTACCTGCATATGTATGTAAATAAATAAATAAATAACTTTTACGACTTACATACATACATATTTTTAAACTTGTAACAAATCTTTGAAGTGAAATAAGAATTGCTTGAAGAAAAACACAAAACATTTTAAATCAATGACTCCACCAATATGGTTTCAAAGACAGGTTTTAAATTTAAAAAATCACAATTTTCTAGGTTAATGTTAAAGCCTACTGCTAAATTTTGTTGCACCAAAATCGTGTGCATACACTGTACTTTTTTTTTTCTCTCTTTTTTTGTTTGTGTGTGCACCCATATGTTTGGCGAAGAAAATGTTAAGGTGACGTTTTCTAAGCTTTTAATTGAAATTTCAATTACTCGCTAAGTTTTTTCATTTTTTACTTTATTTTTTTTTCTTTTTTTCTTTTTTGTATTTAATGTAACGTTATTTTATTTCATTTGATATCAATTTGTATTGGCGTTTATTGACCATGTGTGTACTGACTTTGCTTAAGACCAAAAAAAGAAAAACCGAAAATATATGCGAGTATATGAAAAGCAAAAAAAAAAAAAAAAAAAAGAAACAAAAAAAAAAGTTCTAAATTGTGTATTTGGTTGTATGTAGAAGAGAATTGAGCTCATGGTTAACATAGTTTTTTAGCCATTTTTATGGAATGTTTTATAAATTGATCTTAAACATTGTTTGTTTTATTTATTTCTTATTGGAAATAATGCCTTAAAAATATTCCAAAAACAAGAAAATGCTTCGTTACATTTATGGGTTTTTGGTTAATCGTACTCATATTAGCGGTTAAGGTAAATCAAAATGACATACTGTCATGTCAACTTAAAGAAATTGTCAAATCAAAGCTTTATCATAAATGGTTGTCTTAGCAATTTAAACCAGTCTGAAGCCGAAATCAAAAACGGAGTAGTCTAGAAAATGAATAAATGGCCAGAAAGAAGAGCTTGGCGACTTTTAAATAAAAGATTATTTAATATACATTTACATATTTATCAAGCCGTAAAAATGTTAATACAGATTACTTACATACTCGTATCTTGAAGAACTAGTGAAATAAAATCTTCAAGAGGCAGACAGAGGGAAACATAACATACAAAAGCAATCAAGGATAGAAAATGTATTTCCTTTTCCATGATAACGATTTTCGAACAAAAACCATTTTAATCGAGAAAAACGAGAAAATTGTTTTAAATTAAATAAAATGTATCAAGTTTATAAATTTTAAAACAAACATTTACTAAAAGTATCTTTAAACGACATGTAAACAATAAAGAATGAAGACTTCAAACTAAAAAATAATGTATAGCATCTAAAATCATAAAGAATTTACTTGTTTCATTTAGACATGTGAAAATCACATGGATATTTCTGCTTTGTAAAGCATATACCTTCCAGCAGTACTGCTGCTTCTTTATTTCGGTATTTCGAGTTTTCAATATCTAAAAGAAGAGAAAAAGTTCACGTCGTGTATAGGGAGCACCCTTCTCCAAGAATAGCTGTTACATAGCTATTTTCCTACCTTACCTACCTTATTATACTGCATTCAGATAAACTGTATTCTGCCATATATTTCTTATTACTGAGAATTATTATAAATTTTACTAAGAAATATAAATAAAGTGCTCTCATCTGCTTACATCAAAGGAACTTAACAGCGGGTATGACGGCAAGGCAAATGCCGTTGCAATGTATAACACAATTTTTTGTCTATTTTTCTTTTATTTATTAGCCGATTGCATAATTTGGATAAAATTCTGAGTGGTAGACGGGCGGAGAGACGGACAAAGCACAATACACTTCCCTCCATACATTATTCCAGAATATACATATATACTTTATATCATGGCAAACTAATATTATAGAAATTACGATACATATATCAATCCTTTTTGATGGAGAAGGATATAAAAACATCTCTCTTAAATGTATTTAAATACCCCTTTTAGACATACACTTAAATTGAAACAATTATTACATACTATATATGTATATATATTATAATTGTTGTAAAATGTATTTAGATACCCCTTTTAGACATACACTTAAATTGAATCAATTATCACATACTATATATGTATATATATTATAATTATTATACTGTTATAGACATGAGAAAAGGAATTTATTAAATTTTTTGGCATTTTAATTTTCATATTATACAGCGTAAGTCCAAAAGTCTTACCTCATTACAGACCATTTTGGCTCAACTTATGAGACAATTAAAAAAAATTGTCACTTTACACTTTGTGCGATAATTTTAAGCAGGCATTTAGAAATGCGTTAAATTGGGCATTTTTAGATGCGTACGATTCAATAAGTTATTCTAAAGAGCTTATATTTATAATGTTATTAAAAAGAGAATATATATTATATATATTATGGTTTGGCGTTAACTTCAAAGAAACTGAGGGGCCGGTGTAATTTGGTGTCAAATGGCTTCAGATACTGTCATATTTGCGAAAGTTTGAAATATGAATAAACCATTTTTCTGATATTCACGATTTAATGCAATCGAGCAGGTCAAGTCACGCCTTCATACATCATGATAATCATTTTTGTATATCTGAATAGGTTCAAATATATTTCATAAATCGGGATTGCTGCTCATCCGCTTGCTCTTTTCTGCCAGCAACTTACGTGAAGACCCCAAGGAGTGCTTGTTCAATAACTGTTAAAGGAGTAAAACGATTTTCGGGAGAAGGAAAATTTCTGCTTTCTACAGGATTATTTCTCTAAAGTTTTTCTTGTTTCATAGTTCGAGTAAGGACCGCCAACTAAAAAATTCACAAACGCTTAAGCGAGCTTTTTCTTTGACCCACATTACAATACATAAACCATTTTCCTTGTGATGCTGTTAATAATGAAATCTTTTCAATCTAAATCTGCCTACAACACCATTTAAAAAAAGTAATACTACACGTATGAACCGGACGCACTATTTTCACAAGACATTTTCTTTGGCTGCTTTTTTTTTTTTTTTTTTTTGAATATCTACTGGTTTTCAAGGTTATCCAGGCTCACATTTCTCTCCGCGACATAACGAAAAAAACAACGGTATACAAAATACTGATTGGGCTTTAAAAAAAATCATTTTTGGGCAATATTTGCTTTATCAGCTAAACATCTTTTTTAACCTGAAACGGTTTAAGCATGTGTTTGTTACTGTTTAGTCGACAATCAACTAGTCTATAATTAGCGTACATATGTGTGTGTGTGTGTGTGTGTGTGAGTGTTTACCATTTTAACCGTATTAACATGAAGATGAACCGGCAGCGATGGCTTCGGATTGTTACGTCACTTATTTTTGAGAGCAAAATTATACAAATGAAAAAGAAATATTTTTTTGAACTAAATACCCGTGTGTATATAGGAATATGTATACATACCGTAATACATACAAAACACATCCATACCTACATAAGCCAATACATATTCAATGTGTATGAGGCTGAGTAAACAGCACATGGTGTCATTTTTCATAATTTTTAATTTAAACTGCAAAATACATGACTGGAGTGGAGCTTCAAATCGGCTAACTGGTTTTAAGTAACTCTATATTTATTTGTTAGCATAAGATGTTGCTTCAAAATTGTTAAAATTGTTGCTTTGATGTTATACATTTGACAAGTGTGACAACAAGATTTATTTGAAATTTCAAATTTTCAAATTTCGCCATCATTTAGTTTTATCCTAAGCAAAGAAAGCGGATGTTTGTTTATTGTAACATATATATATATATATATATATAATTAATTATCAGCGGTATAAAAATTGCATGTATGATAAATATTATTGCAATAAATTGATTTTGTTGGTTTAAATTGAAATTTAGGTCATCTTCAAGTTTTCGTAAGACTTTTTTGCTCATTAGTTTGTTTTGCGTGCATCTTTTAAAAGGGTTTTTATTAAGTGGTTTTTAGTGTCTACGTCTGTATGTCTGGCTGTACTCGTACGTTTTGCTAGTGCTCACTTATGGTTTTTTAAGCTTTTATGTTGTTGACTGACGAAGTTTACATCATTTTTAAAAGCCGCTAATTTTTATTTATTCACACACATATACCATCTTTATGTCGTTTTTTTAGTTTTGTAATATACATTTTCGAAATGCAAATAGGTCGTCTGTCTTGCCATTAAGTTATGAGAAATTTGTTTTCATAGATTCTAGCAAATCATAGTAATTTGGAATGACACTATTTAAAGGAATGACACTGAAAGGTATAGGAAATAATGTGAGGGGAAAACATTGATAACTTTATGCCCTGCAGATAATTTTGACTAACACGGTTCACTAAAGGTGAAGTGTACTGACTAGATACCATACGCTTTTATGTTATGAAGTCACGAACCACTTTGTTGTCAAGCAAGACTTTATTATTATCAGCTATACGTTCTTAATTAGTCATAAAATGTTCTTACTTTGAAAATGCAAAGTAATTCATAGAAAAAATGTATTAAAATGATTTCCCACATTTTAGTAAGTGGAACCAGACCCAGAGGAAATTTTCCTTTTTTTCTCAATTGAGTATACAAATTCAGAATTTATTCTTAGTTCATTGGATTTACCATATTCTATAGACGTTTTACATGCTCTCAAAGTTTTGTGGTTGAAATGATTTTCCTCTGTATTCTACAAAATGTAACAGTAGGAATGTTTGTAAGAAAATCCTTTAAAAATATTGAATATAAATTATATAATAAATATTTAATATCATTTTGCATGAAGCAAAAAGTTGGGAAAACTTGATAAAAAATAGATAAAAAAAAAAGCCAAAAATTTATAAATTAATTTAGAAAAATATATTCTTAAAGAGCTTTGCAATATTTATTTAGTTAAAAATTTTATTTACTGTCCTATTGTAAACTATTTACATTTAAAAATCATGAAACTATTAACTGAATTTTTAAATAAAACAGATTTGGTTTATACGATAATGATTATTAACTTAATTTCAGTAAATTTTACTAAATTTTATTTAAATATACTTTTGAGTACACGAGTTTAGTCAATTATGTTTGATGGCCTCAATAGTTCAGGTAATGCCAACCTCACTTACGAGCAAATATTTATAAATTTTTCAATAAAAATTTCCAACAATTTGCATCTAATGTTTTTATGAACAATTTTATAACATATAAATACGATATACAAAATAAGATTATTCACCAATAAGACACTATACTCTGATAATGCAGACATAACTGCTATATTACATGATATATTTAAATTATAGCACAAATGTAACGTGCAGATCTCTCTGCTTATATCGAAAGATAAAAAGTAAAAAAAAATATTGTCTGATAACTATTTTCTAATATGAAAGTAATGGGTTCAATCCCCAAGTACAACAGCCACAAGATAAAAAGTTACATCAATTTTTAATTTTAGTAAAGTTTTCTGTAGAAGTATTTTCTTTTCATTTAGAAGTATTTATAATTATTTAAATAAATATTTAATTAAATAATATAAAATTTATGAATTTAATTCATTTCTTAAAAAACTAGATATATTCAAAAACGAACAACATTTCATTTCCAATATATTATGAAAAATAAATTCATCACATTAAATTTAATAATATATTAACTCTTTTAAATTCGAGAAAATTAAATTTAATAATATTATTTAATTAAACCCTGATACACAAGGTACAATAAATTAAATTTTCTTTTAAAATAAAAATTTTTCAAATTATTTCAATATTATTTTACAATCCTAATAAACTATAATTAAAATTATTTTTTTTTTTATAAAATACTTAAACATGAATACAAAATATAATTATTTTTAATTAATTAAAATAAAAAGAAATATTAATAAATAAAATCTATTCAATTTAAATTGATTTGCACAAAATCCTTTTCAATGTAAATGAAATACTCTACTATATAAGCTTTAAATTGCATTCTAGATACACTTTCCAGTACATCTACTATGTTACGACTTATCTTATTTTATAATAAGAGCGACGGGCGATATGTGCATATTTTAGAGCTAAAATCAAATTATCAAATCAAATCCACCTTCAATAAATTATTTTCAAATTTATATTCATTTAAATAAATTTATTGTAATCCATTTTAACTTAATCATAAGCTACACCTTGATCTGATATATATTTTATATAAAAATTTTTGAAAATTTTATTTCTTCATATTTCTTGTTATTGCGGTGATATATATGACAGGACTAGGAGCTATACCTTAAAAAAAAAATTAAAATTAAAAATTAAAAAAATTTTTTGGGAATTTTTTTTTCAATTGATATTACGAATAGTTTTACAAACAAATTTTCTTTAAGCAATAAATCACGGGGTACAAAAAAAGTTTGTTGAATGTTCAGTTGTTTATAGATTAATTTCAAGTTGTGTATGAGAGAACCAGAATTCCCTCTTTTCAAAGATTTCGAGGCGAATTTTTGGAAAAAAATATAGGAAATTTTAGATTGTAGAGTGGTAAGAAATTTTCAACTTTCAAGATGCTGCTGATATACAGGCGTTATAAGAAATTTAGTCAGATTTACTGCACTCAGTAAGGCCAGCAGGAATTCTTATTGGGTACCTACTTTAACAAAATATAAATAAAAATATTTTGAAACTGCTGTATACGATTTTTGGGATTTTAGTCTATCTTAAGTATCACAGAACAATACAATTCCGCTAAATAAAGCTTTGTGTTTTGATTGATTTTATTGCATTTCGTGTGTAGGAGTGCTATTTGATGAGTGCATGCAATTAAAAAAATAACTGTTGGAAAGTAGATGTCTGTCCTTACAGTGCATTGTGCGATAAACCTAAACCTTTTTTAAATGAGTGTCTCTATAAACATTAAGGCATAAAAATACTTCTTTGAATAGAATTAATTAAGCGAAAGGCTATTATTGAAAGGCTTTCTTCTACTTTATAAGCATTTAATTTATGATTTTATTTTCATATAGAAATTTGGTCCATACTTAATAAAAGCTGCCTCTTGAAAAGCTTTTCTCCGCCTAAAAAGAATACGTTTTTAATTATTTATTGGCCAGTATATTTCTGAAATATTTATTTACATAAAAGTACTTAAACAAGTTCTTTTTGGGGGTCCTTTATAAGATTTTCCGTTCTTTATTAAAATTGCAGTAAATGTGTTTAAAATTTGTCTAATAAAGTTTTCAAAATTTATATCTTACGGTCTCTGCTATAACAAATGTTGCAGACGGCAATAAAAACGACAGCTGCTGAAATGGTTTTAGGCTGAAAGCAAACTAAAACTTTTGATAAATTAACTAACCAGACTCTTAGAATTTCTAATACCGATCGTAAAGGTATCGTGTTGCAAAAGGGCGTTTTATTGCACCAAATAAAAGCTTAAAGAATAAAAAAAAGGTTTATAATTTAGAGTTCTTTAAAAAGTTAGATGTCTTAAAGTCTCAATAAATGTTTAAGCTTTAAATACTCCTCAATATGTGGCAGTAAGACTATAATTTGTTTAAAAATCCACTTTTGGCTTTATTGGGTCAAATAAGCTAAATAACTAAAAGCACCTGTTGAGTTCCGTCTAACCCTTTAACTAACTTTTGGTCACTGGTCAAAAACAACGTGAATTTGAAGCTTAAACGCGGATATATACATCAAACTAAGCAACATTATTTTAAAATAAGCCTTCATTTGACAAGGGTTCTGTATACGGCACACCAACAGAGCCAAAAAAAAAAAAATAGCTAAGGGTTTGTTCTTATGCAAAAAATTTGCCAAGCGTGGTTCATGGTTAGAAAACGTGAAGGGCACAATGTGTTATTTTGCTTTATCACAACAAAGGTGGGGAAATATTTTTTCTTTCTTGTGGCAAATATCAGGACCTCTTAATAGTTTTTTTTCCTTTGTTCATCCTTAACACAGACACATGTCAGCAGAGTGTAAATAGATGAGCTGTCAAATAATCTGTTTTGTTCACATTTCACTTGTCCTTGTTTGAAATAAATAAATAATTATTTTAACATAAATTTGCGATCTTTTGAATACATATATAACAGCTGCTACTATTCTGCTGGTTCACTAAACCTAAAAAAAAAGAAATTCTACTCTTTTCTCGTTCTTAATAAATTCTAATGGAAAACAAACGCATTTAGATTTGATGTCATAATTTCTAAGTAAAAAAAAAAAAAAAAAAAAACTCGAATATTATTTTTAAAGACCCTTTAATTAATTTTAAAAGCCGCCTGCCTTTATTATTGTCATAATTGCTAAGCATTTAATCTTGTGTTTAATTTCCTTAAAAATCGTGCTACTTTGTATTGCATGAAATTTATATATAATTTTAATTTCATGAATTCTTTCTAAACTTAACTTGTTTTCCAGCCAATGATTCATTTACAATAAAATAGTTTGTGAACAACTAATGACAAATGAAGCAAAAATTTAAATAAATATTCTGCACTTGCTAAGAAGTAAACAGAAACTATTTTCTCACATCAAAGGCTAATAGCGTCTTGGAAAAAAAACCTTAGCAACGTTCAATTTTAGTAGTTATTGCTTTAATAAATTATCTAAATGGAAGCGGTAGTGAGACAGTGGCATAATTAATGGGAAAAAAGGAATTTTGAATTTTATAAAAAGTTGTTTGAAATTGTTAAATGTTTTGCCTACAAAATGCTAAACTCTGCAGTGCCAGCCCTCAGAGCTTTCAACTCTTTGAAAGCCTTTAAGTTTTCCTTTGAGAGCTTGTGGCGCCGCTAAAGCACAAGCTTTCATACTAAGGCAGCACAAGTTTTGTGTTGCACTTCGCATCTACTTCCCTATAGCACATCACTGAATCATAAATAAATGGGCTCTAGTGACCATGGCTAGCAAAATTTATCCATTCCGAACGTTTTAATAACGCTTTGCCGCAGCATTTCTCTGCCGTTTATAGCAAAAAATGTCATTCAATTCGCCCCATCATTGCGCTTTGTCATTCGATAACCGGCCTCGTACATTGTTTTCACAAATTCTATGCGCAATTTTTTTCGTATTTCTTGTTTTATATCACACTATACGAGTAATTTTATTACATTTTTCTTTTCATTCATATTACAGGTGTTGTTTGTTTTAACCCTGAAAATTATAGTAGAGTATCGAAATGTTCAGTATCAGTTCTTAGCTGTACTGAATTTTTTTATTATTAATAATTTTATTTTTTCCCAACTGTTTGCATATTGTAAAGTTCATGGTTATTAAAAAAGGCAATATGTATAGACTGTTGTATTATTAATTAAACAACGTGTGAGTCTTTTTAATGTAATTTTTGTCTTTAATGTTTAGCAAAAGATTCATTTTATGTGATAATCAGTAATAAGTAGTTGCTGATTTATTGCTTGTTATAATTAATACTGCTGGGTCTTGTTTTAATAAAAATAAAAAAGTGAAAAACTCTATTCGAGTGTTTAAGATATTGTGCCAACCGATCAAGGCAAAGGAGTAAAATAGGTGTTGATTTGGTGTGAGATTGATTATAAAGCTATTAAAATTAAGAAAATTTTTAATGAGTTATTTTTCGATATATTTTCATGTTATTAATTTAAAATCATCGTTTAATTTAATGGCTAAAAATTATTAACAAAACTCATAGCCAAAACTGTGAGGGGAAAAAATGAAATCATCTAGAAATTCAAAATATATTAATTTCGCATAAAGCTTTGTAAAAGACCGCTATTTACTTAAATTTGGCAATTTAATAAAAGAAGACTTGGGAAAAATTTAAATTTTCTTTAGTAACAAAACTGCATTTTGAGTGATCCAAAAAGATGTTTCACTTGCAACAGCACACTATTTCGACAGTTGATCTGAGACAAAGAATAACTGCCTGACAGATTACAGATAAAATAACTTTGCTATTAAATTCTTAAAATTCACATTTAAAATTTCCAAGTCGCAATATGTGGAACACCTTTATGGTTGGCACGAATTAAATACGTTTGCTTCCTCCCAGAACAATTGAGAATACTTCTATTATATTCCACTGGGGTTAATTCCACAGTAATAAGTTGAACTACATTGTATCCATTTCTCTGCGGCCACAGTCGATATTAGATTACATTTTGTAAAAACATGTAGAGTTTAAAGCTTTTAAATAAAAGTGAATCCAAACGAAACCGCTTAGCGAAAGACCATATACATACTAAATTTACAGAAAATTAGTTTTGAAACAGCATTGAAAGTAAACTGAATTTAAAGGAGGAAAAAGTTTCCTACCTAAGTATTTTGTTTTAAAAAAAATTTAAAAGCATAAAAACAATACACCCAAATATATAAATAAATAATAACAAACTGAAAGCAGATTTCTCAGTCTGGACTTTTAAAACATAAAAAAATTAATTTTGAATTATATTATATACTTTAATATTTTGCATGAAGACTTTTGCTGGGCAAGCTTTGTGATTGTAGCGGAAACAGCCAAGACGGATATAACCACGTACAAAGTACTAAACTTACACGAACTCTGCCTTTTCTCCACTTGATTTAGCGAGTTTGCACTTTTATACGCTTTAAAAGTCGCTGAAAGTAAACAAAAAAACAGCTACATTGCTGGAAGATATATTTTACATAGCAAACAGCAGCGTCCTCTACTGGAGATTTTATGCGAAACATTTCCCTGCTTTGAAGTCGGTTTCTTGAAACATAATTATGTTTATGCTTCATATGTCGGTCATTTTCTTTACAATGAAGCTTTTCCGCTAAGGGAATAACTCCCTGTCCACATTGCAATTTTGTTGCAGCAATTTTTGGTTGTTTTAGTTGAATGGGGTGAGAGGGGTGAGAGGGGTGAGAGTAGTGGTAGGGGTGGGAGGCGTGAGAAGGTTGAGGAGGTGTGCAGAGTTTCTTCCTGTCCATATTGCAATTTTGTTGGAGGAGAAAAAAATATAAAGAACTGATTTTGCACGGCAAATAAATAAGTTTATAATTTTTATCACCTGCAGCAAATTTATATATATTTATATATGTATATTTTTTATATGTGCTACTTATATATACTTTTTTTATATGTGCTTGCAAGGCCTAACATCTCTTATGCCAATAAAACTAAATTTTATTGCATATTTTTCCCAACGTTTCGTGGATTTTTGTCCACTTCATCAGGGGATTGTCTATTTTATTAAAACAAAAATTAGGACTAGGTTTTACAATATATTTTTATAAGTAGCACATATAAAAAAATATACATATATGAAAAATAATTGGCCTATAAGGAAAGGAATTTATATATATTTATATTGTGTCTAAGGGTACGTTTAAACTTGGAAAATATTTGACCAAAAAAATATTAAGCACTAATTGCCAATAAAAAATAGACAATGAAATAGACAATATTCCGTACGTTATTACTCCGTTTGTTACCAATGAGAATAAATAAATAAAACAAAATGTCAAAAACAATCACACCGAAATTCAAGTTAAATAGTGAGAATTTCAGGGCAAAAGAAAATTGCAGAGTACATGAAACTCTGTACCCCTCCTCAAGCTTCTCACCCCTCTCACCTAACACAACTAAAAATTGCACATTTTCTGTTAAAAGCTCTGTAAATAGTTTTCCAATTCTAATTTTGATTCCTATTGTCGAAAATATATTCCATTTTCGAAAAATTCTAAATAATGGAAAATAATTTAATAAATTTAAGCTCACAAACATCGAATGTTTTGAAAATTTTTCAATTTTAATTCTTTCCTTCAGTTAGTCGTAAGGCTGTTTAATATAAATAGGTGTACAATAATACTTATTTCCTTAATGGAAACTTTAAACCCTCTCGCTTAGCATTCAATTCAAAATTTTATTGGCGTTTCATACCAATTTTAATTGATCGTGTATTTTGCTTGACGTTGGCTGCGTGTATTTTTTTTTTTTTCGTTTTTAATTTTATTGTAATTTATTGTGAATTTTGTTATGGTGTTTGTTTATATTAAATCAATTGCTACTCAATTACGGCTGACGTTCCTCGTGTAGTACAGAAATTTGTATGTATGTTCGATAGGTACTACGACGCTTTCCTATATACGTACATACATAAATAATGTACGTAGTAATTTTGTAAGCTTGTAACAGCCAAGTCAACGACCCTTTTGTATTCAAAGCTAAAAAAAAAACAACAACCAGAAAACAATGTGCTTACAAACTATCGCTACAACTATTTGAAAGGTACGGCAGGAGTCATCCTACAAATAGCATTTTTAACAGTTGTCGCCTAGAGGAATGTTTTGTAGCAGCGTTATTATCTTTTTAAGTGATATATTTTCAAAATAAAATTTTGATGCTTTCACATAAAAGAAAAAAAAATTAGTTGTGACAAGAAAGAAATAATTTCAATATCTTGTATAATTTCTTCAAATCATGTATGTACGTATATTGCTTAATGCTCCCACTGTACAAGCTATAAAGAACTGATAATGGATATTCCAAAATACGGCATTTGCGTTATCCAAATTTAAGCTTTCAGCAAATAACAACAAATAGAAATGAACTCTAAATGTATTCAGTAATCTTAAATAAACCAACGAAGTGCCCCCATATAAATTATTCACTTTTTGCCAACTTAATTGAATTACTACTATTGTTTTTTATTGATTTTTTACGATGAGATTTATGCACATATTTTAAATGCTTTTTACTCTAAATACAGTTCTTCACCACAAATATTTTATAAAGCTTAGAGGGGGAAAAAGGACAATATTTAATGAATATTTGTGCTGGTTTTTCTTTTTTAAGGGTCATAAAAATATTCAAATATTCTTATTAAATACAATTTTATTTCATTTGCTATTTTCACAGTGTAATGAAAATGAATAGCAAAAGAATTTCAATTTTTAATAATAACTTTTATAAAGCGTAGACCAACCATAACGCAAAATGTTAATTGCTAATAAAACAAAGAGTTTCCAGAGACTTTGTGTTAATATTTTTTATTATAATAGAATCATATACGAGAGTTATGTGTGGAACATAATACGAACAAAATATGCCAAATTGTTGCACGGTTTCGGTTGCATATCCCAATGACTCTGAGATGCCATTCAGGTAATTCTTTAGCCCTTTAATTGTTCTTGGCATATTTTTTTTTAGAAATATTCTCCAAGAAAAAAGTCCAACTACGTCCAGTCACATGATCATAGTGGCCAATTATCATCTGGCTCCAATAGCCCTTTTTTTTGCTTAAACCAAATGTTGTACATCCCCATATCCTCAATTTCATTTAGCTAACACGAACTCTAATCACGATAACTTTTAGGCCAATTTTGTTTTCCTTTATCAGCCACCAGGCTATAGTTATTTTTTGCGCATACGTCAGCTTTTCAACAATCAGCTGTAGATTCTCATATGGCAAAAGCTGCTATTTTCCCCATTGTGCACAGATTTCGTCAATTATACGGGCCAAAAATATTACCAAGTGCACAAAATACATTTTAATTTAAACTCGCGTTTTCGTAAACAGTTTCAAAAATCTCAATGCGGTGCTCAATTCCGTACTTCTCCATAGTTGAATCTTTCCAACACTGAAAAAAAGAATTGCCAAATTATGTTTACCAAAACACTTCACGTTAAGTTGTTACTCACATTACAGTGGGGCCACCCTTTATATCTACAAATATTTATGCATATGCATTTGCATATGTATGTGTGTAAATTTTTTTTTACTTGTGCATACACATATATATTATAATAATTATAAATTTTATACACGTTTATTGGTAGCAGTGCTTAGCACACCAAAAAGTTATAAATCTAGCCAACCAGCCATATAGAATGAACATCATTATTATAATTTTTTCCACCTAAATGTGGCTTGAGTTGCTCGCTTCTAAAAGGAATTATAGTATATCACTTTACATTCATACAATAGAATATTTAATATTAAAAATGTTCGACTTCATAATTGTTTCATTGCCATGTAGTTATTTACAATTGGTTTTCATGTGACTATTTGGAGAATTCAGTAACCTTTTTTAAAAAAAAAAAAATTTAAATGGGACTTAAAAAAGACCTCTTAATCACATAAATTTTTTGGCGAATACATTAAAAGGAAAAACAATAATTTTATTATATGA
Organism: Ormia ochracea; assembly: GCA_963402855.1. NCBI lineage: Eukaryota > Metazoa > Arthropoda > Insecta > Diptera > Tachinidae > Ormia > Ormia ochracea. The sequence continues at coordinate 54,030,624 of OY727107.1, forward strand.
CTTTGAGTAATTGTATTAAAACAGAAACTAAAAAATTAAGAAACTGAGGAATTATCAAAAAAAATTTCTAGGTTTCAATAAACTTTTACTTTAATTAAATAAATCCTAGATAAATTTAGATATAATCTTATAATATAATCTAAGATATAAATCTTAGTTAGATATAAAAATTAGTTGAAGTGCAGTTGAATTAGTGCAGTTCATATAATTCAAAGTAGTTAATAATTTTAAATACAATATTTTCTAACATCTTGGGAAAAGCATGTAGAGTTAAATAAAATATTCAAACCTCCTTTAAAACACAAAATTGCAACATTCTTTGTAATATGCCTCTAAATAAATAATTTAATTAATTCAATATTCAGCTCGGCTAACAACATAAAATTGTTATTTATTTTATTAAAAAACAATACCTAAAAATCGCAACAGTGGCAACGCTGGTGCAAGCATATGAATTAATACAACAATTGTGTTTGTACTCGTATTAGTTTCGGTTATTTCGGTTATTTCGGTTATTTACAGGTACGCTCCACTTATAAAAGTTTTACTTTTAATACTTTTTTAATACTCCTTTTTTAATTAAAAGCTTTTAGAACACAAACCTTTTTAAGTCACTATTCACTTTCGATTCATGTAATTTTTTTATTTATTTTTTAGAACATTTCAAGAATTTAGTAAACATTTTGAAACCAGTTTTTATCAAAAAGTTTCAAATTTCGAAATTTTGTAAAATTTTAGTTGATAATTAAATTTCGAGAAACTAAACTTTTTAAACATTTCAAGACTATAAAATAGTTTCAATAAAAAGTAAAATAATTCTCAATCATTTTACAGGAGAGATAGGAAAATTAACAAAATCAAAAATGAAAACTAAGAATTTTTCCAGGAATCAAAGTTTATTTATGATACTATTCTGAAAATAGATAAACTGGATTCATATCGAATAAAATGCTACGATTGTGTGTTTTTGTAATTTTCATTTGGTTCTTGAAAATCTGAGCATGAAACGTTAGCCAAATAAATGAAAATGTATGAATGTTTTATTTACTTTTAATTCTTTAATTTAGTCATTCCTTTTAATATTAATTTAGCATTAAAAACCAATATTTGACAGCATTTTGAATTAAAAATTGTTTTGCGCTCCTTCGTTATATTCCAATAAGTATTTATAAATTTTTTTAAATTTAAAGTACTTTGTTGTTTTTTATTTAATTATGTGGGAGTTTTCCTTTTGTGTTAAAAATAAAATAATTATAATAATTTTCTCACTCCCCTGTCGACATAAACATGTTATGTCATGTGATTTTTTTCTTTTCTCTTTTGTTCTTGTATTCTCTAGATTATGGTATGATTACGAAATTCACGTAATAACAAATATGATAAATAGGCGATCATGTTGTTGATAATGATGATAGTGATGATGATGATGATGATGACTTTGCGTTCTTCTCTGAATGCATTCCTCTGCGATTTGTACTGGTACGTCTGAGCCAAAGATTTAATAATTTAAAAGCAACATTAATGTTCGGTTGCTTTTACTTGTGGCGCAAGAAGCATACTCGAAAAGAAAACCGGTAACTGAGTTTGCGTGTTGCTGGCACTTTCGGTTAAGGGGGTTCCAAGAGTTGGTAGTGAGTACTTCTTTTGCTTAGAAGTTTCTTCAGTCCAATAAAAATGTGAAGATATGGGAGAAAAGAAACATTATTTCAGTTGGCTAAACTAAAGTCAAGCCAATAAAGTGTTTAATTGGCAACCACATTTATTTTTGCTTGTGCTTATGCCCTTTTCCAGTTGCTTTTCACAGAAACTCCCTACTAGGACCGTTTGATTTTCTTATGGTGGTGTTATTTGTTGTTTAAGACACATAGTTTTTGTTAATTTTATATTTTCTTTATTGCACTTGCTTTGTTGGTGTTGTTGTTCTTGTTTTCCTCCACTTTATTTTATTCCACGTATTTCCTTTTAATGCAAGAGTTTAACATGTAGGCAACAGAACAATTTTATACTATTTTTGTAAAAAAAAAAAAATTCTTAAGCAACAAGTTTTAAAAGCAATTTGCCACTTCCTTTCCTAAGCGGCAGCAGCAGTAGCAGCTATAGCATTAACAACAACAGTCAGCAACCAACAATTACTTACAAGAATTCACGGTCAACAAATGAAGGTTCTTATGGCTCTTTCGCCACGACATAACAAAGTGAACAGGCAGTAAAATGAAGAAGATGAAGAATTCTATTCTACTATTTCTTGTCTTTCTTTTTATTTTTCTTTTTCTCTTTCTGAGCCAAGGAATCTATTTAACAACAGCTACAATAAACAGCTAGAAAATGAAGGCCTTTTTATAACAGCAACAACAACTTAACTTACTATAAAACCTTTAAGCCAACTTTATAGCTCCTTTTTTAAGTGAATAAGTAATAAATGTGCTGGACATTGTCTAGTTATATTCAGTTACCTTTGGGTTTTTCACTCTTCTATGCACAGAAGTAAATCTTTTGGTTCTTTTTATCTTTTTCCCCCTTTATTCCTTTCTTACCAAACCACTTTTATTGTGTTGTACAAATATTAAATTGGATTTGTTGTTACTGTTAGCAATCTTTTTTATAAAATTACGACTTAAAACAACTATTATTTAGAAGAGAAAATATGCAAAAGGATAAAAACATATATGAGCACGTAATACATACATGTAAGCGTACACATAAATACGTATGCATGTTTGTATATTTGCTAGATTTTCTTGTTCTCAATCGTAAAACCGTTGAAAATATTAAGAAAGATTTAAAAAAGCTTGTCAATCAACTTCTTGTAGAAGTTCCAAGCTGCCCTTTACTAATACCGGTTTCCCTTTTCTTGTTAAAAAATGAAAGGAAACGAAAGGAAATTGTGTATCTGAAATTTTTTATTTTTAGATTTTAATGTATTAAAGATCAATTAGAAGGGATATTGCTACAAAGGCAAGTAGTATTTGCTAGAAAAAATACAGCTCGGAATTCAGAAATGTTACTTAAACGAATGAATTAAAAGTATTTAATGAAATACAATACAATTTGAAAAGTTTAGTTTTTTTTTACTGAAATGGAATTTTCTATTTCTGAACACTTGCTTTTCTAATGGTAAACCTATCAAGCTCTTTAAGTCCACGAAAGATTCTGAAAGATTCTCTTAGGAACTAGTATTTTCCCCCCATTGGAAATTTAAGTGTTAAAGTTCCACAAAACCAATTCAGGAAATAGAAGTACACCTTAATGGAAAGCGAATATAATTAGGCTTGTTATTCATAAGATATTTTAAATCTAGGAAGAACCGCAAATGAAACTATTATTGCAAAAAAAAAAAAAAAATTTAATGTATTTAAAAATTTTTCAAATTCGGATGGATTGAGAAACTCGTCTTAAAATCATACATTTCTACTTTCATCAAAAAAAATCAAAATACTTTTCGCTTTTAATTTTATTTCGCCCATTTTATTACTTTCAAGACTTGTTGAATACAATGTATTATGGGAATTAAATTAATTAAAAAAGTATATAAAAAAGAAATTTTTTTTAAATCAAATATAAAATATTTTTTGAGGTACTTTTTATTGATTAGAAATTATTAAAAGAACCGTAATTGTTTGAAAGTTTGTAAATATATAAAATGTAGAATTTTATGTATTTTAAATTTTAATTTCAATTTAATGAGAAAATGAAAATAATTTAAATATGTGAAAGCTTTTAGGCTTGTTAGTTTAGGAATTTTTCATAAACGTTTAAATGAATGCTTTCAACTTCTGTCAAAGCTCAAATCTTTTTTTTAATTTGCAATAACAATTTCTCTATTTAAAAATTAAATATAGTTAATTAAATGCTGAATCTTTACGTTGAGTTTGAGTTTCAAATAACAATTTTTTCATATTACAAAATACAATTCCTTTGTCTGAATCCTGACTTTAATATTTAAGCTGCTGTCATATTGCTTATACAGTAATCAGCTGATTGACATTTTACTTTGCATTTAGTTTTCGACTCCTGTTATAAAACGATATTTAAAATTGATTAGCTAAATTTAAAAATAAAAAATTTAATAACGCCTTTAATGCGATAAAATTTCTACCGATATATAACAGCTGATATAATTTTTAAGACCATGTTTTTTCCAGATAAGGCTGTGTTATAATAAAGGATATTATTAGTCTGTGAATGCATTATTTACATAATATTTTTTTTATTAAATTTTTTTAATCAGTATTTTTTCAAATTAAACATTTTTGTTTAAAAATTATATGTTGAACTTTTAAGCTTTATTGAATCCCTAAAATCTTATTCATATATTGGTAATTATATCTCATATACAGCACTAAATGTCACTAAATGAGAATTATACTGAATAGCATGTACATTTTCCTTCTATCTTTGGAGTTCGACACATAAAACATAAGCTCATGTTTTTGTTGCTAACGTGTCTTTACAGGTAGTTCCCCTGATATGCATTATATTGATCAGGAATATTGACGAAAAGTGAAAATCTAATATTTTCTAATTGTAATAAAAATATCGAAAAATCTTTATTTAAATTAGTTACAATTATTAGTGAATTTAATAACATTTTTTTATAAAAAAATTGTTTTATCTATATATATTACAAACCTACGGATATTCACAAAGATCGTAAAAATAGTTTAAAAAAAAAAATAGTTTAAAAAAAACAAAAATACTTCATACCCCACTACCAATAATCTCTTCGCACAAAAATGTAATTGCATTTTTGGTTACAGTAGAAACATTTAAAATTTAGTTTTAGAAAATTTAATATTTTGTATGGAAACTTTTAGCATTTGCCACACACTGTAAACGGTTTCTCATTTAACCTATTAGTTGCTGCCACTCTTACGCAGTTACTGTTTTTAACGATATAATATTTTTTGGTTGGTGTTCAATGTCTTGTTTTTTCAAAACCTTCAATATAGGATTGATGTTGGCACTTTGTGCGGATGTAACGCTGATGAGGCCACAGTCGTATAAAACCACATCCCTACCATGTGAGGCATATGTATGTTTTGTGGCATTGTCTTAATAAATTTTAAGATTTGCTTTACTATTCCTGAGAAATCAGGAACGCACTATGCGGACTACACTAATTCAATGACTCAGAATAACCAAATATTGATGCGCGTCTATTGTTAAGAATACAAGGGCAAGGTCATCCCCATTTTGGTTTGAAATATAGCCTCAAATCATTATAGACATAATTATGGACGCGACGCCTTTTTTATTGTTAATTAATAAAATAGTGCTTATCTTATAAGGTGATTTATATTTTCCACAATCTTTTCTTACACATATACTAAAAAATTCTTTTTGTTATCAGTAATATAAATTTAAATTTCTTTCTTAGAAAAAAGGTAAGTAAGGGAAAATATAATAAACAATATTTTTATGAGTAAGATATAATTGCTTTGTAAGGAAGAAGGTAAGTAAGGACAAAACATAATAAATAATATTTTTATGAGTAACATCTAATTTATTATCTTATTTAAATTTCTTTCTTAGGAAAGAATATGTAAGGAAATACACAATATAACTTTTCTCCTTGTAAAGAAAAAAATACTCAACAGAATAATTTTCTTATCAATGTTAAAAAGTGATTTATATGTATAGATTTTATAAATCTCTTCTCAGTTACACACATATGTAAGTCAAATCGTCCCGATTTATACGTTTGTATGTTACAACTTGTATACAGCTGTATATGAGTGTAAGTTTTGCTTCAGTTTTCTTGCTCTCTTGAAAGAATACGCCATTCTCTCAAATTTTTCTTAATACCAGTTTAATATACTACATTATAACCATTCATTAAGTGCCACCTACTTTAATGTAAATTTATATATACTCGTACATACTCGCATGTAGTTCCAACTTTGTTGTGTGGATTTGAAATTCAAATAAAAAAGAAATATGGTTGAAGGTTGCAAATAAGTATTTTATTTATTTACATTTCCTAGTACATACACATAACATATATGTATATATGGATGTGTGTACAAACAACTTCATACAACGCAAACTAACTAATTTAACATCAATAAAATTGTTTACAATATGCATACAAACAGAAGTGTATATGTTTACATACATACAGGCATACATATGTGTATGTGTTTTACAATTAAATGTAATAGAAATTACACTAAACGAATATTTTATCACCTTGACCTTAACAAAACACATACACATACAAGCAAACACATCTTTGGAAATCAATTACATATATGTATATGCATATGTATATGTATATAACTATTTACAAATTGGTTTATTCCCAACCGCATAAAACTGAACAACAATTATTTGGATGATTTTCATTAGAGGAACTGTTAAAACCAGTTTCATTTTAAAACTTTAAACATTAATTGCTGGTTTTATTTGGACGACTTTAATGTGTTTGTAATTTTAGGCAAATTATTAATTGTACGAGGGCGAATTTACAAGTGTTTAATAGACAGCCAAAAATTACTCAAATTAATCGTTTGCTTAAGTCGGAATTTACATTGTCATACTTGGTGTGCAAACATCATAATTAATTATTTATAGCTTTGGAGTTATATGTTTTTCTCCCCAGTGGAAGTAAAATTATATAAGTAAATATTTCCACAAAATCGCTAAAAAGTAACGATTAAATTTATTATGTATTTCCTCTGAAATGCATATTTCTATAAAAAGTTGGCTTTAGTTAAATATGTAATTTAATTTAAATTCTTTAATCTTAATTTAAACAACAATTAAATTAAACAACTATTTAAATCATAAATTAATGGAAAATGTCAAGCACATAGTCCGAAAAAAAGATACGAGTAGACTTTTGTTGAAAGGCAAGTTTTATAATGAAAAATTATTCAATTTCAGTTTATCGCTCACTTTTAGTAAATTAAAAAAATTGCCTTTGACTAATGCCAACTTTAACGCCAACTTGTAATATGCCTCTGAATAAAAATTTTTTTAATTTTTTTTTCAGTTTTCATATAATTCAATTTAATTAGGTATAATTTCTATACAGAAAGTGTACCAAATAAATTTATTAAACTCCCTAACTCACTCACTCTCCCTCTTCATTTAAAATTCGAACATAGTACGAAGTATGCACTATTCGGAAGTAATTGTTTTTTAATAGAAGAATATGAACTGAATTTTACTTTGTTGTTTAAGGGTCAATGAAGAAAATAGAAGAAAATATTTCACAATTAAAGAAACAATGACAAATCACTTTAACACCCTGATAATATTTAATATGATTTTCTCCTGTTTTTAACATTGATGCACTTGGAGAGAAATTAAACAACAATCAATAAATATTCTCATCATTATAAAGGATAAATAAGAAAATACTATTTATTTCCAGACAAAATATATTACATTACATACATACGTACATACATATTTAAAAACAATTATACATAAATGTAAATATGCACCCACACACATTATTTACTTCATAATCATAACAAATTGAAAGCAAGTTTTAATATTTACTTGCAAAAAATTTTGGGCGTGCAAGATAAGAATAAAAATACAATAAAATGACAAAAGAACATAAAATGATCTTGAAAAACGTTGCTTTGACGATTTTTTAACAAAATTTATATTTAATATTATTGTACAACAAACAAAACCGATTTAAAATGTTTTTGGCTTTTTTTTAACCAATTCATATGAAGGTAAATAAAGTTATTACTTTTATTTATCAGGTAGACAATATAGTCATATGTATGTACATATGTATGTAATTATAACTGCGTATTATTTTTTTTATTTTTGTATAAATATAAAATGGATAATATAACTAAATTTAAAAAACCTAATATTTTAGACTATTTCCCATCTTTGAGCATTGGCTTTTTAAAAAAAAGTAATTACCTGTTTTCCCCTTTTTAAAATTAATTAATAATTTTTAAAATCAATTACGTTATAAAAGTTATTAGTGAAAATTTAAAAAAAAAAACCACATTAAAATTTTTATAATGCAGTTTAATATATAAACTTAATTAATATAAAATTAACCAATTTAAAAAAGACTAATGTATTTTTAGATTGCATTCTTTTCCATTTTCTGTAAACAGATAAAAAATTGCAAAACAATACAGAACAAAAAAACCTTGATCTTGATCTCAAATAATAACTTTGGAAAAAATAGCTAGGGTTTGCTATATACATACATACATATACTAACAACTACAAAAACGACTTCCACAAATGGTCGAATATTTACATACATACATATATATATTTCTATGGCAAAGATAGCTGGAATTTACATCGTTACGCCAGCACAACAAATTTAAAAGAATAAAGCGTATGTTCATGCATACATACTATAAAATTTTCAATAACAACTGGGTGTTTTATTGTATATTTAACTGCTAAAAGTCCACGAATTGCATTTCAGGTTTTCAAGCTTGATTTTTATTTACACTAACTCATTGATTTCTTTGCATTTCTTTATTTGAAAAATTGTTATAAAACATTGAATTTTAGATTTATGGAAATAAATTAAATTAATACAAATTTTTTAATTCATTGTTAACAAGTTATATCAAATGCTGACGGTATTAAAAAATATAATTAGCATTTGCAAGAGTCATGCATATTAAGGATGAGATAGTAAATATACTTGCCATTATAGAAATTTAATAATATGTAATGTAATTCTTCTTGGCAACTCTTTAATACCGGTTACAGTAAAAACTTATTAAGAAAAGCCAAATGCTAAAATAGCAGCAAAATACCGTCTACATAATTTTTGCATATAAATATAACACTTAACAGCAAATTTGCTCATTCTGCTAACACAGAACTGGTGCCAATTAGCCTAGACAATCACCAACGTCACTTTATAATCAAAAACCATAGAGTGTATGCATGCATGTATAACGAAAAAACAAAAATTAAAAACTTTGAGAAATAATAATAAAACATAGACGTAACAGCGATATATACATATCTGTCTAGGTACTATTATATTTGGCGTAAAAATATTTACGTACGAATCCTCATATATTAATCTTTTTTCTGGAATTTCATGTTGGTGAAAATAATTCATAAATTTTTGTATTTGTGTTGGATATTTGCTTCCGAAAATTTCAATTTTGCTATAATTGAACAATTGTCAATGGTATTCCGAGTACATAGAAATTTTGTATCAAAGAGCATTTTTCACTATCGTGCACAATCGTAGGATTGGTTAAATATGGCATCTCTGCTGAAGAAATGCTCTAAAAATGTCAAAGTTTTTTAAAAAACAAAACTTTATAAAAATTTTTATAAAAGCACAATTTTCATACAATCAGAGCTGCTGTTACTGCAATCAATAAATTGTTTGCTTCATTTTTGTATGATTGGATGGCACAAGCAACGATATTTTGCAGCTGGTTTTTAAAAGCCTGACAACATTATTGCTGTTTTTGATATACTTATGTACATATATGGCTTTATCTAAAACATATTTAAACCTTATAATAGCCTTATAGCTTAGCAATTACATTTTTTGCCACCTTCTCAATCCGAGTACTTTCTATACCTAAACTTTTGAGAGTATACACTGAATTAAAAACAAGCAAACAGCAAAATAGTTTTTTATAGTCTCTTAAAGAAATTATTTATTTTTCTATTTCAATAAATCTTCATCTGGCAACCACTTTATATTAACACAAAATACTGTTGCCACTTTGATGAAAATATTAATAAAGCTTTTAGTAGGACAGTTAACTACTTCATTCCTGTATTACCATATAATAGTAATTTTTTCTGTTTGGTTTGTTCAGTTTTGTATCAAAGTTGCTTATTTTGATTTGAAACTCTCATAAAAATGCCGTTTTTAAAACCGCTAATTTTTCTGAAGCACATTTTTAGCAAAGCCGCAAGATTTGTGTTAATTCATAAAGACTTTAAAACAGTTTCTAGTACTACAAGTTTTTCCAGTGTTTGTTATTTTTATTGGTCCATTAAGTAATTGATAAAATTGAGTGAATACGATGTATGGAATTTCGGGTGATTTTTTAACTTCATTGTACGATTTCAAGTTTTCAAATGGTAATAACTTAATTTATTTAAAGCCATTTAATAGAATATTGCACTGCCATTGTTGTGGTTTAGGTAAGTTAAAAAATAATTATTGTTTATATTACATTTACGTCTAATTTTCTAATTGCATATCTTATGTTGATCGAAAAAACGTTACAAATATTTGATATAGTTCCATATATGTATATACATATGTACATATGTATGTTATCAAACATAATATTTAACATATGGTATATGGTAACTACAAAAATTAAAAATTATGGTAATACATTTAATATATGTACGTACGTACATACATACATATTTAATTGTAATACTTATCTATTTACATGCCCCACAAATTGCTATATTTGAGTTCTTAGTTATCTCGAAATATTATACACATGCATACATAAATAAGTACTTCTTTCAATGGCTGCATATACACATATAAGGATCATGCAATGCACCGTAAATGTGCCATAAATAATTTACCACAAAATTTAAGCAAGAAATGTAAATATAAAAACTTTACTTGTTTGTTTATATATTTATGTCTATACATAATTGACAAACACTTAAAACTACATGAAGGAAAATATTGTTTACTGTTTGTTGTATAAAAACCGCTATATTGTTGTTTTGCTATTCTTTTTTTAAAAAAAACTATTGGTAGAAAGGCTTAATAGTTTTTTATTCTCTTTTACTCTAACTAATTTTGTGCAGCATCTTGTTTGTGTATTCGTGCTATCTCTTTTTAGCGTATATGTTCCGTGTTCCAATGTAGTAACCCTTTTTTGGGGAAAATTGCACCAAGAAATATAAAGCAAAAACAATGTAAAAAAAATAGAATATCAACAGTTATATTTTAAAAGTGTTGTTTAATTTAAGATTGACTAAAAAAGCTAAAGATCATCAGTGCTAAAAACGTGTTTAACATAAAAGTTTTAGAAAAATATGAATACATATATATATATATATCAAATTTACCGTTATATGTATAATAAATGTGGAATTACAAAAAGTTTATAAATACATAATATATTTTTTTTTAATAACATTCTTTAAATATATATGTACATATGTACATACATGTGTGTACATGAAATTTTAGTGTCAAGAAATATTTTTTAAAGTTACGTACTTATTCGCCAGCAATTTTGATATTGAGAATTGTAGAAATTTGGTCTAACGCCATTTTCTTTTTTATATTATTGTTGTTTCATGGATTTTATAAATATTGCTTCATTTATTTTATTTTTTTTTTCTCGTTACAGTTGCTCCTGTACCATTAACAAACCAACACAATAGATTATCACCTACAGTATCACCTACATCTCCCACTACACTACCTTTAAATTGTACACGCATTTCTCCAGCATCTCCATCGTCATCAAAATCACTAACGTCTGCAGCTTTTCTACAAACACCAAACTGCTCATCCTCCATTTTAATCAAAGACTGTCAAGTTTCCAAAGAAACTTACTGTAATTACAAAAAAGAGCCAAAGCCTGATAAGGAACAAGAAGATAATACCGCAAAATCTGCCTCACCTAAACAGCGCTACATTGCATCATATTTAGGTAACAGAAGCAAATCTTTAATTGGCGGTGTCTTCCTAACATCTGCGCAGCGAAAGGAATATCCAGTTGAAATAGTGCAACAAATTGAGCAAAAAGAGGAAAAAGATTTAGAACAATTAGACGAATCGTGTGATGAAAATTCTGTTTCAGATAGTGATTCGGATGATGGCTCTAAATTAATTGTAGATGAAAAGCCTTTTTTGCCAGAGGATCAACCTTTATCATTACTCGTACATTGTACACCACCGCCAAAAGATCAACGGCCTTCGCCCCCACCTTGCCCAGAGACAGCAGTACGTTGTAGTGTAATACGAAGAACACCTGCAAACGAAGCAGAAAACAAAAGACGTTCCCACGAAATTCTATTACCTTTGACTAGTTTAGAATATTTAGAACCCGAACAGAAAGAACCCATAGATTATCACGTTCCTCGAAGAAAATCTTTGGATAACGACGACGATCAACTGCTGAACGTTAAACGATTGGAGCGGGAGCGGAAATTAAGAGAAGCTAGACGTCGCAGCGCTTTCTTTACAGCTAGAACTCTTTTGGCCCAAGCACGCCGTAATCCCCGTTTAATACGGTCCCTACCTGGCATATTGGCTGCTGCGGCAGGACACGGGCGCACAACTTCGGGGGGTAATAACCAAGGACAAAGCTTCCAGGGTGGTTTTGGGAGTAGCTCAGGTTCTGGATCACAGTCTGGTAATACCGGCGGTACACCAACTGGATTTGGGGGATCAGGCGGTTTAAGTAATAGTGGCGGTGGCGGCATGGGAGGGGGACGAGACGGTCGTGGCAATTATAGCCCGAAATCTCCTCCATCTGGAGCTTTGCCTCCCTTTTATGAATCTCTCAAAAGTGGCAACAGCATAAATGGTTCGACGAATTTAACAGGTTCACCTAACTCAACTTCGACTTCAAATTTGCTACTGCAAAATGCAGCCGCATATTTTATGTCTGCAACAGGTGGTAGTGGAAGTGGGTCGCAGTTTGCTGGCACAACAGTAGGTGATACTATGAGTCCTTGTTCATCGTTGTTAGATCAAAATAATTCTTCAGTTTCAAGCATGCTCTTCCATCATGGTCACGGTAATAGTTCTCTTCCTTTCAGCCCTTTAGCTAATTGTGCTAAATATAATAATCCTTGTTCTCCTTCTCCGGCGTGTTCACCTCAACATTATCGTTCATCAACGTTGGCTTCGCAAACGCATCCTAATTTACCTTACGGTCCAAACCCATCAGCATACGGTATTATACTTAAAGATGAGCCTGACATTGGTTATGATGAGTCAAAGATAGATATTGGAGCATTTGCGCACAATATTTTGCAAGCTACCATAGGAAATTCCGGAAATTTTAATGCGTCTGCTTATGAGGATGCAATTATGAGTGACTTGGCTTCTGCGGCTCAGGGAGCTAATGATTTGCAATTTACTGCTACGTTAATGTTATCTTCACAAACGGACCACCTATTAGAGCAGTTGTCCGACGCGGTAGATTTGAGTTCCTTTTTGCAACGTAATTGTATTGAAGATGAGAATTCAAGATCCCCCGGAGAAGAGTTTGAGTTGGTCTCAACTCCGTCTTTAACACCAGACTCTGTTTCAATTACACCCCTAGACTGCCACAATACAGGTAGCACAAAATTTGATACATTTCAGGAAACGCTAATACAACAATTTACAAGCAATATAACGAGGTCACACAGCAATAATTCATATAACAATTACGAAAGACATCAGAACAGTTTGCAGCAGCAGCAACAAAATCCACCACCATCATATCAACATGCAACACGTGATATAATGCAAATGCAGCAGCATCATCAACACCAGCAACAAAACTATCAGCCATCTTCACAGCAACAATCTCCTCTAAATTCGTTGATAAGTCAAAATTCTTTATTACCGCCACAACAGCAGCATAATCAACAAAATAGTTATCACAGTGCTCACACCAATAATCAATATAATCATCAACAACACCAACACAGTCATCCTAACCATCATCAGCTGCAGCAACACCAAACTCATCATCAACAACATCAACAACAACCCCAGCTGCAAACACATCAACAGCAGCATAATCAGCATATGCAATACCGTACCCATCAAGTGCATTTTCTGCATAGCGACAGTAGTAATTTGTCATTCCCCTCTCCCAATGATACCTCAAATCCTTCCTCAGCTACCGATACGACTCCTCCCAACGGACATCTAATGATTGGTACCCAGGGGCATCATCCCATGTCTTCTGCAGGCAGTAATACTTCATCTGGGTCCACTTCAGCTCTTTTAGATACGACATTGCTCGATACCAAACCTATCATAGAAAGTGTAAGTCCAACATATTCTACCGGTTCTTCTACTACTTCCTCTTGTCATATTAGTGTTAGAGGCGGCAGTAGTTTCGATTTAAACAATTCAACCACTAGTGGTGTTAGCTCTTCGTCGTCCCCTCTTTCGCATTCCATGTCGTCTTCGTATAGTGCGTTCAAGCAACAGCAAAATCAACAACATCAACGTTCATTGGTTACCTCTGTGGCGGCCAATTTAACACCGATATTGACATCGCCCACTATCGCAAAGTTGCACGAAAGCAAAGTGCTTCAGCAACGGGTAAGCATTGTCCAAATATAATATTTTCATATATTATTTGTTGTCAAATGTTACATGGTTTTTCAACGGTAATTCTTAGAAAAATCTTGATTGGCAAACTTAATATGAGATAGTTTCGGATTTGTATCCCCCTAAAAATATACTTTGGAAGGTTGAATTCGATTACTAAGTTTGTCTGGTTGGAACGCGATGTTGTTTAGTAGTTTTGTTTATTTAATTGTGACTTTTGAGTGTGGTTATGCTGAAGAAAATTCATATAGTTACCTGGTGTGAAAGTTGAAATACAATATACAAATTTGACATTACTTTGGCTTATATGTTCACCACCTTTTGTTTTAATATTTACTTGCCGCGATTCTTAATAATCCAAACCAATATACAAAGGAATACAGTTTTATTTAAATGTGGGTAACAGGCAACCAATTTATAATTTATAATAGAGTAATTGTATTCAGTGGTATTTATTTAATAGATAAACAAAAGTTTCGAATTTTTCTCGGCCGTTATATTTTTTTGAATCACCAAATGGATTATAATTCATTTTCAAATCTTCATTTCAGCAACTTTTTTCTGGTAATTTTAACCTCCTTTAAATTGAGAAAATAGATTTTAGTTATTCTCTAAATTTTTTGATAATAACCTTAGTGTCAGATACAGGTGATGTGATTGGTTCAGTGAAACTGGTATATAATTAAATGGTTATTTCATAATTTTGTTTTTTTTTTTTTCTTTATAAAAAAAAGTTAAACGTATTTTATTTATTCCTGGCAATTCAACATTTTTATGTATTTAATTTTAGTTGGGACTGCCACCTGACGTTCAGTTGGAATTTGTTAATGGCGGGCATGGCTTTAAAAATCCTTTAGCTATTGAAAATACTCATGGTCATCATCATCATCGTATACGCGGTGTTGATTGTGTTGATGATTTGAAAAAGCCTTCATTGGTAACGGATAATACTACTGCCATAATAAACAATGGCGGAGGTGGCAATTCGTGTTCCTCCAATAGCAGCTCAAATAACGATCAAAGTGAACCAAATGGTAAATTTGTGTGTCGTATTTGCATGAAGGCTTTTTCGCTACAACGTTTGCTTAATCGTCATACGAAATGTCATTCAGAGATAAAGCGTTACTTATGCAGTTTCTGTGCTAAAGGCTTTAATGATACTTTTGATTTAAAAAGGCACACACGTACGCACACGGGAGTTAGACCTTACAAATGTAATTTGTGCGAAAAGAGTTTCACTCAAAGATGTTCTCTTGAATCACACTGCTTGAAAGTGCACAGCGTACAACATCAGTATGCCTATAAGGAAAGAAGAACTAAAGTAAGTTTTTTAAAACAAATTGTGTTGCCTTTCAACAGCAACATTTTGTCTTTTATACATTATTTTTTATTTATTTATTTAAGTTTATTTTATTACAATAATTATTTGAAATAATTACATGAAATTTAAAAAAGTTGGTTTAAGTAGCAATATTTAAATCAGTGTAGTTAAATTAATTATGGTACGGTAATACGATTCCTAAAAGGGAAACTGCAGATATCTGGACTTCTGAGGTAAATCTAATAAAGAAAGCGAATTATTCTGTTAAAAAGTGGAACACATGTTAAATTATGTGGTATTTTCTTCAACTTAAATAATTTACATGCAATTTATGCACATTCTGTATTTCAATTAAATTACCCGAACATGTAAAGTAGAACTTTAAAAACCACTCCATTGAAATTATCTGCTCTAGGGGATAAGACCTTTCTTATATTTAGACGCAAACTTAAGTTGAAACAAATTCATTGATTCACTTAATTTTCTAAATAGTGAAATTTACAAATTAAAACATTTATATGATTTACAAATTTAAAACTTTTGTCTATTGTCACACAAAAACGCCTAAAGTCGTACCATTTGATAAATATGGCATGGCTGCTAGAAAAATATAATAGTTTGTCCTAAAAATGCATCTTTGCGACAGTTTTTTTTAGTAAGTCGTACGATTGGCAAAATTTTATGAAAATTCCGTTGCTACAAGCAAATCAAAAAAAAAAAATTAAAAATTATTCGCATTATATTTTTACAAAAGTGCATTCATTTCAGATTTTGGTGTAAATGAATTGTACGACTTAAAGCATATAAAAGGTTTAATTCCAGTGCGGATGCCGCATAAATAAATTTGTCCCCATGTATCTTTTTTGTCAAGATTGGAAAGCCCATCAAATATTGATTCTAAATAATGGTGGACAACAGCAGAAGAAAACATTATGACAACTTCTATAAAAGTCAGTGTATGGACACCAAAAGAAGAGTGATGCAAACATTTGGAACTTTTGCTACTCTACTTCTGGTGTAGAGTGCTACTCTACTCCTGGTGTAGAGTGCTACTCTACTTCTGGTGTAGAGTGCTACTCTACTCCTGGTGTAGAGTGCTACTCTACTCCTGGTGTAGAGTGCTACTCTACTCCTGGTGTAGAGTGCTACTCTACTCCTGGTGTAGAGTGCTACTCTACTCCTGGTGTAGAGTGCTACTCTACTCCTGGTGTAGAGTGCTACTCTACTCCTGGTGTAGAGTGCTACTCTGCTCCTGGTGTAGAGATCTACGCTAAATAAATAATAAATTCATAGCGGAGAGATTGACCAAAATAAAAATAAATTTCACTAAAAAAATAAAATTTATTTATTTATCTTAATAATTGAGGTGAAAGTGTTTTGACCATTATTTGTAGTATCTATTTTGAATTGATTAATTATTAATTTATATATTTTTTTTTCCTTTTTCAGATGTATGTTTGCGAGGAGTGTGGTCATACTACATGTGAACCCGAAGTTCATTATATACATTTAAAAGAGAATCATCCCTATTCACCGGCTTTATTAAAATTCTATGACAAACGTCATTTTAAATTTAATAATTCGCAATTTGCCAATAATTTACTAGGACAACTGCCTATGCCGGTGCATAATTAATTTGAATATTTAGAAAGTCTCGAAGAACTGCCGCAAAAAAAAAACAGAAAAGAAATCCGAGATTATTATTTTATTATACAAAAACTATTATTTATCTTTTGATATAGAAATCTTTTTTCGAAACAAATTTATTATTTTTTTTTCAAAATACTGTTTTTTTACTGAACAATTTCTTTTGTGAGTTATTTTTCCAGTCCTGAATCTTTTTATTAAAATGGTTGAGAAGTGAATATTTTATTCGTTATTATATATATATATATGGGTATATCTGAAAAGCAAGTTATTAGTTGTAATGTAGTAATAATGAAGAGTCATTCGAGAATTATTTCTTATCTTTTTTTTATTTAAGCGGAAAAATACTTTAAGATTTTCTCTCACATCTTAGTTTAAAGTTTGAAGTTAGTTTGTGTTTAAGTTTTGTTCTTTTATTATATTAACAAAATGCTTTTATTTTATAGAGATCTAGAAAATCTGGAACTGAAAAGTTTTCAAATGTATCGCTCTATATTTAATTTTTTAATGTAAAAACTACTGTTATCCTTTAGTTTAAACGTTTCTATTGTTATACTCGCCCCACACTCAATCATTATTGCAATCGATCAATTACTTCTTTGGCTTTTTTTTATATTTCCATCAACATGAATTCGAGAGTTTGGTTGTTTTAGCATCAAGCTAAAGAAATTGAAGAAATCTTCCCAACACTCCTACAATCAGGAGTGAAGTTTTTTATAATTCTATTCTAGGCAGCAATTTGTTTTATAAACACTATGATATTTATATAATCATCGTTAAGTATCTCCAAAATTATGCAAAGTTTTTATTTTAGCTGTACCATTGTACAAATGTTTTTACAACGTCTTTAAGATTTTATTTAAAATTATCTATATAAATAACATTTTTTTTATTGATATTTATTGAATTTTTCTGTTAAGTTTTGTTTTAAGTGAATTTTATCTTTTTTCATGAATTAATTCTTTGAATTTATTTTTTTTACTGAATTATTTCTTATTTGAACATTTTCAAAATCATGTGCATATTTAAACAACAATAAAACAAAATTTACATCAAAGTGGTAATTTAAATTTCATAGTTTACGAGTTTTATAACCATTATTATCATCTCATTAATCAAATTTCAATAATAAATCAACTAAGCGGCCTTAACCAATTTTTCTAAAGTAAAACAATTCCTGAAGTTTAAAACAAAACAATAAAAATATCTATGTTAAACAAAATTATTATAGAAGATACAACATATATACATTTAAGAAAATAATAAAAATATTCAGTAAAATGAGAACCGGGAGTTTTAATTTAATTAAATGTAATATTTGCTGTTCAAAATGATACGATTAAAGAAACTAGAATATTTTTTCAACAAAACCGAGGAACAACTGAATTATATAATTTAAGGCAATTTATGTAAAAGTTGTAATTAAATATATTTTTTATCTGTTTTTTTTTATTTATAAACAGCTAAGTTTAAAAAGAAGAATCTAACAAAAATCTTTTAGATGAGATTTTTGTGCAAAAAATTTTTTTATACATTTTTACACTTTAAAATAAAAAATCCAAAGTGTTTAGATATTGTTTCTTTCTTTTTATTTTTTATTATTTATTTTTTTTTTATTTGTTTTTTTTTATTTTTTATTATTTTTGTTTTATTTTTTAATAATCATCGGGTTAATTGTGCAATCAATGTGGTGATGGTTTAATTTTAAATAATCTCTTCTTTAGTTTAGGATTTAAGAATTCTGTTAGGAAGCACTTCACCTAACAACTCGCTGTAGTTTATCTTCCCTAATGTTACTTTAGTTTACTGAATAAAAGGAATTAGTTTTTAGTTAATATAAACCTAATACCCACCACCCTTAACCGTATGAAATGCTACCGTGTAGTTTAGTAACAATAAACTTTCTCAAATGAAATTGTAATTCGTTGCATATTGATCATTTTATGCTTAAACAAATTGGTATAACACGAATGAACTTTGGATTCTCTGTAACCCTCTTTCATTAAATAAAATTAAGTATTTTTGTATTTAATTTAAATGATTGATAAAACTTTAGTCGTAACTTTTATATAAAAAATGATGTGAAAAATACACTTACTATTTGCAAAAAGGAAATAAAAATTGTTTAAAAGAAAAAATATAAAAATATATTTATGTGGGCTTTTTTTTTAATCGAATTTCGAAATCAAAGATGTTGGTTTATGCGATCATTGTATGCCTCAAGTTGTGACTTTTATTTCTCTATCATCGTGCGTTTCTAGATATGGCTACCGGATAATGTCCCTTTCCTTTATATTTTTCAGATTGAATTTAGTGTGTTTGGATGTGATATAAGTCGATCGATTTCAAAGGTTTCGTTTGGAACTGGTATGGTCAATCTGGAACTTTTTTTTTCGAAATATGGGAATAACCAATTGAATGCAAAATTATTACCGAATCGATGTAATGCCCACTGAATCATAACATCGAAAGAATTAAATCTGAAATTCTTCGTACTTACTGGCACACACATTTTTGCTCCCAAGGAGAAAGGCTTCAATGTGTGTACTGAACATTGAAATCTGGTGCAGAAAAAAGCATTCCAGTTAAGTTCTTTCTACTTGAGACGAATGATGTGTACATATGTATGTATTTATATGCATCCGTAATTATTCAATTTAGTGGTACTGAATTTGAATTAAGTTCCGTATTTCTTTCCGCTTTTCATAAAATTTTTACATAAAAAGGGTACGAAAGTGTTTTATAAAATAATAACAATTTGTTTATTATTATTTATATATCCTTCATTAAGTGAGAAAAGCGAAAAATACAAAATTATATTAAATTCATTATCTGTATGGCCATCTTTTATGCAGGTAAATGTGGTGTTTCGGGCCAACAAACGCTGTGTTAACATAACTTCAATTAAGTGCTCTTAGAATCCAGACGCATAATTTGAATTTGAATTTTATATGCAAAAATATTGAAAACATTTTTGTTTTTTTTATAAAAGGGACACAATTATGCCTGGCATTTACAGAAATTGTTAAGAACATAATTTAGCAAAATTTTCTTTGTTCTCTAGGCGGAACCACCAGTATAGAGCATGAAAATGCACTGTACCTCACGTGGTTTTGTTTCAAGTGAAATATAAATGTAAAAATATATTATGTATGTATGTATGTACATAATACAATTTATGACTATATTTTAGGATATGGGATATATTTTCCTAGAATTTAAAAATAATATAGCACATTTTTCCTCATGTGTGGTCGTATCCTAAGCGATTATCCATCATTATCATTTCAACAAGGAATGGTTAGGAATGCAAAGAGCAAAAGGAATAAAGAAGAATGCAGTAGTCATCCATTCAGGCTTACATAAACTCACACAGCTCTACATTTCTAAGGTAAGTGTTTTTACTTACAGTCAAAAAATTTGTTTTATATGTTGTATATGTAAGTTTATGCGATCACATACATTTCCTGTAAAATATATACATATATGTATACACAACTGTTTAGCGCAATCCAAGACAAATCTTAACATTCCCATAATAGTTCGAGATTATATTTTTGGCTTCTGATAATGATTTCAATTTCTCCTTTTATTTCGAATTTAAATAATTTATTTTCATATTTTACAACAACGTGCAGCGGCTGATCCATGCAGACTAAAGTTACTCTCATCAGTAAAGCGTTGATACACTATCCTACACAGTCGTAAGATTCATTCACAAAAAAATCTTGAAAAATAAAAAAAAATATGCATTATGCTTGCTAAGCACACTTCAACGCAGTGCAGTAACTGAGTCAGGGAATAACACGTTAGTGAATTCTCGTTTAATCGATTATCCGATGTTTGGAAGCAGTTATGGAAGCAAAAGATTTTGCTTCCAAGTACTAAATATGTACATGCATATGTAATATGCATTTTATATACGAGTATGACTGTGTTTTAATAATATTCAATTCTGTGTCAAAGTTTTTTAAAATCATTTTTATTAAAGTGTAAAAATCTGAATTTGAATAATATTATATCTAGTGCCCAATTATATTTTTGGGCGACTGCATGTGTATGTGTATATTATAATTGCTTTTCTATTAACTTAAATAATTTCCTTTTGTTTTGATGTTTGCTGATAAAACTTTCTCTACATTTTTGCTTTTAGTAATATTAAACATTTTTTTCTTTTAGTAATTGCATACAAAAACTACTTGCACGATCCATAGCATTTGCCTGCAGGTTGGCATTACACGGCTTTAGTATATTTGGATATGCTTACACATATGCATGTACACATTCTTATACTGCATACATATGTATATATAAATTATTTAGAAAAAAAAGTAAAAAAAAAATACTATACCCGTTAGTGGAAACCTATTGACTTGTCATTGTTTCTGCAACGGATGCCACGAAATAGGATTCTACTTCATTCATCAACAGTGTGTTCCTCATTTAGATTTCCTTTTATAATATGAAAATAATTTATTCTGCATTCATTATTAATTGAATAAATTTCTTTCAAACATATTATCATACCTAAGAAATACACACATACGTACATGCATATATGTACGTTCTCGTATAGGTAGGTTTGTTCAAAGTCTATGGTTTGTGGATGAGATAGAAAAGCAAATAGAGGAGAGTACAGACTTTGATGTTTTTTAAAAGTGTTTTTGTTTATAATTCGACATGTGAATAGAAGATATCAAGTCTTATATGGGATATCACCCCTTACTACTGTTTATACATGTTTGTAATTTAATTCCGCCATGATTTATCAGAAAAAAATCTGCAAGAATTTATTTGCCTCTCAATTTTTATCCCTCTCAATTTTTCTGCCACACAATTTTTTGCTCCCTCGCGTGGCCAGCTTGCAAACTTTTTGAGTTAACAATTATTGCTGATTCGTAAGAATTTTTAGGGAATGAAGAAATTTTTTATTTTTTTTTATTTTATATGCATACATACACACATGTGTACATCATGTATTTACAGCTGTACGAGTATGAACATGAAAATGAATAAATTCTTAGAATATTAATTTGTAAATTTCCTATCAAACTTTTAGTTTAAACTTTTTCTTTCCATTAAAATTTTATTATTTCTCAGCATTTTATTAATTAGGAATAATGAATAGGTTTTGGATCCCAGTCACACTGGCCAACAGTAAGAGTTTTATAGATAATAGGAAAGCTGCAGTGGCGTGTTGGTTTTCATGATTAAAATGGATATGTATGGGATAGGAAATTTGAACGGCTTCAAGGAATTATAAAAAATTAAATGAATTACAAATAATTTAAACTATAATTTCTTTTGAAAATTAAGCATTTGCCATTGATTTTAGCGTTGTGAGAAAGTGATTCTGTTATGGTTTTGGTACATCGGGCCATTTTATCATGCGCAGCAGCCGTTCAATGTTAAGATCGATACAATCATACAAATACTGACCGCGACAAGTCGGACACTTCAACTTTCCACTCTTTTCCATTTTAACAAAACAGTGAAGACAAACGCAATGCTTATTTTCACAAAATCGGGCATCGCGTTGTATGTATTCGAAACATACAATACAAGTGAAATAGTCAACGCACAAACCATTAAGACGTTCATCTTCCTCATTCCATATCATATTGTGTGGACTCGGACATATTTTGTCATCGCTGTCGTCGTAGGGGCCAAAATAAAGCCGCAAACGCCGTGACGGCATTGTTTTATTTAACAGTTTTAAGCTGCCATAATCAAACCTTAGATTGTATAATTCTGGTTTGTTGGAATCATGCATGTTGTCCTGTTCGCTGGTATAGGGACCCCAATATTCGCAATGGCCATCCCGCTTGAGGCCCAGCTTAAGTTCATATTTTACCTGCTCCGACTGTCCAATATGAAATACACCAAACTCAATGCCATCACCGCAAAGGGCGTGCAGTCTCCTCCTAAGCCAATAGAGTCCATTATTGGAACACAGAACGAATGCTTGCTGTTGCAAATCATCGAAATTAAAGTCGTAATAGACATTTCCTTTAGGTTCGCGTAAAAATTTCTTATGGTAGGTCTCAACATGATCGAATATTTCATTGTCAGTGCCAAACCACGGACATGAGCTGAAACGGCAGCTGACATTCATCCTTTCCTCTGTTTGTGCAATGAAATTTAAAATTCAACTGAATACTGACTCAATTTAAGTCTTCAATTTATATGTGGCGAAGGAAGTGGACAGCTAGAACTAGAATGGACGCAGCCATCTACTGCTTACTAAACGAAAATTCACAATTAAACTGTTTGTCGTAAATCTATTTCCGCTGCAATAAGGAATCGTTACCTAATGAAATATTGCTGGCCTTTTATTTGCCCCCTTATCACAATTACACTTAAATTTAGAAGTCATGCAAATGAGCTTTTAAATATCCTTAATAATATGCTAATTTCTTTTAAGTTGTGAGGTGCTACTAAATGTGTTTAAGTTTACACCATATTTTCTTAAAAATAATAAAAATTGTGAGACGCAGGAATTTTATAACTTTAGGCCAGCTGAAATGTAATCACATTCATTTTGCTGATGTACATTCGAAAATATTTAAAACTCCTCCTTTTTTTTTTTGACTTGTGAGATCTGGGAATGCAAAACGTTTTGCTACAATTAGTGCAACGTCAAAAATGAATACAAAATTTTATGCAATCACTTTATAGAAGAAGACACACGATTTCACGCAGTAGCACCTGGCCTTGGCCAATAATTAATTAAGTGGTTTATGATTTGGGAATGTGATGCGCTTCATAAAAAAGGCTCGGCTAATTCTAGAAAAAGCTGCCAATTGGAGAAGGTAAGACCAGTTGGATTAGCAAATGTTCACTACTATTTTTTTGCTTTATGGTATATTTGCATAAGTATGCGCGCACACACACACAACGCACACCTAAGGAATTTTGGAAACAAAGTACCCAGTAAACATTTATTGACGGCTCATAATTTTGAGTCCAAAGTGAATATATAATATGATGGAAATATGAGTCAGAGAATTGTGAGTCCGAAATGAGGGGAAAGAATGTAGGAAATACGACGCTAAGAATTATGAGTCATCATCTTTTGCAATTATGTATTGTATTTTGGAAATGCCGTTACCTGTGTTTACACGAATTCTGCGACCAACGAACACGAGCATTCATCGATGAACAAAAATTCAGTTGAAGTGCAACTGTAGAAGTTTAAAGAATTAATTTTTAGAAAGTAATTATTATCAAAAAGTGATTTTACCGCTTTTATATTTCTAAAAAGCATTGTGGCTAGTGAATAAAAATAGAATAAAATGAAATAAGTGAATAAATAATAATATTAAAATATAATTTAATATGCTTAAATAATTAATTAATGTCACGAGGAAGAGACTATAGAGGCAATAGCGGTGATTAAATCATTAAAAAGGAAGAATGTAGTCGAAAAATATTTTAATGTGGCAGATTTGTCATTGTCAGAAGACGAAGTCTATGTAGCTGTCTCTAATGCCAGTCTCTGGGAAACTTGTGAGATATATTTGGAAGCTCTTGGTCACCTACAAGTTGGCCGATGAAATATCATGGAAAGCTGTTAAGGGCAAAATTGCTCTTCAAAATATGGCCATGACAAGTGCTTAGGGTATTACTTTTGAAATGCCATTTGGTGTTCCTAATTAAATTTTTATTGTTGTTATAAAAGTGTTTTCTCGAAAATTTGGCAATGATGAGGAATTTAAGAAAATTACAATAAAGTGGTTTCAAACTGCGCGAGACCGAGATAAATATACGAATAAGAAACCCGCAGACTGAAATCTAATTAGTTTTTTATGTATTTAAAAAAAATGAAAAATTTTTACATCATTTTTTAATTTTTAATTTTAATTTCTTTACATAGTATTACATTATTTCTGTGGTTTTACTGTAAAAGAAACAGATATATTATAAGACCTCTAAAATACTCTAAAATAGGAGTCATATATGACTTTTAAAAGAGGCTTATATGGTATATGAATTCGGATTCATATATGACGACCATCGCAAGAAGGGAAATACACTCATATTGGATTCCTATAAGACCTCTAAAATACTCTAAAATAGGAGTCATATATGACTTTTAAAAGAGGCTTATATGGTATATGAATTCGGATTCATATATGACGACCATCGCAACAAGGGAAACTCACTCATATTGGACTCCTATAAGAACTCTTATTTACTCTAAAATATCAGTCATATATGACTCCCAAAAGAGGCTTATATGGTATATGAATTCGGATTCATATATGACGCCCATCGCAACAAGGGAAACTCACTCATATTGGACTGCTTTAAGAAATCATAATTATCGCTCACACCACGACTTATGAATCCAATCGGACTCATATCGTACTCCAAATATTTACTGGTTAACTGCTGACTTTGTAGAGAGAAATGTTACTATTGGTAGTGTGTATGTTGTGTGAATGGTGTTTGTACTTACCGCATCTATAGCATTGTGGCTTGAAAGATAAACAACATGTGTTTTTTGGCCCATCAGGCCACGTTTCACATCACGTGCAGAATTATTCCTACTGATACATTTGTATGTATGTATGTATATATTATATACATATACATATCTTATAATGCATTCAAAGGAAATGTTTGATTGGTGACGTTTAAGGAATTTCCAATAATTTGGACTATCCTACACAACCGTGAAATTTGGCCAAACTTGGCATGTGTGCCGGAAAATTGCTATAGTGTGTTCTAAAAATTCATCTGTGTAACAGATTTTTTTTTTTGCAAACTGTACGATGTGCAAAAGTTTATGAAAATTTCCCAAAAAAAAAAAATTTTTTATTTCATTTTCATTTTTGAAGAGTTTCGTGTGAATTGAATTATTGTTTTTTTAATTTGTTTATTTACTTATAGAATTTTGTCTACTGATATGTTTTCTTTTAGCAGCGACCGACATGCACGTGTACAGACCAGCTTAACAACGTGCAAAAAAAATGACATTTTCTGAACATATTAGAGTTACGTTGCACAAACTAATTTCTAATTCTCAGATGAAACAATAAGAACAATAGATTAAAACTTAAAAATGTACTCGTGTGTACATGTGTGCGTGTAAGCGCGTGTGGATTTAAGAGGCGATGTATTCGTAAGCGTTTTTGCAGCGAGTTCGTCCTTAATTTTATTTTAGCTGCGTGAGAGCTTTTAAAATGATAAAGTGTTGTTTGAAAACAGGGGCGGACTAAGCCCTAGACATTATAGGCACGTGCCTAGGGCCCGTAGTTTTTGGGGCCCGAAAAGTAGGTTCATATTTTTAACTCTTAACACATATTAAATAACTCTATTAATTATGACAAGCTCCTTGACGAGTTTGCAGAATTAAAAGTGAGAAAAAAGGCAATTTAACTAATCAATCTGAGTAGATTTGTTTAAGTATTATTGTTTTTTTTTAATAAGCCATGTTTAAGAATGTTTGTTTTAATGAATTATGTTTATATTTGTTTGTTTCAAAGAATTATATTAAGGTTTATTTATTTTAATAAATTATGTTTATTTAGTTTTTGCACGTGTATATTATTTTTTAAAAATGTGTTCTTTAAAACCAAACTACCAAACGCAAAGTATGTATATGTCATAACTGAAAAAAAGGCCCGAAATTACAAGGTTGCCTAGGGCCCGCTTTAACCTTAGTCCGCCACTGTTTACAAAAAGCATTCATCATTTAACTTGCAGTGGATTGATTGCATAATATAACCAATTATTACTTTTTCTAATGATGTTAATGGTAGCGGCTAATATATATTTACAATATCATACGAGTTGCTAATTCGTCTGCATTGCAAATAAATGACCTTAATCTTAATCCTTAAAGCCTTAATCTTAATCCTTAAAACCTTAATTTAGGTAGGCGGTTTAATTTAGGTTTAGGTAGCTGCAACGATCCAAATACCCGTTAATCTTTAACTAATTCTCATAGTATGATAGTGAACGACCTTGAACGTAGCACTCGCACTAGGCACTCGCTGGCTAATTTCAAACGTGATACCGGCATCATTATTTTCTTAACTGCAATAACTGTAATAGTGAATCATTAGCAGATTAAATATTCTATACGGAAATTTGATATCAGACTTACTTTCTTCAATTTGGAAGAGTTGGCTTGGCGTGACTAAACCGAAATGTGAACGTAATTCCCACTTAGCTTAAGAAACGCTTATCGATTACGTATGTATATTAAAAAATCGCTTTAAAATTGTATTAAGAAATATTTATAAGGTACGGCGTTATATACTGCAATTCGAATTTATTGAATTTTTGCTGGTGCAATATTGGCATTAATGAATAAATTCAGACTTTTGTTGCAATATTTAACAATTTTGCTAACAATTTTATTAGCAGAATATTACATTTGAATTTAATTAATAAATTAAATTGCAACCTTTTGCTGAAAAATCCAGATTTTTTTTTTTATAAAAAGGAGTCTAATTTTAAAATGTCTGTCTTATAGTCCCGCCTCTGTTTTGACTACGATAGTATTTGAAAGTTCTTTTTCAAGTTCTTAGCTTTTATTGTATTGGAATTTGGAAAGTAAAAGTGAACTAAACACACTAAAGATGCTTTTGCAATAATTTTCGTTAAAATCATTGTATTTTAATTTCCTTTTTAATGCACCATATGAAAACAGCTAATTTCGCAAGGATCATTCGTTCAGCTTAACAGGTTGCTTAAATTAATGATATTGAATAAAATTTTATGAAAGCTTTTGTTAAGCAAATTCTAGTTGGTTTCAGTTGCTTAAGCTGGTTTGATTCATCTTATGCACGTAATAGTTAAACCCTTATCCTTGCTTAATTAACTTGCTATATGATGGGTATGCACATATACACATGTATGTTCCTAACATTGTGCAAGCCCATTCTTTAGGTATGTTTATACAATGTGAATTGTAAAAGCAAGCTCACACTTGTATCTCGCCATTATTAGTCTCCACAGTTTCTGCAGGTTCATAGTCTCGTCTATACATACTGTTTACGTATGCTTGTTCTAGTTTGTTTATTTAGTAGGGCCGTGCAGATTCTATACGGGTTTGAACTATAAATAATATCGATGTGATAAATATATGCATTGCGCTTATTACCTCATTACTTTCTTTACCAAGTTATTTATTTAAAATTTAAATTAGAGTAACTTTTCTTTGATTTAATTTACATTGTGTCATCATCATTACATTTGCCTATCGCTGGAATAAATACAACCCTGTTTGTAAATGCAATACACTAAATATCTTTAGTTGGTTTTTAGTTGAATTTTACTAGAGTTTAACTGCGATTCTCAATTAAATCATCATTTCCCAGAATATTCCATTTGCATTTGCTGACCAACCCTCGCATGCTCCTTTTTGGAATAAATTTAAATTCTTTGGCTCTCTCGTGTTAGTCATATGCAATTCTTGTTGTAACATATTTTTCTTGAGGGTGTTTTAAATGCATTCCATGTCCTTTCACCTAACTGTACAAGGATTTGTACAAGGCAGTTAACAATACTGATTTGTTATCTTTTATCCTTGACATTCCACAAATCGATCCACTATCAATATTCTCATCAAATAGAAATACGCCCAATAACGTCAACAATACCTCTTGAGATGTCGTTACAAATAATAAATTACCGCCTTGTGACATCGACTTAACGTTGATACTTCTCACATGTTTGACGAGAGTTGTACAAATGGAAAATAAGTGATTTAATAGTTATTGAGTTGCATTTGTCCTCTTGAGAGAATATTGAGTGGAAATTATTTGTTTTTTTTACTAGAACAAGAAATTCAATGAATTTAAAATAAAATTCATGTATTCATATAATTCATACTGATCTTCTTTTCAGTATGTGAATAAAAAATCTAAAAGATAATAATAATCTCAAGTTTTGAAAAAAAAAAAGCTCAAGTAAAATAAATCTTATTTAGAAGTTATAAAAATGACTGGAAGTAAAAAGCTTACTTACAGTTCATGTCCTTTAAAGCACTTCATGCAAGCACAAGCACAAGCACAAGCACAAGCACAAGCACAAGCACAAGCACAAGCAGAAGCACATTTTATTGCCGTTGCGAAATTAGTCTTTGGGAAAGGTTTTGCAGGGGTTTACAGGCTTTTGTGTTAAATGGCTGATCGTTCGAATCTAAGTTTCTCCCAAAAGTACGAATAACAATGTTTTTAATTTAAATGATGCTCAATTTAATAGAAATGGTAAAATTAAATTGCAAAATAAGTGTGGCATGAGACATGTCGAACAACTAATTGGAAAAATTTAAAAAGGCAAAAAAAAAATTATAAAAATTGATTTCAAAAAAATTCCTATAGAATTTTGCAATTTTTGTTGAACCAAATCGCTTCGCTCCATATGATAATCATTAAATTAAATAAATTTCCCTAATTTTAAGTGGAATGTATTTTAAATTGGGCAGAGGTTAACAAACTAAACATGCAAAGCTTTCGGCTTGACCATCGGAAAACACACAGGGTCTAGGCACGAATCGAATCGGCGAACTCCAGTTCGTTTACGACGGCAAATGTATATTATTAAACATTTCAAAACAGTTATATATATTTTTGAAAGTTTTTATTTCATGTATTCGTCACATGAACTGTCCACCTGATTTGGTTTCGATATACCTCAAAGGCAGTATCAGTCTACTGGATGGATTTTCAATGATCTGGTAGTGTTGCATGCCAATAGATATTTTATTAGATTGCCTACTAACAATATCAGGAGAAAAGTGCTACAATTTCACTACTTCTGTTTAATACAGGATTTTAAATTTTGTTAAAAAATAATAATCTAAATATACAATACAACATACATATGCATGTATGTATGTATATTTAATTTATTACAATATTTTTTTATGAAAATACTTCAAAAGCATCGGCTTATAAAATAAACTATTTTGATTTATAAAATTATTTTATTTCTTGCGAGATAAATAAATTACGTATAAACAAGTAAATCCTTTTTTCTTTTCACTTAAACCATAAAAAATCGGAGCTCATCAGCCACACTAAATCTATCTTTTACAACTTTAAGATAACGCAATTATCTATAAGATAAAATAATTGACGACAAGTTTGCATTTCTCTATAATTCCTTGTAATGGTTATTGACAACAAAAGCTTCTTCCACATTGAAAATCGATATAATATATTTTATATTAAGTTTAAAATATTAGAAATGAAGAGAAGAGAAGTTATACTTCCTTCTACCCCCTTTGGAAAAAGTATTAAAACTGTTATGTATCGCCGTAAATACCATCTCCCATCTCTTGCTGTCACTAAGATTTAGTTTTAATTTTATTCCCTTGACTTAGTCTGCAAATTCTCATATTATATTTACAAAGCTTTAAGGTCTTAAACTGAAGAAAGCTTTGTTTTAATGTGTTTTGCGGTTGTAGAAAAAAAAAGAAAAATGCCATTGTCTTTTGTTGTTAACAAGACATTTATCTTAATTAAATTTTCTTCGAAAGGCAAAATGACAAAAGCCAACAATGTCAACCATGCTTTCGTTGGGTTAGTCCATGGCCTTATATAATAACTCAGCTAGTTGCAGTTGCATCTAAAAGTTTTGATCCTAATTTATTCAAAAGTTTATATAATAATTCTTATATGCCTTGTGAATGTGTGTTATGCACATACAGACACAGACACATACTCGTATGTAGATTTCCGTGTATGCATAACATTCGTAAATGTTATTTTAATAACGGCAAGGAGTGAGTGCGAATTGATGTCCTTTATGGCTTTTAAGGTTATTTAAAATCTAAACCAAAGAAATGTGATATTGGAGATGCAATATTTAGTTTAAATAAAAATACTGATGAAGAAACGGCCACGGAGAAATAATATGGAATATTGATTTTACTTTCATCATCACTGAAAATCTCTGCTGGGGGTTTTTTTTAGAGCTGCACAAGTTTGAATAGCTACAAAAGAGAGGAATTCATATTTAATATCAATGAACTGGCTTTATTGGCTGGAATATGATTTCGACCATGTGACCGAGACGCATAGCGCGTCTGGAACACAAAATTTTAATAAACTTTTTTCAGCATTTGCGTTTGCATTTCACAAACATCTCCTTATCGACGGGGTAAAGTTACTTTAGATAAATCCAAAGAAAATAACTTAATCACACGATCGTGGTGGTCAATTTATTTACGATTTAGGCTCTGTGGCTCCGTCACAATATCAATAGCAATTTGTTGTTTAGCCCACTCGCAAGAAGTGCTCTGGCACACATGTATCCTTAATTAAATGGCATACCCCATTATATCCATCGCTCTTCATCTCGAATAACTTCTCCATTTTTCGCAATGTGAAAACTCTCTTGGCAGTTTTTATGTTTTTGCATATTAAAAAGCGAAGATTCCATCTACCTGCCTAGTAGTGAAAAGGCATTTTACAAATATCCTTTAGATTAAAGACATTAAAACCACTTAAATTAATTTTTCTTTTAATGACAGTTTATTATAAAAGAAGACTTATTATTTTTGCGTTTTATTGAATTTTTTATCGTTTTATTTGAATTGATTTCATACATACGAGTAATACAGCTTAATTTTTTTTTTTTTTTTTTTTTGTCAGAAAAGATTTACTATAAACTATAAAACATTTTAACAATCCGGTTTTCATAATTTTTAAACTTAATTTTTATTAAACATAAAACTAAGTGTAGTAGAAAATAAATAAATATTTTCTCTTAAAAGGATTATCTCTTGGTTGCACAGAAAAAATTATAACGCAAGATTTACTAAAATTGCTTTACTGATCATAAAACAAATTTTTTTTATTTTTACTCAAATTTATTATTACTAAAAACTACATTTTTAACTAAATTAAGGGTTTCTTTGAAAGCTGTTTCGCTTTTCTGTGTGTGCACTGACTGCGGCAGTACTTGAGCGGGGTATAGTTGTAAAAGGCTCAAGGCACAAAGGGCAAGAAATCCAATTGCTATGACAATGTTAAGATTGATCTGAATAAGACTTATAATGGCAGTTTTTGTTTTCATCAAGTAGAAATCCCATACATACATACATTCTATCCTTAAATAATAAGTTTACAATTTTTAAAAATTTTAACAGTGCATGCACAATATCGCTTTAAAGGCTTCACTGGAGACCTAGACCCAAAATAAAAACTAGAACCACATCGCTGTAAAGTCTGCTAAACCGAGTATGTATAAGAACCATTTCCTCCTATCAAAGTATATTAGAAGTAAAAAGTTCGGTTAAATAAAGCGATTTGATATACTTATAGTTTAGCATTTATGATGCAAAAAGGATTCCTTTCAAAACACAATTTGCAATTGCAATTTCTGCATATTTGCAATCATTTGCATATTTGCAGATTCTACGGAGTAAGTCCGAGTTTTTAACTTCCTACTCAAAGGACAATTCTTGTTTCTTTATAAGTATTTGTAAATGCGTATATGTAACCATTTTTGACAATAATTATATTTAAATTGTAGTTGTTGCCGCATGTTTTTGAATCACTCTCGTACATACAGCCATATAGTCACTTTCCCATGTATTTTAACTATCCTGGAGACGAAGACAAACTTGTCAATCATCATTTGCTTTCGTCATCGCTGCAGAAAACAACTAACATCCCTTTTGCCAATTATAATTGCAGACGATCAAATAGTTCCTCATCAAATTACAATATCAAAATTTTTCGATTTTCATCACTCAGAGCCGATAAGGATACATTTTAACGTAACTAACGTAAAGTAAGAAGAATCATGTTTGATTGAAAAATTAAGTATAATTTAAATGAACTTACATTTAAGCGAAAATGAACAAATTTCCCATTTAAATACAAAGTCAAAAACTGGTCACAAACGATCATAAATGGGATGCTTCTAATAATTTAAATGTTTTCAGGCAGTCACCTGTTGAAGAAATTAAAATAAGATTCTAAAGAAAAATCTGAATTTCCGATAAGAGCACTTAACAAAAGTACTTGGCAGCGGAAATCTTTGAAACAAAACTTAACACACTTACCATGAGGAATTCCAAATCTCTTATATCTCACATAAGCAGAGAGTTCGATACCCGATGTAGAATAATTCCACGGCGGAAAACGTAAATTATGCAACGTATAATTATTATTCTATTATGGAAAAGAGTACAAAAGCTTGATTGAAACACAAAAATAATTTTTGATATAATTTATGTTGGTATTAATTAAAGTGAAAAAGTTTTCACACACACCAACGGAACTTTGCTGGATAAAAACTGGTTTTTACACAACGAAGCATTACATACAAGTTTTCTCTTGTTAGAGCTTTTGAATGGAAAATATAACTTGGCAGTGCATATTTGAAAGGGCAGCAAGTTCAAAGTTTTAGAAAGTGAGCAAACACTGTTAATCTAATTTAATTAGAAGGTTTATTATAAACTATGTATTTCATTAATATCGTATATAAAAAGTGCAGATATATTATATGTACTCGATATATGTATATAGAAAAAATGTTCACTCATGTTCAAGTATTTGTGTGTAAAATCATGTTTTGATTTAATCCAGCAATAACTTTATGTACAAGACTTTATCAACTGAATGGAAGCGTGTTTCAACCATTAGAAAATATTAAACACTTTATAATATTCCCCATATGTTTCACACACCACCACAAAAATTGTCCACCGAGTACACTATTTCTAATACTGCATAGCTATGGAGCGGTTAATCTAAATAAATCTGTTCAACAAAACACATTAATAGCAAATTAAGTACACCCACTACTTTTGCTACAAGTTAGACATGTTTCTGGAAAAAACTTGAAAATAAACTACTCGTATGTAAAATCGTAATCGCGAAGTACCGTAATATTGGGAATATATTCCGCAACATTTAGAAATCGTGCGAGAAGACTGTCCATGTTCATATGGCAAAACACCGTGCAAAAGAAATAATAATGAAATCCATATTTCTACTACAAAGAAGAAAAACTTAAATTAGCCTACAGTGAAAATTCAATTAAAAAATAAATCCAAATAAATTTAAAGAATTTTTCCACTTTTACATCAGTTCTTAACGAAATAGAGTAATAAAATTCATTTGCAAAACTACTATGGTTTTTTAAAAACATGTGAGTGGGGCAAACTATAATTTTTTTAAATAAATTTTTTGAAAGCGAACCATTTTTTATAAAAATTCCAATTACAGTATTTCGTTACTTTTATTATAATATTTTATTATTGCTCCCAATAATATGAAGTTTACAAATCGTATATATAGTTTTCATAAAAGAAAAAAAATGTTTTAAAGAGCTGCAAATAACTAAAAGACAAAATACAGAATAGTAGGCTTCATTCGCTTGCAGCATATTACCCATAATTTCCTTTGAGTTGCATGTTTTGGAAATTCTTAAAGAGATATAATATTTTGGATATACAAAAGTATAATCATTTCTCAATTGTTTTATGCTGCTTGTTTACATTTGCCCACTGTACATGTCATCTTACTTTTTGTCATCTTTTCAATTTATTACCTTTTTAAGTTTCTTAGTTCATCAGCTTTTAAACAAGTAAATGTAAATACTTTTTATATAATTTTAATTATTTTAATATTATAATATGCATTTTTTATTAAATAATTAATATTTACTTTTAGATCTCTCTGAGTAAATTCATCTCCCTGTTGCTAAACTTCACGCAATACATAAATTTCTTGCAATAAATAAATTTCACATATAATAAAGCCTGGACTGGACAGTCTTTGAATGAGAACTAATACATGATAAGCGGGTAAATCGTGCGCAAGGTGTAAATTTTATTTTACCATTCGTGGTCGTCATTAATGTATTGAATGTGAATTGAATGGGCTTAATATAAGCTACTGACAAGATTGGAATTAGAACCAAAAATTCTGGAATCGTGTTATTTCAAAGTGATGTAACACGAGTGTCGGGTGTATATAGTATGTGCCAGTGTGAAAATAACGCCAAAAGGTATGCAACTCTTTGCAAACATTACAGTACAGGGCACACTTGTGTGTGTAGCGAGTGTCTCGAGTGTGTCAGTGCGTGTACTTATTTGTGTGTACACAAATTCATTTTATTCTGCAACAGAATATTAAAATAAATTTAAGGCTGCAATATAAAGTGAAATTCTATTTTAATTTTTACCAGTAAATAGTAATACAATTCTTAATTTGGTTTAGTTGGTTACAAAATTCTAATGTAAAATATATATATTTTTTAAATCGACAGTAAGAAGTGACTATAAAACGATAGAAAAACTAAAAGCGTTCTAAAAGTATGAAATAAATTTTAACAATTTGTGCTAAAATGTTTATATTGCTTTACTATGATCTATAATTAAACTCTTTAATTTTGTTTTAAAAAATAGTTTTCTAATTTTAAAGCGCTTTGTTAATAATTGTTAAAAAAATTTAATTTTCTCTACTAATTGGTCGTTATATTGTTATTAAGGTTTCGCTTTTCGTTTAATATGAATATTAATTCCTTGAACACACAAGTTGTGAATAAATTTATGAAAGCATGTATTAAACCGGTATACCAGTGCGATCTTTTATTTTACCCAATACATTGTGATGGACTTTGGCATAACCGCTTGATTTTTTGGCAAGCGTGCCCATACTACCTGTGGCAATGTTACACAGCGGTGGTGTAGGGGCAACGCCAGCCACATCTATGGAAGAAGTGGACAAGGGAGAAGAGTGTTTTGAATCAGCGTGTTGCAATACAGATCTATGGGTCGATTCTTGGGACAATAATAAATCATCACTACTTTGCCGCATTTGCGAAGAAGATGGTGTATAAATAGGCTGCAATTTTTCCACTTCGTCATCGATGGCTTTGAACTGCCAACTCCAGTTTGCTCGATATAAAAATGGACGATGATCGAAGCGATTGTCGTCGGGGCTATAGCTCTCAGCATGGACTGAAGGCGTCAAAACAGTCATTTTATGGCGATTAATGGCATAACAGCGAAAAAAATGTTTAACCTTATCGGCCACTTCTTTGGGACTGAGATCGGTTTTCCATGTAGATACCAGTGTACAGAACATGCTGTATGGGCCACAGCAAGCTTGTTTACGCAGACGACCATACTCGCTAAGCTCGACATAACTCATGCCCATATCTTGTTCATCAGTTTGCATAAGCTGGCCGTCTTGCAGGGGTTCCAATTCGGCAGTAGGCGGCGCATCAATAATTGACTCCAGTATAGGTAAACTAAATCTGGAATACAGAAAACGAATTTGTTGTAAATTTATTTGGAACTGTTAGTAGAAACATTCATGTTGAAATTGATAGTTTTGAATCATTGAAAAATCCAAGCAAATAAATTAATCAATGAACTAACTTTTAGCTATTTAAATAAAGAAAAACTTTTCTTTTGGTTGCATTTTTCCATTACAACTACTTCGCAATCACTTGATAACCAATGAAAAATTGGAAATGACTACAAGATATACTCAACGACAAGCACTATTTGCAGTCACAAAAATGTTTACAAAATTTAAAAAAAATTGATGCTGAAATTCGAACTTACTTATCTTTGGCATAAATCAAAAATCTTCTCAAATCTGTTTTCGAAATACCACCAATTGGATTAATGTCAGCGGAAGAACAGTCATATTTCGTCAAATATCCTCTCAAGGACTCGTCAACGTTCGCAGAACCCAAAACCAAAAGACCACCTGGGCGATTGCGTACCCATAACATAAGCTGAGCAAAAATATATGCCAAAACCATGCGTATGCGAGATTGTATATTCTGTAAAGCCAAGTTTTGTCTGGCACAGCCTCCCTGGCTTCGAAAACGTGGTGTTAATCCAGTAACAGCATTAAATATACCTAATAAGGCATTAACAGCGGTATCGATGTTAATTTCGATGTGATAACTACCCAACATATTGGCTAATAAAGAAGCACGTCGACGTGTTTCTTTACTCGAATTAACGCTGCCCATGAAACACGTGACCAATAGCCGATTACATAGGGCTGCAGGATTATCGGGTGTGTAATCCTGATCGGCCAGTATTTTTCTTATATCGTATAGAACTTGCGAATCGCCTGTCTGCACAGCACTAACAATCATTCTACACATGGAGTGTACAATAGTGGCAGAACTGCTCGAATCAACACCGCCTGACAAGGGCAAAAAGAAACCACCCTGACCAGACCTACGCAGATAGTCCCACAGCCAACAAGCAGGCCCCATCGCAATCTCCTCTTCCGGTGTGTGATAGATCCATTGCAAGGGTGTATTGGCAGTTTTAAATATATCACAGTGCGTAGACATTTCAAAATCACAATTAATGCGCGGGTAGTTAGGAGACTCAGCGGCTGTGGTACATCTAGATCGGCGTGATACGCGATAGGAACGTATATCCTCTAAATCTATAGTGGCTAAAGTGACTTCCACGTCTTGTAAGGCAAACTGTTTACTTCTGGCCACAATCTCGCCATTTATTGCAACTGCAGAGCAGCCGTTAAAATAGACACGTTGACCATCACAGCCTCTAAGATTGCTAAAAAGATAAGCACCACCAGCCTTGAAGCTGGCACTGCGCACTAATTCGGTGGTAATATACGCTTTACGCAATTCCATGTAGCTTCCGGAGCCGTTGGAAATGATTTCAACACCAGACAAAGACATGTCAACATGCTTGCTAAAGTAAAATGATTCTTAATCAATCTCTTCTGTTTTATTTGAATAACTTTCTCACTCTTTTACCTTTTAACATTCCACAATTCCTCACAGATTTCATAACCAATACAAGTATCCCTGGTAGCTATGACAGCATCGCCGAATGGCACCGTATCCTGGCCCGTGTGTTGCGAAATCATGCGTGGCAAATAATAATCCTCAGTTTGAAAGCTCTTAAACAAAATATGGCTTTCGGTAAGTGACGACTAAAAGGCTGAATATTGGGAATAGGTTTTAGTTACCTTGGTCCAAGCGGTGAACCATCTGGATTCCCTATAGTTGCCATCATCGCACATAGACATTTTGGGTCTTATTAGTAAGATTTTACGATTTAAGAATGCCACACGACAATTATAGGCAACATTCCGATGCATAATGGGCATACCAACATCAACCAGGATATTTTCGCTGAAAAATTTATTTTTAAAAATTTTTATTCAATTAACAATGTGATTTTACTAATTTTTAGTTTTCCATTACCATATGGGTGACATCATGATTTCCAGAAAAACTTCCCAGGAATGCAGAAAAGTATCAGGTTCCCGAAAATGATCTTCACAACTGTAGCCGCTGTCAAAGGAGATCAGAAAATATATATCAAATCACACAAGTGATACTGTAAAATGTTCCAATTTTATAAAAATATAGATTTCGATGTCCTCGAAAGGTTGCTCGGTTTCTCACTTGCCCAAGAGTTACATACTCGTACGTAGTTGTATTTATATAAACAATATAATTATATAAATTCTTAGAGGGGAAGTCAGAATTCCAGGAGCATGAACATATTTTGGTTGCTAAATCATTTTGGAATGAATATATTTTACATTCCGAAATTTCACAAAAATTTTTAATACTATTTTTTATTGGATTTTAGTGAATTTCAAAATTTTATTTCTAATAATAATTTTGTATTGGAAAAAACAAGAATAAAATAGGCTTATTCAAGTTTGGAGCGATTTCACTCACATTAAAAAAATTCGAGAATGTACCCAGGACGCCCAGATTCAGGTTTTGCAAAAATATCACATTTTGAAATTTAATAAAATCCAATAAAATTATATAAAATCAAAAATTTTAAATATTTATACAATAATGTATTCTATTCTACTGGAATTGCCACTTTTCCTTTTACAATGTACATGTGCTTGATGGCTCCTTTTGATTTTCAAGACATGTGGAGCAGTCAACTTGTTCCTGTATTATTTTTTCCATTCGATGAGCAAATGATTCCATTTGAAATTGGTACCCCTGATTCATAAGTTCAACAGAACTGTGTTAATGCGATAACAGAACTGTGTTGATGTGTTGAAGTGATAACAGAACTGTGTTAATACGATAACAGAACTGGGTTGAAGTGATAACAGAACTGTGTTGAAGTGATAACAGAACTGTGTTAATGCGGTAATAGAATTCTGTTATCGCATATGGATTATGAACGCATATTGATATGTTATAATTTTCGTAATTTACCTTTCCCCATGCATAGGCATATAGCCATTTATAAATATATATACATATACATATATAAACTTACCTTATCTCCAATTCTGGTCCAGTGCGGTACGAAGCACCCATATCTTTAGCCTCTAAAATCGACTGCAATATACGGGCCAAATTACCCTCAAAATCTAAGGCCCATTGATTTAAGGTTGTAACAGCAACAGTTACTTTGCGGCCCATGTTTTTTCTATTATTGACTTTAAAGTTTCTAGAAAGTGAGCAGCAGGTGATCGTTCGTATTTAAGTTCTGACTAGGATGGAGTTCTGAATAATTATTGTCAAATTTTTTAATCGTATTATAAATGCAAAGACACAGCGATAGAATGTATGTGGCAAAGGTCGGTTGTGGGCAGTCTTAATAATAAGGCTGATTTGGAGGTTTTTGATTTAAACTGCCATCGGTTGGTTTGTTGAACAAAAGAGATCCACAAATAAAATATCCGTCTTATGGAATAGTTAGGCGTGCAGTATAAAAGTTTAGAGTTCTACAAAGAAAAATAAATAGTCGTTTTTAATATGAGATTGTAATTTGTCGTCTAGGCTTTGTCGTCTTGTTTTTAAATTTCTAAAATTTTTAATATTGAGGAGCTTTTAAATTTTTTCATATATTAAAGGGAATTTAGAACAGCACAACAAAATAAAGTTTTTTCACAAACAATTGGACTCGTGTAGCCAGCGACGTTTTTTTTTTTGAATATATCTTGCATATGTGTAGTTTACTAGATTAATCACTAGATAAATTTGACATACTCATACTGGCTATTAAAAAAAAACTCTATTAAATTATTTTTTGTACAAAGAAGCCGTGCCCAATGTTGTTACACTCTGCAGAACCATAAATTAATGGTACCCCTTTAAAGAGAAGAATGCGTGCCCAAGAGCTACGAAATACAACATCACTTACATTTCTTTGTACCCCAACACTTAAAAAAATCTTTTAAAAAAAGTTCCCCTTCTTGCAACAGATGCAAATGCGCGAACTACAAAATAATCTAAACTTCGATTCTAAATGCCTTCAATATTTAAAATGATTGCAAACTGGTAGTCTGTCGTCTAGTAATTTCTGGAAACCGATAGGCAACTAGCAAATAAAATAATTCCTGTCGAGAATTAAAGAAAAGTATTCATGGAGCCAAAAATCGATGCTCGAATTGGAAGTTATTGCTCGTATGCATAATTTTTTATCACACTTTCTTGCACTTCCTGTGGCCAGGATATCTAAATTTGAATTCAATTTCACTTTTACGTATCAGAGTGAGTATATATTTAAACACGTTTTATTGCGGCTGCCATACAGCCTGTGAATACTTCAATGTTTTAAAACGAAATAAGTAA
Organism: Ormia ochracea; assembly: GCA_963402855.1. Lineage (NCBI taxonomy): Eukaryota > Metazoa > Arthropoda > Insecta > Diptera > Tachinidae > Ormia > Ormia ochracea. Next base: position 54,071,390 of record OY727107.1, read on the forward strand.
ATAAATGAATTAAATAATGTTTCATTATGTCATTTTCAAAAAGCTCTATAGTTAAACTAAAATCATAAAAAATAAAATAATTGAAATAATTTGAAATCACATTAGAATTAGACACGTAATAAAATAACTTACTTGTTATTATTGATATATTTTTTTTTCGCCAGCAAAAAGCTCTGTTTTCTGCAACAATAATAATTATTTTAATTAAAAGCTTTAATTTGAGTTATCGACGTTTTAAAATAATTATCGAAAGTAAAAAGACAAAAAAATTTTAAATACTATTCTATTAAATATGGTCAACAATTTTATGCACTAATTCAAAAGCAACTCTCCTTATAAGTAATTCTGCCTTTGCACGCTTTATCACTATCTTTACCCCCCTTCACCATACCTTTAAGCTTTCTGTTACCAGATGTTTAAATAGTTTTATTCAAATTACCATTATTGAAAGTTTGACGTGACAAATAATAAATACTTTGAATTGATTCTTATGATGTAAATATTTAATAGTGTTTCTAAGGAAATTCACAAATAGAAAAATGCATTTTATAGAGCTTAACACGGATTTCCAGTTTGAAATAATCCTTCTAATAATGAAAAACGTTTTTAATCGTGTGTCACCATTAATTGTAGCCAAGTTGTAATAACGACACTTCGATATGGAAACAAGCAAATGGAAACATTGATGTGGCAGTTTTTGCTCTTCCCCTACGAGTATTTGCAACACACACACATGCTTATGCAAAAGTATTTATACTCCGTCACATAATTTTAGATACGTCAGAGTTTAAAACTTGCAAATACCCTTCGAAATGGAAACATTGACTTGGCAGTTTTTGCTCTTCCCCTACGAGTATTTGCAACACACACACACATGCTTATGCAAATGTATTTATACTCCGTCACATAATTTTAGATACATCAGAGATTAAAACTAGAAATATGATCGTAATTAAAATTTTAATTACAATTGTGCTTTCGCATAATGAAAAATATTAAAAGTGGAAACTCAATGCCCCTTTCGATGATCTTCTCCTGCAACTAATGAATATTTGAAAACAATCGATTGTAATCTGTAATTGTAATTGATTGTAATTTTTTTTTTAATTTTAATGTTTGCCCAGATGATCTTCATTAGCAAGCATTGAATTGCCCATGGAAACCACCTGACACATGACAACAACAAACAATGTCAAAGTAGGTTTAAGTAAACAAATAAATATTATAGTGCGATTTAAATGTCAAATAATGACAAATTTTTTTTTTTGTATAATTTTTATTAAGGACTATCAGCCCGAACTACATAGGAAAGATTTTTGTCTAAATATCAAAGGGAAAATAGCGGAATTTAGTAATAATGGGCATTCATGGTCGTAATGTGCCCTCTGGTATAATCTTTCCATTATATGTAATATATCTATTCTCCTTCACCTATGAAATCGATATTGTAATCCTAAATAAAATACATTTTCAAAGTTTCGGATCTATTAATTACTTCTACTCGTATATAGCTATGCATGAGATAACCTGATTTATATGATCAGAAACTGAACTGGCGGCAGCTAATAGGATCCCAGGCAACTTGTCACAAGAAAATTATCTCTTTGAAATTTTTCCCAGGGGTTGTTTAACTGTCGCTAGTGAATTCGTTTTAGGTTTCAGTTCACTAACGTACCATTCAAAACGCCGAAATTAAATACGGTGCAATTGCGCAAATATTCTTAAGATAAAAGCTTACACGCTGCTTAGCTTTCTGTGCCAATTTAGATTGATTCTTTCGCGCACAAACCGCTGTAAAGCATTTAATTTTGTTGCCCAATCTTAAAGGTAGTCTATCTCGCACGGCTTTAATCGGTATATTTTAGTCGAATATTGGGTTTGTTCGTTATGACATTTGTAGGGATCTGAAAAAAAGTAATAAAATTTTGAAATTTTAAAAGTGAAAAATTAAAGTTCTATATAAACATTAGATATTATAAATATTTTTTTTTAGATATTTCCTTACTTCATAGGCAGAAAAGTAATATTAATGTATTACGAATATTAATAAGAGCATACTGGTTTCTTACAGATGCTCCTTTAAGATATTCCTTTTTTTTGCAATTGAAATCTAGTTGTAGCAGTTTATTATCAGCTAAATGGAAATTTTGACCGGTTACTTATCGGACTTATATATTTCTTGATCAATGCCAGCATTGATTTTTGAATCAAATAATTCAAACAGAAACAATCACGCTGAACAATTTAAAAAAAAAATTATAAAAAAGAAACTATACTGTCCGAGTATTATCCGAGTTTCTTTGTTTTCAGGGAATTTTTACTGCTGATGCTCACTTTTGTATATTCTCATATTTGTATTTTTAGTAATAAAAAAATTCTAGAAACTATTTTGTTTTCAAATATAAATCTTTCTAAAGGTATGTACATGAATGTTATGAAAGTTTCATGCTATTTAGGAATATATTCATTGACTTGCTTTGACAACGCAAATGCTTCAAGGCATTACGCTGGCATTAGTCTCTCTTCCTTAGCACTCAAGCCAGCAGCAAATCGTAGTTTCTTTTTGCATCACTGTGAGAGGTAGAAAAGCGGGCTTGTCGAATACTCATTCCCGCAACAATCTAACGCAATCCCGCAATCTAACAAAATATTTCAGAAGGCATTAAGAGTTGCCATTTTCATGAAGTAGAAGCCTGATTGAGATTATTATCATAGAAAACAGATAAAAAAAATTTTTCAAATTAAACCTTTAAAATAATTGTAGACCGACCCCGTTTATTTTGCAGACGGCTTATTTACATTTTTCTTTTACAAAATTTGTAGGCGTATCGAAAATATACAACCTCCAATGCCGGTCTCACTTAGACTGAAAACATGCAATGGCGGAAAACGAACACTGAAGGAATTGTGCCACGAATTGTCTACGTTTCCAACTTGTAAAAATTACATGTTTGCACCGTAATGTTTTTTAGCAACAGAAAAAGTTTGATCCAGGCAACCCGCCACTTTGTGTCAGGGAAGGCTATTAAAAAGGCAGCATTGCGCAAACAAGCTTTTTTGTCTGTGTAGAGGTGAAGGGTGGACTAAAATACCAGTACAAGTTTGTCGTTGCTTTAACAACACAATTTAGATATTGATCAAGCTTAATTAATTCTATTTCTGCCGTTTAAATTATTCCCTATGGCAAAAGGTTGAAAAGACTTTGCTTTTACTTGTGTTAAGTTTAAAGGAATTTAAATAAATTTCCTGAACATACAAGAATTTGTAAACAATTAATATGCATACATGTGTATGTAGTGTGTTTGAATGCAGGTGATGCATTGCACTTTTACGTCTGCAAGTGGCACTCCATTGTACGAAGGAAATATCGGAATTCCTCTACAAAAGGATAACAGCGCATTGAAATTTAGTATTAGCAATTAGTCGAGTATAGTTTGGTCAAGAGAGGTCTACATAAATATATCACTGACGTGATCGAATTAGCCAGTGAAGGGCATAATGCTTTGCGAAGCGACTATATATATTTTTTTAGGCGTACAGTTCATTCGCATGTGCGAGAAACTTCCGCAGATAATCTTCTTAATACCTTCAACGTAGAAGGATACTAAACACCTGCCCAATCTTCATACGTTATGATTTTAATCCTTCTGAACATATATAAAAAAAAATCGCAAGTATTGGCAATTTCCTAGCAAATAATCTTAATTAGTTTGCGTTTAGACATGCAAATATTTCGAAGGGAAGAGAGCATAGTTTTCTTGACATTTACTTTACTTTGTAAGTAAAATATAAAACCAAGTAAATATTAAAGTCTACATGTTTTTCTTTCAAATGTTCCCCTGTCTCTGCTCGATTTGACTGATTTTAAAATTTTGAAGTTTGTCTAATCACTCTATTTGCAATTTGTGAAACTTTTTGATATGAAAAATTGAATTGCTTTAGAATTTCACATTAAATTCAGGCTGAATTCAGTTATTTTACAGTTTTACCATTGAAACATTTGCACACAAAAGTGCAAAAATGTGTTTTAGAAGGAAAAGGATATAAAGGATATTACATTCGTTTACTCAAAGCTAAAGTGTTCTGAAATCCTTCTTTTCGTCGCAATAGCTTCTATTATTGCACCATTTGAATGTACGAGTATGCTATGACTCTTATATCTTCAGACATATTTCTCTCAAAAGACATACAATTGAACTTCTACTTGATCCTTATATCCTTATAGCATTTTGTGTATGTGTTTAAATAGACATCGTTGCACTTTCGTTGATGTAAATGTTTTTCAAATGCGCTAAATTGAATTTTCTCTTGTCGGTTTAACCTCGGCAAAGGTAAAGGATATTAAATAGATAAATGACAAAATCTTTCTGGTCCTTTTATGAGAAAATTGCAATTAAAGTATCTATTTAAAGGCAAATTGCAATACTTTTACTAACTGAATGGAAAAAAAACTTTTTTTTGGCTGCAGTGGGGTTTAAACAGAGACTATAAAATGTTTCGAAAATTCGTCTGTGATTTCCTCATAAGAGTTTTATTGTGTGAGATTTTAATTTCAATCGCTGCTAAGCCAACAGCTAATGCCCAAGGACCTTTGTATATATAAGGGGAAGCCTTATACTTTTCACAAAGAGCTTGTAAATCAAGTAAAAAATTCTTGCCTAGTTTTTAAAGAAGCTTCTTAAATGAGCTTTATAATTTATTGTGTTTCTGTTATTTGCATTCAAATGGCTCTGAATAAAAGAAATAATTAGTTTTATCCTCATTTGCAGATAAGCTTTTTTTATATTATCCGGGGGGTTAATCTCGTTTGCGACGCGAAAGCATTTGCGTTGCGTTAATAAACTAATTTGGTACTCCATAACATGAACGAAAGTCTGCGCAAATCAGATTGAAAAAGTGGCAATACGGACATCACAAAATTAAATATGGCAATGCTATGCTTTACCAAATGTCAAATTATATATAAGAAAGCCGGCAGGAAATTTTGTCAGCAGTTTACACTAATGATGCCAGTAATGATCAAACAACTATAGCGAGGCAAATAAGAAATGATATAAAAAATAATTTCTTTTTGAGATTCATGTAAACATTTTTAATGGTTAAATAAAAATTGCTTTATAAAAATATAAAAATTACCCAGAAAATGTTAAAAAAAATTTTTGGAGTTGAAAGAGTCAGAAAATTAGATTTTAATAATTATTTTTATATTTTGTATCGTATAAAACAAACCAAAGACCACCTATGCGGCTGCTTATTTGTTTGAGATATTAAAAAAAAAAAATTTTGTTTTCTCAAGCAGATAAATTAGCAATCTGGCAACTGAACATTTTTGTATACACATTTCATAAAATATATATAAAAAAATTGATATATAAAAAATTGCACTTTCACAAGGCGGGCAAAACATTTTAAAAAGGCACCTTTTCACAGGGCATCGTAGTATCCCTCTACGTTGAAGGTATTAAGAAGATTATCTGCGGAAGTTTCTCGCACATGCGAATGAACTAGACGCCTAAAACAGTATATATAGTCGCTTCGCAAAGCATTGTGTCCTTCACTGACTAATTCGATCACGTCAGTGATATATTTATGTAGAAAACGCCATTAAACTAAATAAAAAAAGGTAATTCCATACGATAAAAATTACATATATCTTTTAAAAATACTTATTCTTAAAAATTAGGAACTTCATTATTATAATCTATGTTTTGTATAAAATAAATAAATAAATATAATGTATCGCATATACGATTTACATATTTTTCTTCAGATGCGTTTAGTAATTAGTTTGCGCAAGATATTTGCGTTAATGTTACAGTTTTGACAAGAGCTTTCGCAAACCAGGATACGGTGATACCAGACATCCGTAAAAGAGTTGCGTTAACACATCCGTGAACGCAAAACCGATTACGGTGATACCAGACTTGCGCAAATGAGATACCTTAAGACACATGCGTAAACGGAAATAAGAGTACCAAATGTTTTATTTTGCCTACATTTTCTAACGCATCGCAAACGAGAGTAACCCCCCAGGACAACGAAGAGTGTATTTGTGCAAACTCTCATTTTATTATTTAACAATTAAAGTGTAAACAAAAAATAATTTAATGGAAAATTCAACTAAATGGACTTAAGCAAGAATAGTTCAAATTCCTATACTTCCGTTTTATCATTCAATATTAATTATAGAAATCATTCTTAAAAAGATAAACGATAATTGTCGTTAATAGTCAAATATCACTTCCTAAACATCTTGATGCAGCGACGACGACGAGGGGGATGAGGTTTTAATTCATATTTTTCTACATAATTCTCTATTAAACCATATAATCTAAAGAATTCCTTTTAAATTGCACATACTTTTTCTTATTATTACTTTATTCTTCCGTTGAATTTAATATGTTTGTATGTAGTTGTGTGTGTCACATTTTTCCTATAGTGTTCATTTAATGTGCATGTATGTATGTGTATGCAATAGAGGCAGTTTTTGTGCCCTTTTGCATACTAAAGGGCTTCTCTAAGCAATAAATCACATTTTTTTATTTCAACAAATACTTTAACATCAGACGCAGCTTTTCTAAAGTTCTCCAAAGTTCACACGCTCTATTAAATGTTCAATTTACAGATCTTTTTCTACTTTTACGCAGAAACACAAGCATTCAAAAATCACACGGAAATTGAAAAAAGCAAAACTCTGTTAAATGGCATCCGTACAATTCAATTGAAAATAATGTTAAGCATAAAGAAAAAAGTAAACAGAAAGATTTTGTTGGAACTTCTGACAAAAAAAAATATTTACATTCCAATTTAACGAGTATTCTGCAGAGGGTTTTTTACTTCAACTCTGCCAGGCTAATGTTCGTTGCATGTAAGAAAATAGTGATTTAAAAGGATTTCGCATGCACGTGCTTCTGTGCTACAAGTATCTGCTAAGGATGCAGTGAAAGGAGGAAAAATGAACGGAAACAAATTCATTGAAATTGTTTCTGCTGGAACGAAAAAAAAAACGAGTATGTATACAAGGAGAAAAATCAGCATCATGTGGCCTCCAACTATGGAGTTGCTTTAAGTTTTCAGAATATAAATTAATCTCATGAAGTTTGTTAAAATTTCAAAAGTATTTGCGATGAATATAATTATTCGCTACATGACTAAAGTTAGGCATGCGCCAGCGTTCTGTTAAAAGCTGCATATTACGAGCCCTGCTTTGGAATTTCCAATTAAAGTAACCCCCAACTACTCATATATGTGAAAGCTCCTTGCAAGGTGCTGTTCTGATCTTTGAATGTCTTAACTAAGACGAATTAATCGCTAAAGAAAAACCTCTACAGCAGCAGTGGGAATTTTTTACAGTGATACACGAATAACCGAAATATACACAACAATCTGAAGCGACGTGCAATGAAGGAAACTGCCAAAGGAGATCACCAATTACCAAACACATTGTCAGGCATTGACAAGTGTAGTTCGGTATTACTTAATTGGCCTATTAAGGATCATCAGCGCTTTTTAGGATCATCCCGTAGGATATTGCAGCTACTTTTGCAATACACTGAGCAGGAATTTGCAGAGAAGGCTTGGCGGTAGGAAACGCCTGTAATGAAGCAGAAGTGTTCCAGTGCTCTATATTTTCATCGGCTTTGTCTTCGCCACTTAAGCATTCCCAAAACACAATTAACAGAAAAGATATTAAAGCACATGAGATATTTCTATACGAGGTGTGTTCAAAAAATAATTGCAATTTTCCATTTTTTCCAAAAGTATTTACTTATTTAACAGCAACTATTTTATTCGTTTCAAAATAATCCCCTTCAGATGAAATACACTTAAGCCTCGAAATACTTCTCCAACGTTCTTTTTTTTATCGCCAACAACTCCTATTTCGACTTTCCTTTTATTTCTTTAATCGTAGTCAAAGGCTTTCCTTTCATCGAAGTCATGAGATTTTTGCGAAGAGCAAAAAGCCAGCGGGGGCTAAGTACGGTGACTACGGTGGTTGAGGCATGACTCGCGTTTGTTTTTGCCCAAAAACTGGCGCATAAGCATTGACATGTAAGTTGGTGCGTTATCATGGTGCAAAATCCATGATTGGCTTTTCCACAAGTTTGGGCATTTCTGACGAATTGATTCGCGCAAACTTCAAGATAGTATTCCTTTGACTGTGCAACATTATGACAAGAATTCATGATGTACATCGCCTTGGCAATTGAAGAAAACAGTGAAGAAAACCTTGACATTTGACCGAACTTAAGGTGCTTTTTTCGGTCTTGGATCTTCTGGACGCTTTTATTGGTATAATTAGGCTTTGGTTTCAATGTCATAGCCGTACACACATGCTTCATTACTAGTTATGGTGTTTTCGACCAAATCTGAATCATCGATGGCGACTTTCAAGAACTCCTTAGCGCTACCCATGAGACATTATTTTTGCTCAAAATTTAGCAATTTTGGAAAAATTTTCGCTGCTGAACGTTTTATGCCTAAAAGATCCCTAAAAATTGCTTGGCATGAGTCTAACGATATGCCAACATCATCAGCAACTTCTCTAATAGTGATTCGACGATGATCCTAAATTATTTTCTTCACTTCTTTAATGTTTTCATCGGTTGTTGACGTGCTCGACAGTCTAGGACGAGCATTGTCATTGATATCTTCTCGGCCTTCCTTAAACTGATTATACTACTATTGAACTTGGGTTCTGATCATAGTAGACTCGCTAAACACCACAGCCAACATTTACAATATCCTTGCATATTATATTTAATTTTTTACACAAAATTTAATACAGTTTCGTTAATCCACTTTTTTTTTGAAAAATTAAAAAATCGAAGAGCCCACCGAAACACGACCAACTTTTTTATCTGGCAATCCGAAATGGCTGATATTACCAACATATATAACAGACATATATGCCAACATAACAGAAAAAAATGTGAAAATCCAACATACATAACTCACGAAATTTAAAAGTAAAGGTTATTTATGATCACACCTCGTATACAAATTCGTAATCCTGTATATATTTGTGTACATTTCTTAGTGAGAGAAATGTTTACTCGTTTTTCATTTCCACTTCACAAAATATCGTACCGAGCCTTTCCCTTTTCCTTCATTAGAGAGAATTTCTTTTTCTTTCTTGACCTGATTGCTAATTAATCGACTCAATTAATTAATCGATAAGCTTTAATGGAATAAATTTGGTTTTTCGAAATAATCTGCTTTGAATGGTTTAAATTTAACTTCAGCGATTTAGATGGTAGAAAACATGTTGTGGTAGAACTAATTAATGTTTTCAGGCAATTGGAGCAAATTTGACTTTGTGTGTTTGTGTGTGACTTGTGTGTGGTTTCATTTTAGCCCCTCCTTCTAATAACGTCTTATGTAGTAGAGAATTTCAAAAGTGTTTGTGCTTTGGGGGCGACTGATTTGAATAACAAAATGCTTGAAGAAGTTATCGAGGCCGTGCTGAAATTGCAAGAGCAACAAACATTTGAAATTATTATGAATCCATTTACAGAACGACTAGTTCACCTTTTCTTATATTGTACCAGGTACCAGGCTGGGCCCGACCCGCGTTTCTAGACCCAAATTTTTCCTTTATTTTCAACAGCCTCTCGGAGAAAATCAAAATAAATGCTTTTAAATAGTTATAGTAGAAAAACATTTTTTATTAAAAAATCCAAAAATCAAAATTGTAATATTTATTGTATTTTATGTATTTTAAAATGTAAAAATGTAAATGTAAAACGTAAAATGTAAAATTACTAATTAACGCCCCTACACACCGATTAAGCAGCCAACGCATTATGGTCCTAATCTCTATCGAGCACAATACAAAGTAACTAAACAGTGCGCCATCTGTCGAACGAACTTCAAACTACACAAAAATACTCCTCACGGCCCATTTCAATATATATAGAGATTGTCAAATATATATATATAGACATATTCATAACACACGTATGATGTGTTCCGCAAATAGAAAGCACAGAAGGAAATGTTTGGTCGAACTTACAATTCCATGCAGACCTTTAAAATCCTCTCCATTTTATTGTTCGAATGATTTTTTTTTTTAAATGTTTCTAAATAAATTTTTAAAAAAATTGGCCTCAGTAGAAAATATTTATATACATATTATAATTATATTCATATAATTGTACTATCAAGTAAACAAGTTGTTCGCGCGATCCGTTCTGGGTTTGTGCCGTGGCGGACCGGAAACTCGAAGGGTTGAAACGGTTTGGTTCCGTAAGACGACAGCACCGTCCGTTTCGTATGGAAAAGATCCAGCTCGAAGGACCAATTGAAACTCTCTTGTTTTGCGGTTAACTTCTATTTATTTAAATTTCACTTTTTTTTTTGTTTATTCTTATTTTGAAACTGTTTGTACAGAACGAATACTTAATGCGAATGATTTATAAACAAAGTAATGTAATAGATTACAATATAATTATTTCGTTTTTCGGTAAATAATATTTCCTTTTTTTTATAACTGAAATGAAGATCCGTTGAATAATTGTGAGAGACGGTTGATTGTATAATCGCTGAAGCTTGAAGGTTGAGGGGCAGACAGCAATCGTCCCTGCCGATTGCTGTCTTCCCCTTTTATCCTGTGGTGGCTTTACCTTCGTGGACGTTTTTACACTGCCGACCTGTCGCCGCTGCGGTGAAAAAGTCAGCGCGCTGCGGCGAACACCGACAGTGTCGCCAAGGTGAGCAATCCCGCTGAGAATAGCAGAAGTGCTATTCCTGGCGTAAACACAAGTGAATAAATAAAAGGAATCCATCGATAAGTAAAAGTGATTGGAATCAAATTTATTGTTATTCGGGACGATCTGAATAAATAAATTTTACAAAATAACAATTTTCGAAAAATTATATAAAATATTAAATATTTTTTTTTTGCTTTTCGTTTTATTACTTTTTATTAGATTTTTTTCTTTCAAAACGTCGATAAAAAAAAAGTTTCATTACATACAAAGTTTAGAAGTTAAAAAGTTATTATTCTTCTGGGTATTCTTAACAAATTAATGTAAAGAATAATTGCTTTTAAATCATTTAACTATTATCTCCCCATTTTGGGATTAAAGCACAAAAATGGAAACGCTCACGGTGTAAAGATGTTGGCTTTGCCTGTGAATACAGTTTGCCTACGTCACGTAACAGTTGAATTTAGCTCTACTGCTGTGCATCGTGATGAAGAAAAACTTATAATTTATGAATAATATTATTGCAGAACCACAAAGACAAAAAATAATTTGGAAGATTGCAAGTGAACTACTTTGAACTGAATTACATGAATTGGCATAAGGCGAGGTAGTGGATCTGGAAACAATTATGTTGGATGAGCCATTAAATTCGCGTCTAATTTTTTTGGATGTGGGCATTACTTAAGCCAGTCTTAACTTAATTGTATTTTAATTTTTATTTTAAGGCCTGATAAATCGTTAAAGCCACTCTAGTATAAGTCTGGCGTAAAGCTCAAAGTGTGACGTATTTAATGTTAAGAACTATTTCCATCATTCCAATTCTCCTCATCCGCTTTGAAATATATTTCGCATTTTGGCAGAAGTTCCATCAAATTTAATTTAACTTTTAATTGTCAGTACAAACTTTACAGTTGTCATAATCAGATGTTTTTTAATAACAGCTGAGAGGTCAAATAATAATAACAGCTGAGAGGGCCAAATTTTAACGATTAAATATTCCTTAAGTGTTTACCGATCTATATATTTAAATGATTGACCATTGTTTGTACTGAAAAGATAGATAATCTGCCGTCGACTTGTTAGACATTATTAATAAAGTGTATTTTCTCAAAATAAAAGAAAATTTAATGCATACGAGTATTGTAGTGATAAAGAAAAATATACCTACTCGTAGACAGAGACGTACATATATATGTAGATGTAGACAGAAAAACTTAGATAAGAATTTAATAAGAAAATTGAAATAAAAGGTAGTCTGTGCGTGTTCAAAAGCCAATGAATCACAGAAATTTATATCGTAAAACTTGCTCAACTGCAGTGATGGCTACATGGTGCCAGTAAATGTTATTCCTACACGTATGATACAGTTGATTCCATTTATAGTCACCAGCGTATAGGACGAAGGAGTTGATATTAATCAACCGGGGGACAACCAGTATTAAGCATATCAATGTTTCAGAACACAGATGAATTGAAAATTCTATCTCTGTCTTCTGCTGGCAAAATAAACACACGCTTAGCTCTCAAAATTTCCCAAAGCCAGGCTGACAGTCATAGTAGTGTACAATCCTCTGCAGTGACTATAGGCGATATATACTGTATATAATACATATATATATATATATATATATATATATTTCTGCAATAACTTCCGACTTCTTTTATTTAAAGAATATTGCATAAAAGACATGCAGGAACATGCTTCACACACGCACTCATACACACACAAATGCAGTGAAAATTACTTGAAAAAGCTATTTTTTCAAGGCAGAACACCATGATTATTTATTATGCAGAGGTGTTGGGAAATGAAAACTTTACAGTGTCTGATACTACCACCACAGGTAGTAAAATATATGTAAAATAAACAGGGGATCCATATATGTATTTGTATTTCCTTCAAGTTAAAGTTTATTGAACCCGAACCAAATTCGTAGGGCTAATAAAGCTGCCACACCAAACTTTAATTGGCAACACGTAATTATGAGTCGAGTCGCTCAGTTTGCTCACCATTCTATTTTGGATGGCATTCTATTGCTAAAGAAGAATTCTCGCATAGTATGCATAACTGACAACTAAATTATAATTATGCGATAGTGAAAAGATCTGGAATGTTCTGATAAAGTTCATTATAGAGCGCGTGTTGGTTGCATCTGTGTTATGGAATGTTCACACGGCATTTTGTTCACTCTCGCAATAACGATTGTGAATGCGGTCGTTCACGTGGCAAATCTTACGTTTTCGGGAAGCAATGAAAATGAGAAATTCTTGGTTTCAAAAATGCCAAAGTGCAACTAGTCGAAACTAGATGTGATTTGGTTTAACCTATAAATCTGGATTTACCTATTTTTGGGAACAAAATTTGTGCTTGGAGAAAATGTGTGGTAGGAAGATGATTTGCTACCCCACACAATCGCCCAATTTCTCAAATGTGACATGTGTGGTAGAAAGTAGGCTAGTGTAGACCAAAAAAAAAAGACATAAGTGAGACTGATTTTTTGACAGGTCATACGATTGGCAAACATTGAAAGAGATTTTTATAAATAATTTCCATGTGAGAAAAAATTTGTTTGCATCACATTTGCATAATGCCAGTTTGATGGCCGGTTTTTATAATAAATCACATCAGAGTTGCATGTGAATGAATCTCACGATAGAGCGTCTTTTAAAATACGATTCATCTACTTCGCAGAATTTGTCTGGAACGTTAATGGCAGCACATCAAATACGTTTATCAACAAGGCGTACTTTTGATACGAACAGACCTAATATTTAATAAATTATGTTTGCTTTTAATACAATGAATATAAAATAATTGATTAAGAATTTAGATTTAGAATTTTTTTATGCAATTCTTATTACAATATCATTTTATTGTTATTTTAGGATTTTTTAAAAAAAAATCTGTTATTATTTGTTAATAACAAATATTTTATTATATTATGCTTTTATATTGTTTTAGTAAGAGTGACTATTTAACGTTATTAGAGAGAAACGGCTTAGCTTATATTCTAATTCGCATTGATTAATAACAACGTATTGTTCTGGAGGCGATATGTCACGAAAGTGTTTTACATGGTCGGCGCAATAATTTGTCTACTCAAAAATCAACTCTGAATTTTTTTTTGGAAATGCTTCTTCGTCATGCATTTCTACAAAATTTTATTGAGCTTAACTGATTAATAATTGATTCAGAAGATTACTGCTGGTATAGCAAAATCTGGTTACACTTAGTGAATAGACCGTGTATAGCATGTAAAGGCTTTCGTAGCTTTTTTTTGCCGTCAACGCAAAAAGTTTATTGACTTTTCTAGTACTAATTTTAGATATGGTTTATGAGGATGTTGTTGTTTTGTTTTTACAACATGTTTTTTTTTTTCATCACGTAGACAGGTCGAAAACACGCAATCATATTATAGAAATAAGGAAACATTTTTGCATACCTGTGGGTACCAATAGAGCTCCATAGAATGGGATACCCATCAAACATAACTGCTAAAGTTTGTTTGTTTATAAATCGTTTTCAAATAATAATTGAGTACATAATTTTTTTTTTTAATTTTTAATTTATTTAAATATTTTTTTAACAGTTTTAACAAAAGATATATATTATATTTTCGGTCAGGTCAAGTATTTCACATGGTCGGGTTGAGGTTAATAAAATAGAATATCTGACATTGAAATTATTATTATTACAGTGTGGTCAATGTAGTGCTTGATTCAATTAGAGAGTGTAAAACCTTTAAAGCGGAGTTCACTGAATGTAAATTTTTTCCAATCGAAATAGAGAAGAAGAACACAAGTTTGATGAACACAAATGGATCAAAAAAGAAATACTATATTCGAGAGTAATTCCCATTATAAATGAAAAAATTATAATCCAAAATTTAACTACAAAAAAAAAACATTAAATAAATAAAAGAAAAATTAGCTTTTACTTTTTAGTTGCAGGCAATTCGAGAAAAATACGCCAATGAATTTAATTTTTATGCTCGTAGATCTTCAAAATATGCATAAATTCAAATTGATATATAAGCGGATTTTTATATAAGAGGCTTTAGTTTCTAGTTTGTGGACTCACTCAGGATCGCTTCTAAAATTATATAATGTTTACTAAAAATCACGAACAACAAAAGTTGCTCATCGTTATTACTGAATAAATAAATAAAATTTATAAAAAGTGTGAATTAATTAGATCAAAATAATTTATAATTTAAGTAGATCGTGTCCTGTGACTACTGAATTACAAACTTTGTATTATCTTTTCGATTCTTGTCAATAATTAACATTCCGCCATCAGCTTTGGGCCGACAACCAATTATGATATATCATGTATAGCGAACTGTTGGGAACTTTATTATTTTCGTTAATAACGAGTAAATTTGTGAGAGTTACGGTTCAAAATTCTTGGTTGTGGTGTTGCCAACCAACTTATGATGGAGAATTCCACATTTTAAAGCTTAAATTCAGAAGCCCCGAATGACATGCAAATTGACATGTCAAAAAAAGCAAAACTATCTTGAATTTTGATGTTGAGTAAAAAGTGTTGGTCACATAGAATACATCAAAAGTATACTTCGTACTTCTTCAACTGAGAACTCATTAAAAGCATGCATGTGTATTCATATCAGCGGATTTATCAATAAGTACCCGTAAACCCAAAGTACTAAGTGGGCAATTCTTGGTCGATAATCGATTATATTGAAGTGCTGCCATGTTTTTACAATAAAATTATGTTCAGCAATTGCAGCAGGAGCAAGAGATAAACAAAGACGTTTTGTGCAAAGGCTTTTACTGAGCTTTTCCGTAGCCAACTTGATGTTGCATGACGTATTCTATGTGAGTCGGCCTTAAAGGTTCACGGTTGAGAATCTCAACATCAGTTTTAGTTAATTATCATACGCACCGCACGCAAGCGACCGCCACTATTCTGATGGCACGATTAATTTTTTTTTTTTTTTTTTTTTGGGTCACTAAATAAACTTTTACAGCTGTTGGACTATCCGTTTCAACAAAGTGAAGATAAATAAAGTTAAAGATATTGTAAAATAAATTGTTATTAAAAGAATTAAACAGTCAAACAATTTATTATTTTGTATGTATGGAGGAATGAGAAAGTGAAATATAAAATATAATTTAGCATGGTCTCATGCTCTTCTCTGCAGATGCGGAGAGGAGTACAATGTTTTTGAGCTTAATTCTTTGGGGAGAGAAGGGATGTTGCAATAACCCAATACATTTACGACAAATTATTAGTTTATATATACTCGTATATGGATGGAATTCATAAATTTATCATTCTTTCTTTTAAGATTGCCTTATTAACTCCACTGGAGAACCCATTATACTAGAATTCGGTTGTAGAGGTTCTACCATGCTGGAAAATTGAGAACTATTCGTAATTTTTGATTTAAGATTTATTGGCAAATGGACAGGACAGTAAAACTAACGCACTTAACTCTGGTTTAAATCCATTTTGTTAATTTATTTTTCAGTTTCTCGTGATGAAAAGTTTAAGCGAAATTTTTTATATTGTTTGATAGTTCCATGCGATACGATTGGCAATGAAAATTGTTATAGAACTGCAAAAGCTATTGCAATTTCTAGTTGCCACGATGCTGACAAGGTGTAGTTTTTGAGTCAACTATGAAGCGATAACTCCAACCATAATTATAACTTTGACAAGAACTAAAGATTCTAAATAGGTAAGCAGAATGCCAGCCATTTCTCCTACCAGTGGGGCCTCGGCTTTATGAAATTGTATAAAATTTTTTTTATAAATTTTGAATTAAACCCCATGTTTAATATATCAGGAATTAATTTGTTGTATGCAGTTCAAAATATTCGTATTGCAACCAATAAATGTTATCGGCTGTGATGGCACTTCGGCCATTATCAAGAAGCATCAAGCCAAAGATAATTGTATGTATGTGTGTATGTATGTGCATTATATGTGACTGCAAGCACAGAACTGAAAGCCTACAAATGAGAACTAAATTTAACTATTTTCTTTTAGCGAAAATGTGGCCTATTTGTGATCACGAGTACAAGATGGTGTTCGAAATGTAATAATTGCTGGGTAGACTAAATTTATGTAGCATGAAAATAAATAAATATTTATGTGGGTATGTGAGATGTGTGTGGAGGGGTGTGTATGTGTGTGCATGCATAAAAAGGTATGCATGTATGTTTGTAATTTGGATTAACATCAACTACATATATATTCCTTAACACCAGAAATTTATTTTAGTTCAAAATCATTTGCACTGGCCGAGAGCAAACAAGTAATCTTTTCAAAGGTACGAACAACTTTTTGAAAAAGTTTTCAAAAATTTCTTGTTCACCAGGCCATTAATATCAAATTTGAAATTTGTCATTATTTTTTTTTTCTATTTTATAAGCAAAATAAATAAATATTTGAAATTTGAAATATTCTGTTTTTGTATCTATAGACATACATATTTTTGTTTTCTTTATATTTTTTTTTTTTTTTTTGTAGAAAAAAAAAGAAAGTAAAGGCAACAAAATAAATTAATTCGATATAAAGAAAAATGATAAATTGAATATTTAAATTGGCAAATTTGTTTGCAACAAATTTTGTTTCGCATATTTCTACACACACATGTAAAGCTATAAAAATTTTAAATATTTTGTTCGGTTAATGTAAAAGAAGAGTGAAGAGTGAATGCAATTATTTTTGGTTTAACTTTATCAATCAAGATTTATCTAAATCAAGATTTATAAGCGTGTGCAATGAATTTCTTCAGCAAAAAATTTAAGGAAAACCAGTGCGATTTTTGCAAGAATTAAAAATAAATAAATAATTAATTTTTTTTAAAAAAAAAAACAACTTAAATTTTCTTTTTAATAATAATAATAATATCTAAAGTGTTGTGGAAATAATTGCACCCAATAGCAATAAAAATGGATGAGAACACAAGTGGTAAGTGGATTGCATACATGGCAAGCTTTAATTCTGTATAATTCCCATAGTGTTGGTGGTTTTTTTTGTTCATAAGACACGGATATAATCCTGAAGGTATGTGTGCAGAGCCCCCAACTGCATTGAAGCCATAAATTTCGACACTGCTTTAGAATAATTTCAAATATTATTATGGATTACTGTGTCTGTTAGAATGAGCCTTCGTGGTCTTCCGTTGTTCCTAAAATAAAGACATTTTTCGAAAGAAAGCAGTTCGCATTGAATAGAAAATTATTATATAAAACGGATTGTTACACAATTTCCCCCGTACAATTGAATGATTAATCTGGTTTCAAGATTAATGGCGTTTTCTTTTCTGCAAAAAAAGGCAACACTACCCGCAGGGAGGGCAATTTTGTGTTCTTTTCTCGAAAATTTGTTGCCCTGTGAAAGGGTCGCGTGTTCTTTTCTAGAAAATGTTGCCCTTTCGCAGTGCAAAAGGCATTGCACTTTTGCCCTGAGCAAATCAACAGGGCAGAAATTGCCTTGTAAAACACATGGTTTTTATTCTTGCACAGCGTTACCAGAAAATGTTCAAAAAAAGTCTTTTGAGTTGAAAGAGTCAGAAAATTAGATTTTAATAATTATTTTTATATTTTGTATCATATAAAACAAACAAAAGACCACTATGCGGCAGCTTATTTGTATGAGATATTAAAAAAAAAAAATTTTGTTTTCTCAAGCAGATAAATTAGCAATCTGGCAACTGAACATTTTTGTTTACATATTTCATAAAATATGTATAAATGTTTTGCTATCAGCTGTTAAAAAAAAGCAATGAATTTTTTTCTAATTTGTTGTCCTTTCTCGCTAAATAAAAAATGGCATTTTCACAGGGTGGCCAAAATATTTTAAAAAGGCACCATTTCAGAGGGCAGCTTTCGAATCAATTTACTGTTTACCACTTTGTTTTCTTTCATTTTTGATAGTTTTGTGCATCCAAACCGCATTGACATAATTGTTATAATTTTTAAAATAAAATTTACGGCCTTGTTGCAGTTATTTTGCAATATTTGTGGTTGTACGAGTACATGCCACACTGGTGTAGTTTGCAACTGATTCAAGCCGCTCGATAAACAACTTAACTAAAGACCAACAATAATTAGTAGTAGATACCAGAAAGAAGCCTGGTGGGGCGTGGAAGGTGTAAAGGCGTTTCGGATTTAATCTTGGTGCATTCGATTTCACGGTTTCTTTTTTTCAACGAAATAAAAATTTATTGAAAGTCTTTTAGAATTTTTTTATTATTATTTTTTTTTTTTTGCTAGTTCTTTAACGACGGCATGATTTATCAAATATACTACAATTGAGGCAATGAATGGCATGCCAACCGACAAGGCTTTTTGGGGCAAACAAAATCCAATGCAGAAGTATTCTGTCAGGTCGTTTTGGTTACAATTTACAGTGGGGGAAAAAATTATTTTTGTGTTGCATGAAAGTGGCAAAATGGCAAGCAAAGAAAAAAAAAACAAACAAAATAATAATATAAAAAGCGGAAGTTCTAACGAATCATGTCTTTAAAGAAGGCCCCAAACACTGGTTGCTTAAAGCTTTTTCAAATTCACACACGACTTGCAGTGCTACTGGTAGGAAAAAGAAAATAGAAAAAAGAAAAAATTTATTAACACGAAATAACAGTGAGACTCACAACAAAAGATTTGGGAATAGAACCATTCAACAGACATAAAGGCTCTAGAATTAAATGTGGAATCAGTTGAAAAGTTTGTAGTAATTGGAAAAGAAAATCAAAGTATATTCCCAGCAAATGTTTGTGTAATAGAAAAATCAAAAGTATTTTTTTAGAAATTTTTTAAAAGCATCAAGAGCAGTTATAGGTATACAAGTAATGCATACTTATTACGAACAAAAACTTTATTATTCTCCAACTAACAGTTTATCGATTTTGATCGATTTTGAAATGACAACAAACAACAATTTGCATATTGAGGTTAATAGTTAAAAGAAAAAATTGTTGTTCTGGCAGTTGTTATGTCAACTAAACAATATTTATCACTCCAATATAGACGTTATTGAGTTAAACAGATTGAAACTGAATACAATGAGGCAATAAAAAGAAGAAGAAGACTAGAATTTGAAATGTTTGCGTGCATACGTAGATTTTATTTTATCATTCCCATTCAACACTGTTCTTAATGAATTGACTATTTTTTAAATGTATGGTTACAAGAAACTTTAGTGAATCTATCCCTTTAATTATATTTTATTTTCTTCCTTTTTTTCCAACTTTTTTGCCAAACAGCCGTGCAATGCATTGTGTTGGAATTTGGAAAAGGGTGTGGGAATAGAAAAGACAGTGTTGAATTTTTGCAGCTCGTCGGTCGATTTAGGAGCTCGTAATCTGTTTTGTTGTATCAATTTAACCATTCTTTTTTTTTTGCGTCGATAAAATACTGTTAGAGGGTGTAACTAACCAGCAGTATATCCTAGTTATCCTAGTTTTAATCTGTTTGCTGCCAGAGGTTGGGTTCGATTGCACGACCTTTGTCATTTGTAATTGTCGTCAGCCCCATAAATCATTCTAAGAAAAAAAAAATTAATTTTTTATTTTGTATAAATTGAGCTATGCAGTAGCGTTTACAATCGTAATTCATCAGCTCTACAATTTTAATAGTAGTTGTAGTTTATCTTTTATTTGCTTTTAGTATTGGACACCCATTTTTTCTATAAATGTGGTATAGGATTTTTAGAATCGCAATTTTTTTTTTCTAAGGAATTTACATTTATCTATCGAAAGACAATCCAGTAGAGCTGGAGTGAAATCTTTCTAAGCTTCTAGACATTAATTTTTGAAAATTCTCTTCTATAGTCTTGCCAATACTCTGTTGCATTCACAGCAAGTCTGTTAATATGTTTAGAATAATAATTATGAATTATTTGGGCTTTAAAAAAAAAGAAGGAGTAATTAGTCGAGCGCAATATATTACCTAATACATATTATATTAATTTTTTTTTAAAAATTAAGATTTCAATAATTATTATTAATTCAATATTTTGAAGAAAAAAAAAGAAGAAAAATTGGACTTTTATTTTCCTACATTTTAATTTTAAGTGTTCCTGTTGCAGGAGCTATATAAAATCAGTAAAAGACAATAGTAATTCGTCAACATTAGTAGCAACTGTATATATTTTTCTGCCTTTCAATTTGAAATATAGAATTTAGATTCCAAAATCGTACTTGTAATAGAATGCACTACTTCAGAACGACCTACAGCCGCCGGAATTAGATAGAGAACACATTTAATATTGAATAAATTTTGAAAAATACAGATACAAAATTTTATATTCCACAAGATATTTCAAGAAATTCGCCCGCCATCATTTTTTTGTTTTCGAAAAAAATTTCTATAAAAAATTATATGAATTTCATATCGGTGAAGTGCATATGTTAGATTTGTAGACGTTTCTTCTCTTCCCGCTTTGTACAACTAGATACGTTAATCGTTAAACGATCTTAATTAGTGAAATGTATATAAAATCAAAACGAAATACAAGAATCAAGACAGACAACGTAGTGCAAATATTGTGACAGCCGACATTTTCAGCTGTCGTCAATTTAAGATCTTGACAACAGGTGGTGGTCGCGAAAAAATATATTAGCACTAGAAAAGAATTTTTTGTCAGTTTAGAAATAGCAAATAAATATTTCAAAATGATTACATTTGATATTAAGGTGACGCTTTTCTTAATTTGATTGTCAAGGTGAAGGTGAAAGAATTGAAATTTATAATGCAAAATAAATAAATTCCATAGTGCGAAATAGGTTGTTTTTAAATTCAAGTAGAAATACCTTAAGTCGCATTTTTTTTTTTTTTTGCAAAATATATTTTGGGTGTTTGCAATGTACGAACTGAAAATATTTTGAAATCATTAAAGGAAATCTAATTTAAAAAAATGGTAGTTAGAAACTTTCTACTTGAGTAACAAAAAGTCGGACAACAATAAATAGATGAAGGGATGGGCAAAAAGCTTATTCTAAGAGAAAGCGTCACTCCAGTAGGGATAACAAGGGGTTGCTGGGCAGTGGAACTAAAACTTCATTCTGATAAAAAGGGTCAATCTAAGGCTGAAAAGTCAAATGGACAAAAATTTCATTATGAAAGAATATATATGACTTGACCCTTTATTTTATACATTCCGTTTATATTTTTATAAATGCTTTTACCGGCTTATAGCACTAGAACTCAACAACGTGCATTGTAGTGCTTTTTAAATTTTTTAATATAAGCATAACTTAAGCTTATTCTGGCCGAAGCACAATGTATAGACAAACACTTAATCAACTTCCCTTGTAAGGATTCTGAATATTTACGGGGGCGCAGAGTTAATACTGGAAAAATTACAAACATAGTGAGAACCTTCTTTATTCATCATATACGTATTTCCCTTGCAAATCGCTTTACGAAGTCACTCCTTAAAGTGTCTTAAACAGTGTTAAAATAGTCACCGATTGCAATTATTGCTTTTATAAAATTTCTCCAATATCACAAACCCGTGAGCACAATATACACATAAATCACTTAAATCTACTCTCACTTTTCACCCGCGAATAGCATAATGCCAAAACACAACAAATTATAAGCGGACCAGTCATTCTAAGGCGGACAGCTAAGTGTGGCTGGTAAATGAACCGAAATTTTATGTTAAGAAAAAGACAGACAACAATGAATAGACAGACAGACGGACAAATATTTAATACTGGAAAAAGATTAATTTTTCAGATATTTCACATCCGCACAACACACACACCCACACCTACACACCAGTTACTGGAAACGAAAGGTTATTACATTGTGGACATCGAAATACTTACAACGTCTTCTACAGACCACGATTTATATACCGGAATTCATTGTGGCTGGTATGTCAGGTATATTACTTTTGATTCGACTAGTGTTATTTTTTTTTTAGCTACAATTACAATATATAGAGATGAAAGAATGAAACAAAGCTGAATAGGGATGTACAATACAGAAAGAAGATTTGCAAAGCTCATCATAATCCTACGAAAGCATATCAAAATTCAAAAGAGTATTCCTCCTATAATCCAAGGAAAATCTCAATGTCATAATTGCTATAGCGAGAAATCAAAATATGGAAACTATATTTAGCAAACGATATATTGTTTTTGGCAAATAGGGGCTTGTAGCAGTCGCCCTAATCGAAATGTTGGTGGAAAATGTATTGCGCAAAAATTCAAGTAAGCTGATTTGAGATTTCTGAAAATTTCGGAAAAATATTTCATTAGAGAAACACTGCAATGATTTTTCTGTTGCTTTAGTGGAAAATCCCATATCATATTTTGTAATTAAATGTAATAAAAAGATTAAAATGGAATAATAGTGTAAATATAAATTAAGTTACATCCATACATACTCTTATGGAAATATGCGATAAACCGAGCAAATTAGCGGCAAAAACTAATCGCGCCTATTTGTTAGTTGCATAAATATATGTTATATATATATGTAAATATGCAAATATATATGTATATTATCTATCTATATGCATTTGTATACTATACGTACAGTTGCTGTTAAAAGTATGCGTGCATAGCAATTAGCTCTAAGTTCGTGTAGACACAAACTTTTTTTATTCAAAATATTTTTGAACTCTTTTAAAAATTATTATTATTAAACAGAATGTTAACAAGTTAATTGAGAAAAAGAATTTTTTTCTAAAATATAACAAATAAAATTTGTGTAGAAGTGTGAATTAAAAGAAAAGGCTTTCCCAAAATTTTGGTTTAAGTTTCTTTTATTCAAGTGATCTTAAGACTGAGTTAATAACTATTGCTTAACGTCTATTTATACTAAGAAGGATCATAAAGTAGTGAGTAATTATGGTGTCTGCATACCAGACAGTTTTTCATTTCGTTTAGTTAATGTTTATGATCGTTATTATCATTAGTGCAATGTCTATGTCTAGAATATTATAATTATGTATAGTTTCTTAGTCTAGACTATTATAATTATTTTATGTCCTTTTACTTCTACCATTTCTTTTCACCCTTATTTGGTGGATGGTAGTGTTAACTATGTGAAAGGATGTAACTTGTGTGTGCATGTTTTGTATGGACCATATAAAATATTTATTTAATAACAGTAAGACTAAATTGCCAGTATAAACTGCTCATTTTGTCCGCAACATTATTCTATCAATATATATAGGATATTAAAAAAGCGCTACTTCCGTTAACCACTTCCTTTCCTTACATTTAATAAAAAGAAGGTCTTGTGTTTGATATTAAAAAACTTTTTATTCGGTTGCAAGGACTACAGGTACCATTGTGTATGGATTATAATATATCTTATAAATGTGCTTCCCGCTTTTGTTGTATGGCATGAACCTAAGTGACAAATTATACTTCATTCTCTGGGTAGCTTATGCTAATCCATCTGCCCACTGATAGAATAAACAACTGCTAATGCGACAATATTAAATAATATCACTAATATTAAAAGCTCCGTTACTAACATATTTCAACATTGGAATTGTTAGGAAATTAATAATGCAAAATAACGCAAGAGCTTTGTAGCCTAACAAACAGGAAAAGTTTTATAAACACAACCCCAAAGGGGCTCAAGGTATCCATGGAATTTGTTTGGTAGTTATTTCTCTTTTTTTTGTTTTTTTTTTCTTTTTTTGGTTAAATAAAAATACAATCAACAATCAACTTTACAAGCAGTGGAATGCATTTTCCAATTTTATTGTTTTCGATTCTATTGTTTGTTGATTTCTATGAAAGTTTTGTAAAGAGAAAATAAATAACTCCAAAAACGACATAATCGCAGGCAGTTGAAAGAAAAATTTTAGTTTTATTACAAGTCCTGTAAGCGGCGTCATCAATACGTGAATCGTTAAAACGAGCAAAGGAATTCATAAACTATAAAAGATTTTGACGGTTTTAACAAATTGTGAACTAAAAATTATAAAATGTCATTAAATTTCTATTCTTCTAACAAGAAGAAGATATTAGAAGAAAAACATCATTAAATATTTTACAAATAAACGAATTGTTTCGCATATCCACATTTCTATTATTATAATGTAAATATAAAAGATGGCTTTTTTTACGGAAAGAAGTATCGGAAATTAAAAAAATGATTTTGTGATTTAATTTTAGAGAGTACAAAAGTGAAAATGTGTACCAGTCACGCCACTCTTTAATACAAGAATTGATAAAAAATTGTTATAGATAGAATGAATTTAGGCGGCCGTGTACAGTTTTTGCAAGCTCAACTATTTCCCATATATCCACTAACACCATTGGCTCCTGCAGGACGAGGTAAATTAAGAACGAAAACTAATTTCGAACAGCAAAGAAGTTGTTTAAACCAATAAAAGTTTCCAAGAAAATTACTTAATTGAAAGATAAGAAAAGGATTTTCGGTATTTGTTTTTTAATCTGGAAAAGTGGAACAATACATTCTATGCAATACTGAAGGATGGGGAGGAAAAACAGAGAATATTTTTCGTTTATTATTATTTTGTGTTATTTCAAAATAATTTCGCTATACATTTGGAGACGATTCTAATTTTGGACTTAATTCTGCATATAATATTCTCTACAAGTATTGAAAAATCACTACATTAGAGCAGACCTAATGATATAAATTTTATTTTGGTCAAGAAGCATAATTTCTATAAAAAGTTTCGTTATAAAAATCTTCTATTCAAATTGCAATATTTTTTTTTAAGTTGCCTTCAATGTAATTAATGATGTACTTACATTTTACGATTGAAAATGCAGTCAAATTGTAATCTGGAAATGAAAAATTAAATTTGATTTTAGTATCACAAATAAGCATATATAAGTATGATTCGTTATTCACGCTAACGAATAAAAATAATTATAACTATTAATCGAAAAGGTAAGGGAAAATAAAATTATATAATACGTAAAAATTATATAATACTTTTATGATTACATACATTTTATGATTATTTGCCAGCATAATAAATTGGCATGACAATCAGTTTTTCTTTAATGATCTCATATTTAAAATTGAAGAAGTTTCCTCAAAAAACACTTACAGAACTACATTTCTTTAAGAAATGCATGTTTTGTGGTCTTACAGCAGTGTCGACTGAAGCGAATTTAATTGTACACTCCTCTAATATAAGTGCGGTTCCATGACTATAATTTCATTAATTTGTCATTAATTCACCACACCGCAACAACTCCAAATCACAGAGAGATTGCGTGATTTAATTCATAAATACAAAGTGGCAACGAAAATTTCAGCAATAGAGTGCATTGCTGCATGTCCAAATTAAAAACTACTTGCAAGAATTTAATACTTTGCTTTCAACTATTTTCTATTTATAAATTTATAATTTCAATAATTTATGTATACATACCCGTACATACATCCATATTTTTTTTTTTTGTTAAATAAACACATGCATGTTTTTAAAATTTGTAATGATGCATTGATTTATTTGAATTTTCTTTTCGTTTGTTTCTGTGCAAACAACATTTCATAGCACTATTATTTTAAGAAAATTTTAAATTAATTGCTCCACAAATGATTGCATTTAAAAAATATATTTCCTCTGCAAGATTTTATATTCCTTTTCAAAATTCATTAAATTTAATTTTGCTTAAATCTTTGTTTGCCTAAATTGTAAAAATTTAATACCAGAAAATAACAGTAATAATTCAGAAGTTAAAAAAATAATAAATTGCAATCAAAAATATTTTTATTATTTGCTAAATTTCACCATGTTGATTCACTACAAATCTATTACAAAGAGTTACGGACATTCCAGCTCTTTAATATGATTGCAGTTACATGCAAAGATATATGACTTGGTAGGATTGCACGCATTAACAAATAAAATCAATTTTTATTTTAACTTGAAATATTACCTAAATTCCTAAAATAATTGAAATATCAACTTGCATCGTATAAAATATAATTTGCTAATTATTTTAAAAGAAAAAAAGGCTTAATTGTTGGTTACTTGAACCCTTTTATTTTCATCCCAATACCAACGGCAGCTAAACCAAAATGGAGAAACAGGACTCATCGTTTCCATAAACGAAATAAATTTTTAATGGAAACTTTATCCGATATGGAACTTTACTTTAGTAAATAGAGACTACAAAAATTTATTTTACCAGTTAATGCTTTAAAGATAATGTGCTCAGCCCAATTTTCATTCGTACATCAATCGCCAGCTGACATTTGTCGCACATTTCATTTTGCCTTTAAAATTTCCATCACGACAATATAATGCATGTAATATTATTAAAGTTTATTTCTTTAATTTTATTGCATACACTATTATTCCAATATTTATCGATATTCAGTAATTTTCTTAACGCCAATAAACGGCGTTATAAAATATGACACCAAAATTTTATGTTTTTACGTCTGTAATTTTTGTATGTTTTAGTTTAACCAGGAAAAAAAAATTTTTTTGAAAAATTTTTGAAAAATATTTTTTTGATGCCGTTTTACTTTAGACAACGATATAAATCAATATAAAAAATTTCCCATTTTACAGTAGAATATTTTAAATTTGCCCCACTGTATTGATATGAAAAATAATTTTCGGCAAATGACTTCTTCGTATACTGACAACCTTTTATGTATTTTATATTTTTTTAACAATTTAACCAATGATTTTCACACATAATTGTTTAATTAATACGAATCCAATTACTTAAAGAAATATCACGAATTCTTGTTGATTATGTAGATCCATATAAAGATACATACGTATGTATATCAATACATACACTCATGCACACAAACACGAAATTTTGTAATTTTAATTCGCAAATGCGGGCTAGCTTTAACAAAAGAACGACAAAAGAAAGCAAAACATTAACACAGCGACAGAAAATAAAAAAAAAAATGTTTACAACAAATAATAAATGAAAATTTTTATTGTTGTTTCCTTTTCTTTGCACCACACAAAAATTGTGCGAAAAGTCCAAGGTCAATATTTCATTTTTTTTTTTTTTTTGTTTTTGTTTACTCTTGGCACGGTGTGTGTCCGTTCATGTATAGAAGAAAAATAACCATGCGAACACCGAAAGGGCTGCCACTTTTGTTTTTTTTTTATTCTGGCCTTAAACAAGGGGATTTTTATTCTCTTGGAATTTATGCTTTTCATTGGGATTATTCAAATTAAAACTGAGTAGCAAGTTATGAAGAATTTTTTAATTTTTACTTAGCAGTGCTGTACACAGAGAATTTTTTCCATTGAATGGAATAAAATACATTTATGGATCTGAAAATGTACACTATTACCGAGTCGATCGACAAGACCCCTGACATAAAGCTTACGACTTTTTAAATATGTATATGAATGGGGTTTTTGAAGGAATTTTTTTTGCAAATAATAAATACAATTAAATATGATAAATACAATTATCTTCTTTTTAATATCAGCAGGACGTTATCTTCTTATTTATTTGCAAATTCCCATATTTCGCCAACCTTTCGTTAAATTCTTTAGGGAATTTTTTCACATGATCATAATTATTTTTTAGGTGCAGTCGCTTAGGTGTGGGTTATTTGGTTTGGACTTCGAGAGTTTTGCTTCTCGTTGGCACTGGTTCATTGGTTTGTCACAACTGATTTCATACATTGCAGTATTTATATGATCTTCGTTTTGAAGCCACTGCTAATTTCTATGAATAGGCACAGTTCGATTTTTAGTTAGTCACAAGAATACTGTGAATAAAATCGGGGGTATATTGTAGTCAGCCCGCCTGCTTCCGTGCAGAAATACTTTGCGAAAACATGTTTTTAGGCAGTTTGAACTTCATTTATATTTGTTGAAGCACAATGAAATCAGCTCATGTTGAAATGAGGCGTAAACGCGCTTGTCCACGGGCATGGATTAGACCAAAAGATGATCTCTTGTGCGATCTTAGCTCGAAATGATTTTCCGTTACAACAAACATTTCAGTCCATGAAACAAAATACATGTATTAAACATACATACTTTCAATCGTCAAGCAATCTTGTAGTAAGAGGGCTTAACACAAAATTGTTACTCCGATACCCATATATGGTTTGCATATATATATACATATATATATATTTACAATATATTTATTATAAATGGATAACTTTTTAATAAAAATTATCATAATAGTTGTACATTTTTGTTTAATTGAAAAATGAGAAGTTTGAACATCGAACATAAATTGTGACTTGCGACATTTTTTCAAATTATTTAGATTATGCCATATTTAGTTACATAGTACATGTATGATGTGATTAAAATAAATATACATAATACAAAATTAAAAAAATTATATTAACAATTAACTTGAACAATTATAGCCAGTATAAAAAGATGTAAAGTTAAAATACCAGCAATGATTATTTCAGCACTCAAGCATGAATAAAAGGTTAGCCTGACTGAACTTTAATTTTACTTATTTTCAATTTTTTAAGTTCATTATTTTATTTCATACTGGAAATAAACTGAATAAATAAACTAATAAATTTTTAGAAAATTGTAGCTAAATTATAAATTGATTTAATTTGTTTGCTCAAAATTACAAGTTCATGGCTAAAGCCCTGTTCTCTGTGCATGCTTTTGTGTCATGTCAGTTGGTGTTTATTGTGTGGCTGAAAGTATGTGAGTGTATGTGTGTGGTTTTTGTATTGTTTCGTTTTGCCGCAAATTATTTTATAATGGTTTAAAGTGTCAAGTGATTTATGTCTGATTACAGGGAATAAATGCTCTTTTCGGGTTTGTTTAAAATTATACTTACACAGGGGAACAACGATTTTATCATCTTTCTTTTCTCAGTGGGCTTGTGAAAACATACATTGATTTAAGCCAAACAAGCATATTTTCTTAACCAGTTCAATTCGCATGCACAATTTTTCTCAAGTAGTAATTCTATTTTATCTATTCTTTTATAAAACTGTACTCTAAGTCATTGTTCACATCTACAACAATAAGAAAATAAATTAATATTGGGCTTCGTTTTTTCTCTGCTATCTTTTTTACTATCACTAATTTCTGATATGAAATTTGGAACTGTGAACAAATAGCATTATCAGAATTCTAGTTTTACAAAATAGTTTCAAATTTCAAGCGATAAAAATTCTGTTTATCCTTAAAAACGTCGACTTCAACATTATGCATTAGCCATGAATTGAAATCTCTATAGTAAATAGCAAAATAGAAATCCGTAAAAGAAGTTGTGAGCAAATTGAAAACGACTTAGCATAAAGACTAACTTTTCTACAACGAATTGAGTTTTTCTTCTTCTTATTTTTATGCATGCTTTCACATCAATTTTATCTTTAACACGAAGTTGTTCATATATTGGAAAATCGAACTAAAGAATATAATTTTTTCCTTTTTTTATCTTTGCATATTTAATGTCAGAAATTTAAGAATCATTTAGCATTCTTAATGTTAATTTTTTTAAGACGGCATGATGTAACTAGAAAATGGAAATAATTATTTAGGACTTTAAAAACACAACTAATTTAAAAGAAAAATTTGTGAATTTTATGTGGGCTTGAGAACGAAATTGTTGTGAAATATGTGGTTGATATAAAATGTTATCTAAATAATTGGTTTCACATTTTTAGCATATATTTAGCTTATATTTTATCCTACAAATATATTTTATTGTTGTAAAGCAAAAATTTCTTACATTGCTCACAAATTTAATTTGCCAATGACTATAATATAAGTTCTTGTAATAATAAATATAACGAGATTTAATTACACGATTTACAACCACGGTCCGGTCCACAAGCCGCCAGCGCACGGTGTCTACTTTAAATCATGAATTGTGCTGCTCGTAGTGTCCTTGTTTGGGACTATATTTTCGGTTAAAATACCTTCAAAGAAGAAGTTGATCGTACCCTAATTATTCACTAAGCAACCGTACGAAATGCTTCACATGGCGTATACGTTATGTAGTGTCTTTTAAGCATTAATCATACTCAAAGAAATTTCTGTTTAAATAAATTGATAATTAAACACAATGTATTTAATAATTTTCAGTTTTTATAACTTTTTCCATAATTTATTAGCATCTAGACTCGAAATTTCTCTTTATAAATTATTATAGTTTGTAATATACTTTACATATTTTATACGTAAATGAGATAAATTTTCTATACTTTTCCTAAGTGGTTAATTGACCATATTGTCTGTTTACAAACTACAAGTTCCGCTTCAACTGTATTGCCATTACTTGTTCTCGCAGAACATTGCAATGAACATTATCGAAAATGTATTATTTTATTCGCAGCAACATTTATTAATAAGGCCCCAATTTCATTACTCTTCTTTGTTCGTGGTGGCATTTATCGTCCATAACAAGAAAAACTTCCGACTTACTTGTTAATGAAATGAAATTTTCATATTGAAAACAAAAAGCTAAGCTAATTTATTATAGTTTTGTTAAAAATATTACTACAAACATACAAAAAAAAAAAAAGAAAAGAAAATGAGGTGGAAATAATAAAGCTTTTCATAAGAAAAGAAATTTTATTATCGCATATGCAAGCAAACAAAACAAAACATTATAAAAAAAACGAAGCAGCCCACACAAAAGCTGAGGCGTACCAGCGGTTAAACTGAATAATAACAGAAAAATATTAAAGCGAATGCGAAGCAAACAAAAGTTGATAACAAATCAGCTGATGTAGAAAGCAAGGGAGAATTTGTATAGCTAAAGCGCAAAATCAAAACAAAAGGCAAAAGCGATGAGGGAGAAAAGAGTACTTGGATTTATCATATATATAGAGAGTAAATGTAAAAGCTTTTTATATATAAACTAACCAGGACTGAAAATTTGGTACGAAAAGAATTAATGATGAAGTGGAAAAGCGACAAAAGTATAGTTTTATATCTATGCATGAGTATAAGCACAGGTATAATACATGTTCACATATGAATTGATGAAATATTTTTGGAAATTTTTAGTGGTAGAGTAAATAATAGCTTTTAAAAGCAATTTATAAAATTTTCGAGTTATTTGGCGTGCGCCAAAGTTCTTATAAAACTAAAATTGAATTTATGCTCGAATTTACAATCGGCCAAAAATAATTACAAGAAAAGTTTAAGTTATTTAAGCCATCAATGTGAATTCTTGTTGCAATTATGCAACAAACAAATAACTTTTTCCCAAATCAGAAGAAATTTATGTATTTTGAGCACATGTAAATAGTTTGTTAGAAATTTTAATCTCCACTTCAGAAAGTGTGTTGTAGTTGTTTTTTTTTTGATTCACGGATTCTACGCTTAATTGTTTTAAAAACTTTTGCTTATCTGTCTCTACTTAGAGAAAAATAAAAAATATCTACAATAAAAAATTATACATCATATATTTCATTAGTATTGCGATACTTCTTCTGAATTCACAAGTCGTCCTAGACTAAAGAGCTTTTTAAAGCTCAATATACGTGAGGGTGCAATAATCTTACATACTTATAATATTAATAAATATTTATTACCTATATAGTCAATATATTAATTTATTTAAAACGTTTATTCCAAAAACAATATTTTACCAAAAGAAAAAACAGCTGTGGCCGCTGAGAGAAACATCAATCTTATTAATCAAGCATTTCAACACCATTTGTCATTATCAAAATGTAAATGTTTAATGACAATTAGCTAGCAAGAAAATCACCCACACTCACTAAAGGCGAAAGAAACCATCAAAACAAAAACGAACACATACACAGCCTAATAAAAACAACTCTCACAAACACACACACAATTGCAGACCACCCATATGATTTTTATTTAGGTGCAGCAGCAGTAACAGTAGTAGCAGCAGCAGCAGCAGCAGCAGCAGCTGCAGCAGCAATAGGAGCAAATATGTTATTCTTCTAGTTGGCGTTGTTTTTGTTTTTGTTCTTTCAACAAATAGAAAATAAAAAACAAAATAACAAAACACATTTTCGCGCTGAATTCAGTTTTCAACAAAACGAGCAACAGTCAAGTCGTCTTTAAGAATAAGAGAACACGAACAAAAATTCCAAAGTAAATGAAAGCATACACTCGTAGAGAAGATTAAGAAGAAGAACTAACTTTTACGGGACTAAAACGGTTGAAATAGAAGAAGAATTTTCAAAACAATATCAAGTGAAAACAAAGCGAAATTCTACTGAATATAAATAAATTTAATTAAATTTAAATGGCAAACGATCTATTGATCTGAAAGTTAGAAACTTTTTCAGCCATCTCAATTTCAGTACAAAATTAAAATTTTAAAAATAATCAGTCGTCTAAAAAAAAAAAAAAAATCGAGAATTAAAGTGAAAGTAATTCGGTTGCACACATTTAAAAGAAATTTTGATTTTAGGTAACCAGCAGACAAGTGAAAAGTGTTATATTGTATAAAAATTGAATTTCGATTGTTTTAAATGAAAGACAATCAAAAAGGTAAAAATATTTAAAAAAAATTAATTTGCCACAAAAAAAATGATACAAATAGTTGGCAGAGAAATAAAAAAAATTATGAATACCTTTAATTATCTACAAGTAAAATTATAGTATGAAGTCATATATTTACTTTTAAAGGTTTAGTAGAATTGAATTTTTTTTCCAATAAAAACTTTAATATTTGTGCAATCATCAATTTCTATATCTTTTTTTTTTTATTTCTGCGCAATTGAAAGTAAATAATTGTTTCTTGTGGATGGAATTTAAATCTTTTTCCAAATACAGGGAATTGAATATCTATGTATGTCATATGCAGTAAAAAAGGCAGCGAGTGTTTCTGGTGTTGAAATAACTAAAAGGAATTGCTTTCCTTTGAACTTCTCTCGTGCGTTAAATAAAATGGAAGATTAAAAAAATAACTGTATAAATTTGGAAGTGGCAAAGCAATAAAGACAAATTTTTGCCGCATTGATTGGTTATGAATTGTTTTGAAAGAGGGAGATTATTATTAACAAAATATATATTTCTATACTGAGCGCTTGATTTTAAATAAATTTGCTAATTTAAATCTGATTCTAAAATTTCATCTGCTTAATCATATAAAGGCGTTTGCGACGATACATGTAGTACACTCGTACAGAGGAGGCTAAGATATGTAAGAAAATAACTTAAAACAAGCCTAACATTTAGCTTTAAGACCAAAAAAAGTCAGTCCGGCGTTTAAAAAATTCTGTTTTAAGATTCTCGAAGTAGCTTTGTTAACATCTTAATTTTATTTTTAAAAAAAGTTAGGATTAAAAGTTAGAATTAAAATATAATCACAAATAGCATTGGCTGCTTTCAGGGCTCTTCTCATGCCTTACGATATCGAATACACGATCACAATGAATTGCATTTCTATACGAATCGAGTAAGCAAATCATCATTGTTAGACCCCTCAAGTGCGACATTCTTAGTATTGTAATTTTCACATGCGACATGTATTGAGTGGTGATTTTAGAAGAACGTGTAATGAATTAATGAATTTTCCATAAAGTAATTTACAAATGTAAACAAAATAAATGAAACAAGTTGAATAGTTTGCGAAGTGAAATTTAATTTTGAAATAATATTGAAGTGTTTAGATTTCATTACAAAATAAAACAAGGATTATGGTATACAAGGTGAGAAAATAACTAAAGGAAGGCATTGTTCGACAAAGAACGTACATACTGTTCCATATATTATAGATTTTGGTAAAGTCATTTTATATTTATTGCATTACAAATACATATTTGCCTTTGGCCAATTTTAAATTATTATAGAAAGGAATGTTATGGCTTTTCAGGACGTTCGGTCATAACTCCTGCCGCAGCTTAAAAATTGTACACATATTTCATGTTGAATTTATAAAAATGTTTATAAGTTATACCATTAAATAACCTTTAGCTCCACTTAAAGAAATATACAGTAAATATAAATTTAAATTAAGCAAACAGCTTACAAATTATTCTTAATCATTTTGTGTCAACATTGACAATAAATACACACACATACTAAATATCTTTGAACGTATGTTTTTACATATCCTAATGCTCCTCCCAAAGTCATTTTATTTCAGTAATAACAGAAGTCCTTTATTTTTCATCCCCTTCCACGTACTTATGAAACATAAAAAAAACAATAAAAACGAAATTAAAGTTTATCATTAAAAACAGCCAAAAGAAATACATTAAAGACGATATTTAATGTATAATTTTCTTTCCCTTCTCTTAAGCTTAGTTCGTTTGAAATGCATACACACCGTAAAGAAGATGAAAACGAAAAATAAGTGTCAGTTACTTCTCCTGAAAGACACTAGAATAAATTTTCCACAGTATTTGTTTTTGCTTCAACAATATTGTATGTTGTTTAAGTTGAAAAGTAATATATTAAGGGCTGCCATATAGTCGGAAGTAAAAACAAATATTCTCCGTGATTAAATGTGATGAACAAAAACATTTTATCGTCAATGCTGTTGTCAATAGTGTTATTAAACAACATGAAGTTAATTTCCTTTCATTAGGATATTAACAATGTGTAACTTTAAATAAAAATTAAATTTGTATTTATGCATTTTTATTCTATATATACTGAACCACCTTATTGTACAATATAAAAATTGGGAAATTTTGCTAAAAGTTGCTGATTTTTGACGAGAAAGATAAAATCTCAAAGTAGGCCGTATTTAAAAATGCCGTCCCTTATTCGCTCCAATATGTTGAGAGTTTTTATATATAATTAATACTCACTTGTGCGGTTGAACAAATATGGATTTCTGGATTTTACGAATTCGGCTTTCATTAAATATTTAATAAAACACATTAGCAGATAAAATAAATATCGGTGTGAAACTATAAACAAAAAAACTAAATATTAAAAAATACAACTTAGACGAGGACAAAATTTGTCAAATATTACATGTGTACTAGAAAAGTATGAGAGTGTGAACTAGAAATGCAACCGCGTGACAGGAAAGATTATTTTGACAAGTGCTCTGTTTGGCAGAAGGATATGAGTGTGCCACTTTATTTACAGTGACAAGTATACAAACACGTATGCAGCCTTCTTATATGTACTAAATTTAAATTATTTAAAAACATTAAAAGTTTAACAGTGAAGTGGAAAAATAAAAAATAAATTAGGAAGGAATGTGTGATACTAATAAGATATACTTTTTCTATTTTTTCTTTTTTGCCCTTTTAAGAAAAATGTTAAAGAAGAAAGTGATTAAGTTTCTGCCAGACATGCTTTAATAGCGAAAAGTACGTTAATTTATTTCTTGGCAATTCTGGAAAAGTTTGTGATTCCACCCAAAAATGGATAAAACAATGCTGGAAATAAATTTCTATACTCCAACCTTTTTAAAAGTGAAATAAAGGTCACAAAGCTAAAGTTTTCTATGTTCGTCATTGTATGTGTCCCTCGGTTTGCAGCATATGCTCTTAACAAGGTCAACATTCAAATGATATATATATATATTTTATACATTTTTCATCTTTCACATCACAAACTCTAAACTTTAATAATGTGTTCAGAAGGGTATACGAGTATAAACAGAAAATTCCTTAAATTTCGTTATTTATAAATTGGCTGAATTTGATATTTTTTCAATGGTTTCTTTTTAAGCCAGTAAAAAGGATACAAAATTTATAAGGAAATTTTTCTATTGAAAGGTGTTTTTATGAAAAATAAACACAATAGAAAAAAAGGCCGAAACAGAAAAACAAATTACTGTTTCGAGTTGCAGAAAGTTTGGGGGAAAATCTTTAAAAAAAAATTATAAAAAAGAGTCGGGGGATAAATGTTTGCAGAAAATTCTCTTTGTCATAAAATGAATACTTTGGATACTAGTAAGTTATCTCTGGCTATCTGCCGCTAAAAATATATACAACAATACTAATGTAATATATGTACGGATGGGTGTTTGCATATACTCGTAAATACACAATGCTAATATTGTATACAAAAAATGTAAAGTGAGTTCATTGTAGAAAAAAAAGCAAAAGCTACTCAATTTTTTTGACCTCAAACCAAAACTGAACTTTTTGGAAGCTTATACAGATGGTGACAATTTACACAACCCTTGGCATGGGTATAATTATCTGGATTTCTTTACCCTCATCCATTAAAAATAATGGAAGGGCATGTACAAGTTAGATTTTGGATATAGTAATCACTACAATATTTGCTCGCGACTCTATAAAGTAGGTATATCTATTCTGGATCCATATAAAAAAGTTAGTTAATTTAGGTTTGTCCGTCTGTCCGTATATCCTCGGTATTTTTGTTGAGGTGTAAATTGACCTTAAATTTTTCATAAAATCAGAATTTTAAAATCGGCAATAAATAAAAGATATAGAACCCAAAAATTATTAAAAAATTAAACTTTACTTCAACGCAGTACAATTATAGTGTACCAAAATATCCTTGAGGGGCAATATACATATATAACATTCGGTACAGTTTAATAAAGTAGTTTGACTTGTTATGGTAGACAGTGTTCGCCAATGCAGGATTGCTGCTAAAATTGTACTTTTCAACATACGCTTAGCACCATGCATGTAAGTGTGTATGCACATAAATTTAACAATAAATAACAATACAAATTAAAAAATTTATTAGATGAAAAGTATTTTGAAAATGACAAGAGAATTTCTTCAAACAATACTTTTGTTCAATAGATCTTTAAATGGTTGATTGGTTCGTATTTCAGTTGATGACACTTTTGAGTGGATGTATAATCAAAAATCTTTTAGTATTAACATCAAATGAAATTGTTACTTTTTAAAAATTTTCTTGAAAACTTGTTTTTCTATATTGCTAATGTTTTAAACAGTTGTCAGAAGCTTAAGAGTGGGAAAATATGTTCCAATAAGAATATTTTCTTCACACTAAACTAATACGGTGCAAATGAAATTCGGTTTTATTTTGTTGCGTACAATTGTGCAAATAAAAACTTCCGGTTGGGCAAAAAAAGAACTCTCTCATCTCTGTTATTTGAAAAGTAAAACTTTCAGCAGAGCAGATACATTGATTTGTACATACTACAAGGGGGTTGGGAGTTTATTTCGGCAATATTTATTTACTACCACACATGCATACGAGTGTGAGATGGAAGGTATAAATGCATGCATCTCTTTGTGCCGTTATTTCGGTTTTGCAAGGATATGCAAAACACGTAGTATTCATGTTCTACATGTTAAAATTGCTTAGTGTATTTGTGAGAGTGTGTGTGGCATACTGTTTGCCATGTGGTGGTGTAATAGAGGTGTGTTAAGGCGTATATGCAGGTGTTTAATATTGCATGTATGCTTTGTATGGCAATGCGGTTAGCATGCACACAACTTTATCATTTGTTGCCACCACAACTGGCTCTCGAATATATAGTTCCCAAAATGAAACACATACACAGTCTACGGATAAAACAACACAATCCAATAAAATAGAAAATTAATCACATTAAACGCGTGCAGACCGAAAATAAAAATTATGCTTTAAAATGTTGGCATGCAAAAAATGCATCGAACCGAAATGACATGAAAGCTTTATTAAGAATATATTTTGCAAAATTTGTTTGTGATGAAAGAGAAGCAATTACCGAAAATTATTTATTTATTTCAGCTCAATAATGCTTGTGATTATTTTGTACACACATTTCTTGCCTGAGGGAGAAGCTGGAGCATTTTATTACAGCAGATGGCAGTGAATAATATTTTAATAATTCCAACATTTCTGTTTATACGACATATGTGTATATACATATAAGATTTTAAATTTATTTTCTGTAATTTTACAGAAAAAAAAAACTACTACGAAGAACAAAGTAATGAGCTATATAAGAAAGCTTATTGTCAACAAAGCAAAGTTTTACGTAAGAAATTATTTAGAAATTATTTCTAAAAATATGTTTTTAATACAGAGGTAAGGTAGAAAACTAACATCTCCAGTAATGTTCTTTTACAATAAAGCCTTGTCTTTGAATTTCCAAAACGAGCATGCGGTAAATGGGGTTTAATAAGCTGTTGTTTTTATAACTTGCTATAAAAGCTATTAAAACACCGCTACAATCTCCTGGCATTAACGCCTTGGCGCATTTATGGATGTACCTGAAACATAAATTAAAATTGTAGAGAAAGAATGAAGAACTTTAGCTTGATTGTTCTGAAAAAAATTTAAAAGAAAAATTAATTGCCATCCTGTTGCATTAAAATATTTATAAAATTCCCATTTGTGGCATACAAATACAATAGCTGCAATCTCCTCACCTCTACCCGTAATCGTAAATATACTCATATACTCATATTGTTTGTCTCGCTATTGAGACAATAATAATAATATCTTAAACACACCAAGATTACGTTTTAATTAAATTTGTGATAAAAATAGAATTTACGTCTCTCCCATCTACCCCTTATTAAAAAAATTAATTGCAGCTTGCAGTTGACCTGCAATATTTTAAGTTTTAATTGAAAATTAATGGAAATAAACAAAAATTATAAAGGTAAATATATGAAGAAAGAGTTAATTAGGCGAAAGTTTTAAAGTGGTCTCATTAAGAAGGAATAACTAAAAATAATGAGAATTTAAAAGGCGGCGTGAAGGAAAGCCGTAATTAAACATTTTATATTTTATTTTTTTAAAGCAATATGTTACACTAAAAATAAAAGAAAAAGATTTTCACCGCGACAGGAACATGTTTAACATATTTAATTTCAAAAATAAATTTTGACATACTCTAATACTAAAGGGTATAAAATTACTTTTTTTCAAACTGGAGAACATTTTTAAAAAAAAAACAATATTTTTCAATATTTTGCTTTATTTCTGCAATAATAAAAAAAAATTATTTTTGGAAAGTTTAAAAATTTAAAATACTATTTGATTTAATTTTTGATTTTCAATTAATATAAATAAAAATATATCTTGCAATTTAAGCATTAATTAGATGCAATAATTTCTAATACTTTTGTTCTCCTGCAGGTTTTCTTGGTAGTTTTCTATCAAAAGATTTAAAGACTAATCAATTGGAGGTGAATACCGATGAGAAAACTTTACGTCCCATAGCACGTCTAAAGGAGCCCCGTGAACTCTTCGCTTTGCCAAAAGATAAGGATAATGATTGTTCACAACAGGCCCCCAGATGGCCCATTGAATGTCAGGTGAGTTAAAAATCAATATCAACGATAAATTTACAAAAAAGAGAGAACTATAATATTTCATATTTAAAATAATATAGAGTTTTTTTTTAAAAAAAACTAACATGAAAAATTCTTTTCAAATAAAATTCAATTCAAGTGAAGAAGTTAGAGGGCATTTTTAAATTACATATATAATGATATAATTCCGTACAACTAATTTAAATTAATTAAGGTAAAACGAGTATGCCATTTTAAAATTATTATTTAAGATTATTAATACTATTACACAAACAATTCTGGTAATAAATTCTTAAGCGATTTTAGCGAAAAGAACGTCGTTGAACCTGTTTCATAAATTCAATTATACATTCCCAGACACTTTCATTTTAGTATTAAGAATATCAGCATTTAGGAATTTCCCCTTAATGCTGGCAATCCTCATCACGCATTTATTCGTACATCCTTCTGTCCACTGTCATATAAGTGTAAGAAAAACACGTTGGTAAACCAATAAAAGTGCTGTATTTTTTAAAGCCTTCTTAAGGAATATGTTCCAAAGCTTTTTCTGTATACAATTCTATACAATTCTATTCTGTATACAACTCTTTTGAGAAAAGTTTGAGGAGATGGCCTTTTACATGTTTGATTTTAAGAAACATTTAAGCTCAACTTACACCGCAATAAAAATACTGTGATTAGAAAGAGGGACGGACAAAGCTGAACCCAATTCCGTTTTTTGTCGTATCCGGAGTTGATACTTTATAGGGTCGCAAACTAATATATACCTCTCCATCTCTTTTAATGAAGAAATTATTTACTTCCAACAATGAATTACACTGCAATACATCGTAAGACACAAAAGTAGGGGAATTAAAGAATAGTGGATCGTGGTGAAGTGGTCCAAGAGCCATATGTGGTATATTAGTGTGGCAGAAATTTTTGACTCTCATTCTTGCTTTTTCAGAAGGTGAAAAAAAAAATTTTTCCTAAATATATTATGGATAAATCGAAAATCAACGATATTGGGAATATCCCAAATAATAATAAATTTTAAACTACATTATATATATTATACTTAAGACGATAATATTTACAAGAGTGAAATTTATTTATTCATTTTCTTAAAATTTATTTTTCAAATATGACTTCCGGCTTATGCCCAACATGGAATATTGTGCCATTGTCTGGGACCCAAAATTCAATATACATACGTATAGAAAGAATTGAATCTTTAAGGCGTTTCGAAAAAAGCTCTTTCTGCGTATTCAGTAAGATACATTAAAACTCCGAAGGGTAATATTTTATGATGAATTTTTGAAATATAAATTCTTTAAAATATACATTTTAACATGCCTCAACGGTCCATCCTTCACTTAATATCTACATGCCTTCTCATTTTACAACCAAATTGGTATCATCCTGATCAGAGGCAGTTTATTAAATTTTGCATTAGAAATGTAAATATTATTAAATACAATATTTAATTTCTAAAATGCTTGAAATGCTTGTAAACTAAATTGTTTACATAATTTAATAATACAAAAGGTGAAAGAAGTCTTGCATATGATTTTGACCCATAGCGTAAATTAAATTGAATAAAACAAATAAAAATGGCTGAGAGCTACATGTTCCTTTTGTAGAGAAAAATTAAATCAGTCAGCAAAGCTCGATAGTGCTGGACATTAACGGCCACCGTAGATCGTTGCTCATTCCTAAGAAAAATGTTGGCAGCATGTAAAACGCACTAACAGCAGGAATACGGCAATTCTTCGCTTCAAATACGGGAAATTGCTTATTTACAAGTACATGTCCATCACATTAAGAGTAAAATGGAACTTTACTCGCGAAACTACTCTTTTCAAAACAAATTCCCACAATTTAGAAACGTTGTTTTATCATTAAAGTATTCATGATGACTTACCAAACCTTTCTGAACAGATAGTAATATTTCTCATGCAGTCTAAAACATTCCACACATACATATTTAGTTTACTGTTTGCAAAGGAGGGCATATATACCTGTCACACACACATCCTTACACATGCAAAACTTGTATTTTCTTTATTGCTATCAAGAAGAAAAAGAAAATAGTAAAGTAGAAACAGTTTGGTCAGCCCTCCCAATCCTTCAGTCTTAATTCCATTTTCCTAACCAACACCATCTTCGTTCACATCTTTCCCCTGCCAAATTCTTTTTAAGGCCTGTTGGGAGTAATAACGATTGATGTGTTTTTCGATTTTATAAATGTCTTATAGACGCGGTAGGAAATGTGGAAAGTAGGAAATATTTTAAAATATGTAAATATTAGATTAAAATTAATTTCAAGGATTCCTAAAGTAGATTCAATGAAGTTCTTGGCCAGTGTTTCAAATATTGAAACCAAATTTAAAACTGTATAAAAATATACTTTAAACATTTGAAAACGTAAAACAAACATGCAAGAGTAATAAAAACTCAAATTTTCCATTCAAAAATACAGAAACATACGTTTTCAAAATTTGAAGATTTTTGCCCAAAAATGCAAAGGGTACCCCCTTATCAAAACTTGAAATTTACCGCAAATCTGGGAAAAAAAATGTTGTCTTTATTATAAGAAAAAATATGTTTTAAACATAAAATAAACATACAAGAGCAGTAAAAACGCAAGTTTTCCATTCAAAAATACAGAATCTGACGATTTTAAAGAATGTAGATTTTTGCCCAAAAATGCAAAGGGTACCCCCTTATCAAAACTTGAAATTTACCGCAAATCTGGAAAAAAATTTTTGTCTTTATTATAAGAAAAAATATGTTTTAAACATAAAATAAACATACAAGAGCAGTAAAAACGCAAGTTTTCCATTCAAAAATACAGAATCTGACGATTTTAAAGAATGTAGATTTTTGCCCAAAAATGCAAAGGGTACCCCCTTATCAAAACTTGAAATTTACCGCAAATCTGGGAAAAAAAATGTTGTCTTTATTATAAGAAAAAATATGTTTTAAACATAAAATAAACATACAAGAGCAGTAAAAACGCAAGTTTTCCATTCAAAAATACAGAATCTGACGATTTTAAAGAATGTAGATTTTTGCCCAAAAATGCAAAGGGTACCCCCTTATCAAAACTTGAAATTTACCGCAAATCTGGAAAAAAATTTTTGTCTTTATTATAAGAAAAAATATGTTTTAAACATAAAATAAACATACAAGAGCAGTAAAAACGCAAGTTTTCCATTCAAAAATACAGAATCTGACGATTTTAAAGAATGTAGATTTTTGCCCAAAAATGCAAAGGGTACCCCCTTATCAAAACTTGAAATTTACCGCAAATCTGGAAAAAAATTTTTGTCTTTATTATAAGAAAAAATATGTTTTAAACATAAAATAAACATACAAGAGCAGTAAAAACGCAAGTTTTCCATTCAAAAATACAGAATCTGACGATTTTAAAGAATGTAGATTTTTGCCCAAAAATGCAAAGGGTACCCCCTATCAAAACTTGAAATTTACCGCAAATCTGGGAAAAAAAATGTTGTCTTTATTATAAGAAAAAATATGTTTTAAACATAAAATAAACATACAAGAGCAGTAAAAACGCAAGTTTTCCATTCAAAAATACAGAATCTGAAGATTTTAAAGAATGTAGATTTTTGCCCAAAAATGCAAAGGGTACCCCCTTATCAAAACTTGAAATTTACCGCAAATCTCGAGAAAAAATTTTTGTCTTCATTATTAAAAAAAATAAGTTTTAAACATTTGAAAACATAAAATAAACATACAAGAGCAATAAAAACTCAAGTTTTCCATTCAAAAATACAGAAACGTACGTTTTCAAAATTTGAAGATTTTTGCCCAAAAATGCAAAACTTATCAAAACTTGAAATTTACCGCAAATCTCGAGAAAAAATTTTT
Source organism: Ormia ochracea (assembly GCA_963402855.1). NCBI lineage: Eukaryota > Metazoa > Arthropoda > Insecta > Diptera > Tachinidae > Ormia > Ormia ochracea. The sequence continues at coordinate 54,115,051 of OY727107.1, forward strand.
GTCTTTATTATTAGAAAAAATATATTTTAAACATTTGAAAACATAAAATAAACATACAAGAGCTATAAAAACTCAAGTTTTCCATTCAAAAATACAGAAACGTACGTTTTCTAAATTTGATTATTTTTGCCGAAAAATGCATAGGGTAACCCCTTATTAAAAATTGAAATTTACCCCAAATCTGGAAAAAAATTCAGCATACTGCCACTCTTTATGGGCATATCTGCTTCTGAAACAAACATGTATTGTCATCAGGCCAAATGCTACAATTAAGCTCTAACGAATCGACTAGAATGAAACTGGCTCACAATTAACATCGTGCAATATGGTTGCACAACCATTTATAATAAAATATATAAAGAGGTTAGTATTTGGGGACGTTCTATTTGATTTTTGCGGCAATGAAGGCGAAGTAAAGACCACTGACTGACTGTTATCACTGTGCTGCAGTCACTTCTTCCACTATTAACATCTACTCTACTTGCACGACCCCCACACCCATCACAACAAGACGATATGTGAGTACGCTTTATAAGGACAAACCCCCATGGTAGCCCAATCAAGAAATTCATTTGAGCAACAGATACTCCTGTCATCTGCAATAGAGCTGAGAAGCTTTACAGAAAAGTTCGTTTCAGTATGCAACGAATAGCATAATAGGGAAAAAATTAAACATTGAACTCGTTAAATGATCCATTATTTATAACAACTCGCATAGTGAGCTTTTTGAGGAGCTAGTTTTTTCTGCGCTTTTTATAGAATATTGAACGAATGGTTAAAGAATCGCTGCAGCAGAAACAGACGGCAGATATACAGTAAAAATAATGTCATTTTGTTTGTGAGTATTTTTATTTTTTATATTAAAGATGCAATATTTTTTCATTAGATAAAGCAGCAAACAAAAACTTGTTCGCTAAATCCGCTCATATACAATAAGCACATAAAACAGTAATCAGTTAGTTGGCTATGCCAACGTTTTAAAAGTAACGTAAATTTTGCAATGAAACTAATAATCCAAAGTGTGGAAGCAAAATACACAAACTTATATCAGATCTCTACTCACGCTTTAGTAAAGCTGCTCTGAAGTACTTGTGGACTGCCACAGATGTACTGTAAGCTACATAACTGGCAACTATGCGGGCTGCTCTTAAATGAGTGGCCATTTGCGAACTGAGTTAATCTCTTTTTGACAACAAATTTAAAATATAAACTGCACAATTTAAGTGCACTCGTATGATGGCTTATGAGCTGAATATATATTTTCCATACTTTCCATACTTTCCATGTGGAGTAAAACACAAAAGCTTACGTGGTCGAGTTGTTGTTAGTGGTTTGTTTTATGAGGTTTTGTCTCCAGTTTGTAAATACAATTCAACATCCGTGTTTTACAACAAAAGTGAATCCTCTTTAATTCCTTTTTTTTCAAACACACATTTTGTGCATATAATTACGGGCATTTAAAAGTTTTAATTTATGTACTCGTGCTGCAAAAGGAAAATCTCATTTCTGCGGTTGCTTTTTCAGACTATGCATATCCGGTTTTAAATAGAATTTTTTTTAAATTTCAGTCATGTGCCCTGTGTAAATTTGCTTTGCATTCCCACATAAAATATTTATATCAAGTTACATGTAAGGATTATATTAAATCTTGCTGTGCCGTAATCAAATTTGTTATGCTAATTTTGTTTTACAATTCCTTCTCGCTGACATTCGTAAATGTTATCGTCGTACAATAACAAAATCGTTATGAAATCATAATAAAATCAACTTCATGCACAGCTCTTGGCAGCGACAATATTATCAGCATTCTCGTCTGCTTCTCATCAAATCAATCATCCATGTCAACATTAACACTTAAACTAGTTTGGAAAATATCCGATAATAAGAATATGTTAACAATTTAATGTAACCAGTAACATTCGGTTTATATATTTCGTTGATTTGCTTTTCTGTGGTGTATTTGCGGCAAATTTAAGAAAATCGATTCAAATGCAGAGAAAAATTAAATCGACATTTCAACCACATTTAACAATTTCAAAATGGAATGTGTGAATTTCTAAGGAAAGCAAAAAGCGTTGAACTGTTAAGGGAGGATATTATTATCGGATCAAAGAAATGCGGGTTGTAAGATTTGGTGATGCCTGAAAACCAATACATCTTCCGCTGGCGGATATAAAACTGATGAAAAAAAGAATTTCATATTTTAACCTGAAAAAGAGGACCAACTAAATTTATCATACACACACATGACTTTATATCGATTTAGAATAAGTAAAGGATTTCAAATAATATTTTAAGGCAAAAAAAAAACAAAACAATTTCCTCAAAAATCTCACTTTACGAAGTGATATACTCGTAGATACGGTGCCATTAATGGAGCACAAAGTACCGTTCTTTTTCTATTACGTTCTATACTTTTGAAAAATCGTTATATAAATTCCTTGTTGACAAATATCAGCTGTTTTAATATCAGAGTTGCAAATGCTGTGTAATTAGTGGAGAACTGTAAATTACATACCCAAAAAAGCGATATTTTTAAATGTCAGCTGTTTTAATTTTACAGTATTAAATACATCATATTTGGCGAAAAAGGAAGTGGTTACATAATATGGCATAAATACGGTTTCATTGCGAATACAAATGTATCTAATTTTATTATTGGAATTCAAGGAAGAAAGGAACGAAATTTTGCATTCACACTTTCCCCACACACTCCTCTAAAATACGGAATACAGCCTTTAATTACAAGTCACGTTTAGTTTGACATAAAATTAGAAAAAAATTTAATTCGTTAGATGTATTGAAATGGAATTACTTTTTCCAAGACATTTCCCAATGTATTCGTCACCAACAACAGTAAGGAAAGGTGATGGCTTATGAACATAAATTTAAAGTAGATTTAAGGAAAAAGTTTTCTCTGGTAAAAATAAGTGTTTAAAACTTAGTTAACTTTTAATAATTGCTGGCAATTTGTTGAAAAACTTGAAACAATTTCCCATAATCTCTAGAATATCAAGAATAAAAACTTGAGAGAAAAAGTGTTTAAGCAAATTTTTTACAACAACTTTTTCTTTCATCTTTATAACAACAATGCAAGAAAGGATAATGAAAAAGTGCAAAAAGTTTATTTTTTTTCTAATTCTGCTAAATAAAACACAAACACTGTACGCTCTTTTGCTTCATTAACAGAAGAAATGCTAGTAAAGCATAGGAATGATATTACGAATAGGGCTTTCAAAGGTCATTCATTCACTTAATTGCAAAATATGTATGTGATGGCTTAAAAGGTTCCAGCAGACGAAATACAATAACGAGAAAAGGTGGGAGCAGATAAAATGTTATAGCTTTATGAATTTTTGCAAATCGAAGATAAGAAATTTTGTATATTCTCTTTGTCTTTCCAAATAATTGAAAATTAAATTTAAGTATTGCAATAATTTCCCTCAGGGAGCTTTTTCGTATTCATATTCCGTATTCATATTTCGTATTCATGCGAAAGCGCCCTGGGTAACCAATGAGCAAGAGCAAAGAAAAAAAACCAATAAAATCGAAATTGTTCTTGTATTTACTTTCCCCCTGCACGGCAAAGGAAGTGTTTTCGTACTTCGTAATAAGTTTTCTTGCTTTTAGGAATACTCTGCTGTATTAAGAAAGATTTTAGGACCTTGTAGACAAATTAATGAGAAATTCACACTACGTAGCCTGTAATTAAGAACTATGCCCCAAGAACATTCAGCTGGGTTACCTTAAACTAGTACAAACACCATTTCAGCCAAATACAACAACAAATCCTTGCAATACAGGACTATTAAAGATAAAACGGTGATATAAATTTTAGTACAATATTTTACATCAAATTCAAAATGATTGTTTAAATAAATGAAAATTTAATGCTTAATATGCTTTAAATATTCGATAAAATAATTTTTAGTGAAAGTAATAAAATGTTTTTTTTTATTTCAATTTTCAGTAATAAATATTTAGTTCAAAATATAGTCATAAAATTTTACAACTTTTTTTTATGGATGTGTAAATATCCTCATTGAAAGGAACAGAATGATAAAAAATGGCAATATTAAATAATATAATATGAATTCTCGTTCACTAAAACTCATGTTTGATTATTTTTCATATGATGCTGTTAAATATATATTTCGTTTCATGTCTTCTAAAGCTAATTACAGTTAATGTAAAGTTATTTTTCACAATGAAGCTCTAATTAATTATCTAGCTAAAGCTCTTTATGTAAATGGATGTATTTTGTTTGTAATTAAAATAATTTTATCTTATGGAAGTTTGAGCTTGAAAGTCACAATCCTAACTTTGAGTGTAAGAATAAACAATTTACATTTACGTATTCTTAATTGTAAAATGAACTTGAATGGCTATATGAGTAATTTTAAATGAACTTTTATCTTTAATAAAATATTCTTACTGCCAAAAAAAAATTGTTATAAGAAAAATTATTTCCGATATTTAGAATCTAACTATTGCAATTAATTTTGCAAATATAAACTGAATAGCATTGTGTTACCTCGTTTTTTTAAAAGTTATTCTTATTTTGTCCGTCGAGATTCGAAAGTATGTAAAACATCCTTGTTAGTGTTTTTGAAGTTTAAAGTCACAAGTTGCAAGGAGTAGGTGCCAGGTGCCACTGGTATATATCAGTCATTGCGCCTCGCCACCCACAATCAGTGCTTTGCCTTATAGATGTTTTCGGCAATTTATTTTCAAAGTGCTCTTTAACAAAAGTTTTTAATTCGACGTATTCTTTTAACATCTGTATTCTGTAAACATCATTAGTTTCTTTTCTTTTTCATTTTTGTTTTTGTTTTTGTTTTGTGTCTTACGCAGCACTAAATCTGCCACAATTGTCGACTTAATTTATGACCCAACATTAACCCATTTTATCTTTATTTTGGTCTTAAAGCAGACAAGCCCACAACTGTATTGTAAAAAAAGGTCCTTCCATATACAGTATATCTTTTCTACAAGGATAAGGAATCATAAATGTAGAGAAGATAACGAAATAAAAAATAATAATAAACAACAAAGTTTGTGTTTGTCTACATGTTGGTTAAATTGTTGCAAGAGTGGGAGGAGATTGAATTAGCTAGGCTAAGTTACACGGTGTGTTTTATACTTCCGAAAGGAGAAAATGCAAAAATCTAGGTTTCTATTGGAAATGCCGCATCTGCTTATCGAAACAGAAATAAATTATTTGTTTACTTTTAAGAGACACAGAAATTTCTCATACCAGACGGTTGCAAACGTATGGCATCACTTAACTAAAATCGTATCGTTCTGTTTTACAGCTTGTTGGTTTACAAGTAACCGACAATGGCAACACTTCACATAAATGTGTCACTGGTTTGCATAAACATATGGGGCTTTTTGACATTTCCAATCCGTCTTCTATAGATTTCTATATGAAAAGTGCCACAGAGTTCGAGCTCAAAGTTGTTCTCTTTGACGAAATTTTGTAATAATCGAGCTCTCAAAACTTCATATGTACCAAATTATAGTTTAGATATAAGAGAATTTATTTTTAATAGATACACATAACACATTCCCACATGTGATTAGAAAAGTTACAAAATAATATTTTATACATCAATCGAGATTTAAAAGCAGTCTAAAAAAAATAAGAATAATTTTTTTTGTTGCAAAATTGAAATTACTTGTTAAAGGTGCGGTGAAGGCAAATGTATGGGTTTAGCTTTATATTATCGTGGATGCAAATTATTCGCTTATACATCCTTTATCTAGACAGCAGGTAATGCAAGTAAGCGCAAAGTGATATCGATGTAAAAACAGAGCAAGACTAAAAAAGCTTAAAAACAACTTGAGCAACAAACCGATTAAATCATTTAGCCTATTGAAGACATAATCGAGATTCAACTGTACATGATAAAATTAATATATATTGATACAATGCAATCAAAAGTGATATATTGGATACATTTACAGAGAAATCAGTTTAAAATAACAAGGCTTCCGCGAGTTATCTCAAGCCATGAATGAATAATCGATTTTTATTCCTATGTTTCTTGAAAGTGTTTGCTAAACTAAATATTTCGAACCCGCTAAAGTCTCAAAGTGAATTTATATTCTGAGTTCCAAAACTCCTTTAAATATCAAATGCTTTACTAAACTCATAGTGCTCATTTACAATTTCCATTTAATGTAAAGGGAGATACACATTCATGCAAATGTTACTTTAATTTATTTATGACTTCGTTTTAGTATTTCAAAGAAACCATAAAATTCCATAAAAGACCATGTTCGCTAACCATTAGAGTGTTAAAAACTACTATGGCTACGGAGGCAACTAAAGGAATGCAAATATCTATGACTGGAATCCACGCACTCTATAAAACGAAAAAACAGCGACTGAAAGCAGGCAAATACTGGCAAACAAGTGTAAATCGTACACAAAAACCCCAAAAAGAGTAAAAATATAAAATAATTTTTTTTCTAACAGAGTTATAAAAAAGGGCAGTGTTCCTCGGTTTCTATATATGCTGCAGATATGTGCTATTGCATATTGCAGTTATGCAACAGTAGTGAACTAAGTAAAAATATTTAGAATTTCAGTAGAAGCAAAAAAGTATTGGATTTTATTTGAAAAATATGTGCAAACTAATTTTTCAATTATCAGCTTTATTGCCAAAAAGAGGGTCAAAGAGCAAATGATTTTTATAGCAGGCACATATATATGTATATATATAGTACAAGTTCACTATGGCCATTATTTGTAAGTTAAAATTTCTCAAATTAATTCTCATTGATTTCATAAATAAATAAATTTTGTTCATTTATTCACTAATTGTTTTTCTTTAAAATTCAAAATTTTTTTATCGAATAGGCAGAATATTAACTAATTCATGGCATGTTATGCAAAAAGTTAAATTATGGATCTAATCAAATTAATAGCTTTACTGCACGAAAACAATTCCAGACATTAATATGCTAATGATTTTCTATCATAAAAAGTTCGCTTCTAATTTTTACCCAAAATCTTTGCTTGAATACTAGCATGCGAGTATAACTAGAATTCTGCTTAAATATATTGAAGCTATAAGAAAATAGATATATTATTCAACAAGATTTCTAGCAGATTTTGTATTATTCTTGTAGTAATATAATAGCATTGAGTTTTTTCCCAGACCAAAGAGTAATCAGGGAATAATTCTGATAATGTAGATACACCAGTGTGACAGCGCCTCAGCTTTCAGAGTGAGTCATTAAGCTCTTAAATAATACCGGGGAAGGAAGCTACATGTAGCAGTTCGGTTAAAGGCCACAACGAAATGTATTTAAAAATTTAATAACTTTTTTTCTTTTTTATATAGATTTTTCATTTATTTATTTTTTCAAACTATAAAATATACAAAATTAAACTTCTTTTAAACTAAGTATGGAAAATAAGTCAATTAATTTATACCGATTAGTATTTCTCGTAAGATCTTTTCAAATTCGTTTATCTAACGCTCGAATATAATGTCATACCATACAGTTCTCCTAATGGCATTAACATTTCCAGCTGGTTAACTAAGTATTCTATTGAAAATTAGCTTCATCTCAAAATTAGCATTTCAATAAAGTTGAGCTCTATTGCGGTCAACTCTAAAATTGAAAAACTAAATTCTACAGATATTGATTATATAATCTAAAAGAAATAAAAAAAATTATGTAAAAGAGAAAGTTAATTAATTTCAAGTCACCATGGAGACTTTTGGACTTTTGGAATGATAAATATTCGTGGTAAAGGTCAACTTTCCAGTCACTATGTCTTCGTGTCTTGGACGTTTGAATAAAAATTCATTCTAAAGCTTTAGATGTTCATGAGAAAAATTCATTAGATTTTTTGTAACAACACTCACTTTACTGGCTATGGAACCCACTATCTTAGACATGTTCTAGTTCGCATAGTTACTATTTGAGCCAACGTCACTTTGCACCTTCTTGCAACCATTTCATCACGATAGTGCACCACGTTTTTACTGCAGTTATTACGGAAACGTTCAAAAAAGTGCACACAAAGAAAAAAAGGTATTCATATGCGGAGAAAGTATAAAAAAAAATAAGAATTTATAGTGTATTTATAAAATCAGTTTTTCTCTTCTATACTATTTAAATATTTCTAATTTAGGAAAGAGGGAAAAATGTAGAAATAATATTCAGCTACCAGCGGCAATAGAAAACTCTTTGTGCAGCTGCAAGGAAAAAAAAAACTTTAAATATTCTTTTTACGCTCGAATACCTTTTATACACTTTTTATTTCCCCTTCTCCTGAGCTGATAGTTTTCATGAATTCAAATGAAATAGATTGTGATTTATTGTTGCTTTTTATCCCGTCATTTTAAAGCTGTAGGAAGTTTATGTTGAAAATCGGTGTGAATATATTTTGATTCGTATTTCAAACCTGTCATAATTCTGCTTGGAACAATGTTGGCTGTCAAATAAGACAGAAGACGTTTAAACACAAATTTACAATCGGAATACAATGCGCTTTTAAAAAATGTTTTACGTTTGAGATAAGAAATACAATGGAATGCAGTGTACTATTTAAAAAAAATTTTACGTTTGAAGTAAATTGCACGTTTGTGTAGAAATATTAATAACGTAACTTGAAAAAGAGTCAGATATCATTCGGTAACGGTGTAATTGAATATGCACGACAGTGAACTTGCAAAAACGTATACTAATTTTTATTTAATTATTCTGCAGAAAAACGGAATCGAAAGAAAAAGAAGAAGATAACAATGTTTACAAAAGTAATAGCATCACTGTAGAATGTTGAAATGAAATAGGAAAATAAGTAAGTAATAAGCATTTTATTTCATTTTCTACTTAAATTTTTTTCAATTTTAAAGTTTTTAACTAAAAAAAACAGATAAAAAAACTCCTCCGTTAACAAAAACTCAACTGAGAAAAACGGAGCTCCGATCGTATTGCAGAATACATACAATCGAAAGAAACTGAGCGGAATCGAAACGCAGAATACCAAAGTTGACAGACGGAGAAAATTTCGATTCAATCGAAATGCAGAATAGCCCCAAATGTATGTTATAGGTATTCTAAAATTAACGTTTTCTTACTTTATTTGTCTAATCGAGTTGGCGTTATTAAAATTTTATGTCGGCATTTTTAAAAATTCGAATAAATGTCTTGCTCGACAAAATCACTCAAAAATTTTATTGGCCGATCATTTTGCAAGTTTAACATGTACTGTATTCATTAAATAACTATTGTATTATTTTCATTAAAACAATCTCTGCATTTAAGTTGACACCACTAATATAATCAAAAGCGTTGTAAAATATTTTTTTTTCTCATTTATTTTTTTTTTATTTAGCGATTTGGAAATAAAATTAATAATGTTTGGCACCATTTAAAATCAACTATTTGTTTGTTAGTACATAAAAGTAAAAGCCTATCGCATTTATATATCGCTTTTATAGAAATTGTGTCCACGACGAGGAGCCATCAATTCCCTTTGTTTGGATTTTAATGAGAGTTCTTTTGAATACTTAATAATTATTAGAGACAGGAAGAATTGGTTAAGGATTCCTCTTTTTCTAAGAACTTGTCCTCGCCGTATGGGCATCTACATATATAATTAATTACGAAAAACTTGGCGTTACAAAATTACTTTTTTTTTTGAAAAAATTTTCTTTTAGTTGAGTAAAAGGGTTTTAAGGAGACGGTAAATGCGAATCGTGAAATCGATCATTTTAGGAGTCATCTCGTCATATGTATATGAATAATTCGCAAATAATAGTCGAAAATTGAGCTTATAGACTCGGTCTGGCCCGACCACACAAAAATTTGGAGACCACCGTCTGACAACTACTAGACTAAGTTGGTATCCCCTAGTCTATGGGAGTCTTCACATCAATACAAACTTCCTATACAATTCTGTTGCTTTATTTAGATGGACATTAAAGGATCTTTCACTTCGCCTTATTTAGCTATTATCTACGTTTCGAAACAGCGTGCATTGATAGTGCGTGGTTCGAATATTAAGCAATTACCGGTGTAAAAGTCAGCCTTATTGTGGGTGTCCTTTATACTGCCCCTTACAAACTAACGATTCTTTTAAATCTATTTCATCAGCTTTTCCAATAACTATTCTGGAAGTTATTAATTTGTCTTACAATTGCTAACGATATTCGGGGACAAAATCAGCAGTTTTATCATAAATGGAAATGTGAAAAATAAAATAAAAATTCAGCAGATACGGTATCTGGCTGTGTAGGACTCTAAATGTGTGAATGTGTTAATTTTTGCTTACAAAGATTTATTTATGTGTCTTCCATATTTGAATGAAAAGGCAAATATTTTACTTATATTTCGTGCTTGATTTAAATGACCTCTGCATTAGGGCTCTCTGAAATGCCACAAAACTAGAAACACATTGTGTTTGTACTGCGTTTTCTACTGCTCACTGTCAATATTTTGCTGAAGTAAACGCAAATCCTAAAATGAATGGTCAATACATGGATGGATGGCTAAGCAAACAATCATAAATGTGAATTGCCATGAGTTTGAGGGAAACTGAAAATGTTTAGAAATGCAAAGACTTTGCAACTGCCAGACTAGAAGTATTCTTGAGAGCCAGTTTACCAAGAATGCAATAATACAGAATTATTTACACAGAGACATTTAATATGGGATCATGAATACTTATTATTCGAATGATATATTATAACCAATTATTGATAAGCAAATAATTAAATCATTTCAAGTGTAACCGAATTGAAATTTATCACTTTATATTTAAGAGAATTGAAAATAAGATACCCATTGAAGAATACCAGCCACCAGTTGGGCAAATTTATATGTGTGAAGTTAAATTTCAAAATTTATCACCCCCTACACAAATCACATGATTTAACAGACTTCTAACAGACGTAATAACATAGCTTCTTCCTTAAAGATTTGTATAACTCCAAAATGTAAAAAAACTTAAGTGCCGGTGCGTGTTTCTAATGGATTCTGGCGTTTTTACAAACTACTTGGAGTTGCCCACTTATCGCAGTATTAATTTTTTTATTACATAAATAAATGTGATCAGAATTCCATTTACAATGTGCACTCCCTGTTTTACAATTCCAACAGAGCTTTGTTATTACGTTAACAGAAGTCTGTTAAATCATGTGATTTGTGTACGTTGTGATAAATTTCGAAATTTAACTTCACACACATTTATATTTATAACAAATAATTATTTTTACCCATCAACTCTGTTTTATTATTTTTCAAGAAATTCTCTCGAAATATGGAAATTTTTTTTAACCAGTAACTCAAAAAAATGTATATTTTTTTTTTTGGTAAAGCTTTACGTCATCGGATTACCTTAGAAAGCTTTCGTGTTCGTTTTTTGTTTTTGTTTACTAACACACTGATATCAAGTTAAATGCCTCTAAGCTGATTTGTATATAAAATTTAACAGAGAGCATATAGCCTTTAATATCCTTTCACATACACACAAGTAAGTCTTTCAATTAATTAAAGATTGTCTTCATTATTCATTCTTCTCTACAAAATATAATTGATAATTGCATGTTTAAGACCCGACAAACACAGCAAGAGAGCCGAAAGGCCAACTTAGTTACTTCCCTTTGATTTATAAATTTGTAATTGTGATTTTAGCGTTACATAAAATTCGTATTTGCAATACGCCAGCCATGCATTTGAAATTATTGCCACGGGAAGGAAATAAATTCCCATACAATAAACGGATGGCCCAAGACAGACCGCAGACATGAATTTTCCCCTAAATCCTACAAAAAAGTTCAAGCCAGCGGGCAACTACTGCGATAAAAAAACAAAACAAAAAAAAAACTGTCATCAGTTCATATTGTGAATATATTTAATTAGAAAGTGTTTTTGTGATAATTTTTTCTGATATTATTTGTAAAAGAAGCTGAAACAAGAACAAAATATGATGATTTATTTAATTGTTTGCTTCTACGAAAAAAAAGGTTTCAGGAGACGATACTTTGCATTTAATTATTGACAAGGCACGCTTGCAAAGCCACCAATGTATGTGGCGAAAATATAAATGCTACCAAAAGTATTCTGATTTAGCGGAAAGGCTGCGATGAAGGCAGCAACGCCTTTAAGCAAGGACATGTCAACTTATAGGGAAGTATGGAATAAATTAAGAGTTTAACAAATTTACCGAATTATATCGAGTAGTTCATCACAATATATAAAATATTTAGCACAACACTTTCATTAATAAGAACAACGTAAATACACGACAAGAGATATTCAGGACAGATATTCATACATATTGGCACACATTTCTACCAAAGTGACGGAAATTTACCCGATACTGAATTTCCGTTTCATTACTTTCATTGTAGTAATAAAGCATGCATATTTTTTTATCCAAGTTAATTATGCGTACAGTGATCTAATTGGGACTCATTTTCAGGCACCACTGAACCAGAGTATAGCAACTGAAATGCAAATTTTGCTACGAAATTAATTAAAACTTGTATTTTCGTTAAATGTGTAGCAATACCTATTTAAATATAAAAATTAAACATATTAAAACTACTCCATTCGAGCGACTACACAACACTCGCATATGCAAATTTTAAATTCTGTTTGTGGCGACAAAAAGTATACTCGTACGTACTATATAATTCAAAATATGCAGCTCTTTTTTATTTCCTGCCAATAATAATTTTATTTTAGTACATAAAAATAGCATTTTACATACTTAAGGTCAGCGGATGCCGCAGGCATATGGAGGTGTATACGTACTACTCTTGTGTCGTGCTAAAATACGCATTAGGAAAGCAATTTTTAGCAATGAACTCTTTGTTGAAAGTCCAGGGGTCAAATAAAATAAGCTGGAAAATTGCATTTGAAAGCATACCCTCTTCCAACAGAGAAGGGCTCAGCAGCTGAACTTAAACTTTGCTTATCTTCCAGACTATTTGCACATTTCTAGGCAGTGAAGCAAATCATTTTGAAAATATAAATAATTTATTAGTCCTCCATCAACACGGTGTCGCCCTAATCTGCAAATACGCATTCATATTGCAGATGAACAAATGCATACAGAAGAAATGCATATGAAATGTGAAAATGCATTAAAAATAAAACAGCAGTTTACAGGATCCAAATAATATAATATGACTGCTGAATAAAAAGAATAAATGTAGATGAATAGAATAAATAATATGCCAACAAGACTGTAATATAAAATGTTTAATAAAAATTTGTAAAAAAAAAAAAGAAATACGATTTAAATTAAAATCCAAGCAGAGAGCTCTTTATGCAAATATAAAACAAATTAAAAAAAAATGATGCATTGACAACGACGTTTGAACAAAAAGTATATTTTATTAAAAATGTATGTCTGTACACAGTAAAGTAGTTAAATGAATAAAAAGAAAGGCATGCAAAGCTTTGCTGCCTTTTTTTATTTTGAAAAGGTTGAAATTTTAAACTAAAATAAATAGAGGCGAAAGCCAAACAGCGATAAAATAAAATCATTTTGTTTATACTAGTGAAATGCTGTGGAATTAGTTTTGCCTGCCTTGGAATACCTGCAGACATGCATGTCTTCAGGATAGCTAATTTTAAGATTATTAAGCAAATCTTCAAATATCTTAAGTAAAGCAAGAAAAATTCAATGAACTTTTCAAGCAAATATATATTTTAATATCTTGCCTAAGAAATCAGTTTTCTGTTAAAGCATATAAAACTCTAGAATAAGCAAAATACTGAGCTTTTTTAGAAAATTATACAAATAATTCATTCTTATGCTATCAATTGAAAAAGAAAATAAAAATGTTAACAAGGAGGAGATGTGGGGTCTTACTTTTTCCGCAGACGCTGTTCGCTGCAAGTAGTTAAGAGTAAAATTGCATGTGCAAGGCTGTTCCCGTCACAAGCCATACACATTTCGTCGCACTTGATTAAGCAAACTGCAAGTTTTTAGAATAGTTCGTTATTTTATTCATATTTACAATGTTTATCACCCCACATTATCATTACTTTAATAGGTTCATATTTACAGTAAAGTAAGAAGTTTTATTCCACATAATTTTCGAAACTTATTTTTTTTTTATGAGAACCTTAATTGTGCATTGAACTTACTATCACAAATGTGAACTATAACTTAAATGGTCCTACGTTTATATAATAAGCGTTTCTATAATTCTGTTAGATTTATGATAAAAAAAACAGTCATGGAAAATGCAAGTTTAAGATATTTTTTTTACAATTTTTAGATGTAGTGCATATAAACACACACTAACTTAAATATTATTTAACGTTCTTGCCAAATATTGTTTTCTCACAAATTATAAATGAATATTGAATTGCAATCAAAATGAAAGACGTGCCTAAAAGAAAATATAAGTACATGCCGTTGCTGTCCTAAAAATTATTTTAAGTATTAAAAAGACAGCAAAATAATGATTTTAATATGCGAGCTGGCAGACTTGTTTGTTGCGTGCACCCAAACAGTAGAGCTATAAATCGATGATAGAAACGCTTTCATATTTATTATCTCTGCGTCTTAATTCAACGAATCAGCTAATCTTCCATTTGGCTTTTAAAAAAGGAAATTGTTTTCTCCACAAGAATTGCATTGTAAAACTACGACCACATTATGACCGGTTTAATTCTGTGCACAGACACTTTACACAACCTCTAGTTTCATGTTTCATATTAGGAAAGCCATGAGAGATTAGTTCTAAATCGAAACTAAGTTGTATTTAAATTTGTATTCTAGAAAAATTTCGGGTTGTAGTAAATTTTCCAAATTAACTTCGCTATTTGTTAAAAATAATTTATACCGTAGACACACGACAGAGTTAATGCGCATTAAAAACTTGTTAATGTGCATTAAAATTTTAGTTTGATACACCACGGTTGCTGCATTTACTAAATAACTGTTTTTTGTTTTTATTCATTTTTGTTTGTATTTACATGGAGATCAAATGGATAGAAGGCAGAAAATACGATTAGCAGGTTTGCTGTTGGTGAAAAATCAGCATTTATTTGAAAGAAAAAAAAAAAAAAATAAAATAAATAAATATGTTTATTTATTCAATAATAATAATAAATAAATGTAAATATAAATATAAAAATAAAATCATAAATAAATATAAATATAAAGTAATAAATGAATATTAAAAAATAAAATAAAATAAAATAGATATATATATTTATTTATTTTATATATATGTATATGCATATTTATAATATGTTTATTTATTTTATTAATTTATGAATAACACAATTTTTTAAATTGATTTGTAAAAAAATTCCTGCACTTAATAAATAAATATATTTATTTATTTTATATATATTTATTTATTACATTAATTTTATTTTTTTTATAAATTTCACAATTTTTTAAATTGATATTTAAAAAAATACCTGTATTTTTGCGTGAATTTTCTCATTTTTATATGAATTTCTTCCGCAGTAAATTTCTTGCCCATTTGTACGGCAATTTCTTTGTAGATGTCCTCATTTCTTTTTGTGCTTCGCAAATCGATGGCACAACTCTAGCAGAACCTGTGCTTTGCTTTCTTGGAAATCTTAAATTTAAGATTAACATTTCTAAAATTAATAAAAAAAATCCTAACTTTTCTGCATTTCAATCAATATTTATTTTGTTAAATGTTAGCAATTTCCCGACAGCTGATTGATTGTTGACGGCGTTGCCATATTGAAATAGCTAAATGGAGTTTAAATCCACTTTAGAATGAATATAATGCAGAAGTTAATCTGTCGTGTGTCTAGGCTATTACTCTCCACTGAAAATTATTCCGTAATGCCTTTTGTAATAATAGAAATTTGAAAATTTCAATTTCATAAATACACCGAGTTAAAAATGTTTTGACGTAAGAACTCACCTAATCGCATGTATAACATGTATGAAGTTAAGGGAAACAATAAGATATTACCTTTTTAAAAGTGATGAAGTTTAACGCTTAACCGGCGTTAAAATTTTCAGCAAAAAATTTTCGTTAAATACTTTAATGTCTTTCATTGCGCCTTGTGGTTTTCAGCATCTTAAATGTCTTTTTGGGTCTCATAACTTGGTATGGATATTCTGTAAAAACCCACACTTGCAGTTGCAACGTATTTCCAATTCGTCTCATGCCAATAGAAGTTTTAAAATTATTATGTAGCACGTGCTGTCAAAACTATGCACAGAAATAAAAAACACACAGGAAGTGGGAGAAAAATTTAATTTTTTCGCACACAAGCATAATCCATTTAGCTTTAAGAAACTAATAAAAAAAAATCATGCCAAAAAAAGTGAGACGTGTGCATATGATGGCAATCAGAAAACTGCATGTGCAATTTTTAGTTTATTGCAATTATATTTTTTTTTTGTAAGTTAAAATTTTTTGTTCAAAAATTTTATAAAATTAAAGCATGAAATATTAAAAAGATTAGTATTTTTTTTATGACCGATGGCAAAAGTAAAAATATAAAATGCTGATCCGATTGTCAAATAATATAAACTGCAATCCATATTTTATTTTTGCCAGTTGCCATGTTCACATTTGATATTTTAAGTAGCTCAACTGAAAAATCGAAATTGTATTACAGTTAATGTTCAAAAAGGAAATCAATGGAAATATTTTGTTTTCTTCAAGATTACACACATTTATGTCATTTTCGCAAGTATCCTTTAGATATCGCTGGTGCTCAAAATAGCTGAAATTCAATTAAGTTAAGTTAAGTTCAATTAATCATACAAATTGATATTTTCATCAAATATTTCATGAATTAACGCGTATGATGTAAAGGCATAAAACAAAAAAGAACTTTTCCATAATAAAATTAAAAAAAGTAATACAAATTCAGATAGGATAAAATGGCAAGCCACGTAGTCCAAGCAGTATGCAACTTGCCTCTAAACAACTAAATGTAATGATAATATTGTACCCAAAATAAGTAGCGGTTGTCAATACTTTTCATGTGATCATGTATATTTCCACGCGAAATTGGCAAAGAAAATTTAGTTGCTGTACAAAGAAAAAATAAAGAAATCATTGAATGAACCTGCTAAGACTTCGATGTAAGATCTCGTTTCTGATCTACAATCGGAGACGCCGGCCGTAAGCACTTACTTTTATTTGTTTACTCTATTCATTGCATTAGAAAGTATTAATGTATTTTAAAGGGTGTTTTTATAGAGTTACAAATTTAAATCATAAATAAAACCGAGAAAATCGCTTTCTTAGATAGAATTTTATTTTATTAACATCACCGCATGCCTAAGGAGATGCTGGTGCCAAGTTAAAATGCATTAAAATGAATATATGTATGTATGAATATATGTATTAAATGTTTCCTTCCGTCCCACTCAATCAAGCATAATAATAACACATAATGAGTGCAGAGTATTTTGATACTGTCCAGACCGATCTAAGCATACATTTTATTATGTCGTAAAGCGATATTCGTGAGATATACGTTTGAGATGCACAAGTCAGTAAAACGAAATGGTACGAATTTGGAAACCACGTGTTCTAAAGCAGTCGACCGATTTGAATAAAACAAACTGCGATCAGCTGATGAAATAGAAAGATTTTTGAATCTGAGTGAAGTTAATACGACGAATGTCTAAAAATTATCGCAGGCGATATTTTATTTATTATATATATAATAAATTTACTATATTTATAGCTTAAAATATAAATTTAAAATATATTTATAATTGATTATCAATAAAATAAATAATTAAAATTAGTAATAAAAAATATTAATTTTCATTAATAATTAAAATTTGGTACTATCTTCTTATCAAAAATAAATAGTATCCCCCTATAATATTCATATTAATAAATTGAATTTACAATTTTTATAGTTTAAAATATAAATTTAAAATAAATTTATAATTAATTATTAATAAAATAAAAAATTAAAATTAGTAATTTTCATTAATAATTAAAACTAAATATTTATAAATTTATTTTTTATTATATTTATTATATATAATAAATTTATTATATATATTACATATTTATTATATATATATTATATATTATATATTATATATTATATATTATATATTATATATAATATATTATATATTATATATTATATATTATATATTATATATTATAAATTATATATTATATATTATATATTATATATTATATAGTATATATTATATATTATATATTATATATTATATATTATATATTATATATTATATATTATATATTATATATTATATATTATATATTATATATTATATATTATATATTATATATTATATATTATATATTATATATTATATATTATATATTATATATTATATATTATATATTATATATTATATATTATATATTATATAGTATATATTATATACTATATATTATACAGATACAGAATTTCTGAATTCTTCAAGAAATTAAATCACTTTTCTTAGTTACCGCAGAAGTATCCTTCCCAATTATATTGGCTACGGCATGTTGCTTTATCTGATACGGAAGTTTCGACACAAAAACAAGTTGTTAATTGCATGCGTTATCGTATGTTGTCCTACTGTGCCTTAGAATAATTACTTAATAGATATTTAATGGTCATTAACCGATAAGTGGAAGTAAGGGGAGTAAACTAAAGTTCAGATAAAACAAGTACGTATTGCGTTCTGCATTTACTGCACTACAAGCTACTCATGCTGTACATCCTTCAGCAAAAAAGTGTGCTGCACTTTGCTGTTATTATCCCATTTTCTCTACATTAGTTCTTAAACGATAAAAGTTGGAATAATATTATTTTTTTTTATACTTCCGAGTATTTATCTCCGCATACAAATGTAATTTTAAAATTCGCTAAGTGTGTAGTGGCAACGGGAGTGGCAAACGTAAAACGAAACGAATGGCTGAATTTTTTAGTTTTTTTAAACAAAAATTATTTATGCTCTAATTCGTGTTGCACTTGTATCTGAATATTTCAAACTTTTTTCATTTAATTTTTGTAAAAACAATTCACATAAAAATTATAATACTTGTTTTATTTCGCTTTTGAATGGAAATTCGTTAAATAAAAGACACGCATGCTTTTCGTTGCACACTTGCTAAACAGCAGTTTCGCAGCGAAGGTGAGTGAGATTTTCTTTGAAGTCTCTTTAAGCTGCTGGCTGAAGGCATGCAAAAACTTAAAAGTTTTATATTTCAAAGTGTTTTTATGCCGTCTATTTTGTATTTTATAATTAAGTTCTACGAGTAAAATTTTTTGCCTTAATTATCCTGATTTTACTTTATATTTTTAATAAATTCATATTAAATGCCAACCATTTTAGTTAGGCAAATTGTTTGCCATAAATAATTTACTTCTTTTTTTATTTCCAATAAAATACTGGCAAGCATTTTATTTTATCAATTAAAACATTCAATAAACGAAAAAAGCAAAATATAAATGTTTTGAAAATTTTCTTGGCACAATATTTGCTGTTCGTTTGGCAGTTACGCCCCATCGACAATTTGAAACAACCCACAAGAGAAATTTAATGAAATGAAAATGTACACTAATATTCCATTCGCAACTGTCAGAATTCGTTATTAATTTGGTAATTTTTATAAAAAAAAATATAAATTCAAAACTTTTTCAAAAATCTCTCTCTCTGTCTCTGTCTCTGTCGCTTTCGCTCAATTAATTTATTTTGTATGGCGAAATGCAGCCGCATCAGAGAAAATTAAACAAGTCGTTTAATTTGTAATAAAATAGAAATAAATTTAAAAAACTACATTTTAACCGAAAAGAGAAAAAACTTTAAAATAAAAATATTTATAAAGCGAGATCGTTCTATTATAAAATCTCATAAAAACGACTTTCCAAAGCACAGTGTAAGGTCCAATATGAATTAAATAAAAAAGAGAAGAAGATTTAAAAATTATTTTTGAATAAAAAAATAAAAAAGCCGCAATTACAATTTATGGAAATATTTTGCAATTCGTCAATCAAATAATTTGTCCAGCGTAAATAAAACTTTCATTAAAATTTAAAAATTTTGGATTAGTTTTATGATTTTTCCTTTCATCTATTTCAATTATGGTGTAATTCTCAAATAAAAAAAAAACTATTTTATATTTATAAATTATAATTCAATACGTTTCATTCATTTTTGTGCAACCTAATTTTTCTATTTTTATCAAATGTTAGTCAATGTACTGAAAAATATTTTGGATGAAGTGGGAATCGAACCAAACGAGAGATGGTTAAAAAAAGGAAAATGCGATGAAATAAAAGGAATTTGTGAATTTTTTTTTTTTTTTTTTTCATTAAATTTGTAACCATCAAATATTTAATTATTCAATTATTTCATAGAACCAAAAATAATGTCACCAAACGATATAAAAAAGGATAAAAAAAAAAAATTATACTCTAAAATATTTAACAATCTAGTGAAATTTTGAAAAATATTGTTGGATACTTTTCAAAAGTGATTTTGCATTAACGGAAAATCTGCGAAAATAATATTTTTATAACTTGAAAAATAAAACAAATTCAATAGAAAATCTAAGTTGCTAAAATGACTACAAACAATATCAAATGCAAAAGAAAACAAATAAAATGGCACACTTTTTCTCAATATTTTATTGCGCAATAAATGATGGCATATGACGTAAACGATAAGTATTATTTGGGTCCAGAGATTCTTAAACGTGAGAATTTTTTTATATTTTAATATTTTAATATTTTTCTTTCACAAGTTCTCAATAAATAAAAATTGCAATTGTATCACAAGCTAATTGCAAACACTTTGAGTGGACTACAATTATAAAATCATAATAATTATTATTTTGCATTCTATTATTATTACATTAAATTAATTCAATAATGTTTTTATATGATCATTACACCCATATAGAGTGGATTTTTAGAGTTATAAAGATATATATTTTTGAACTCACGGATGGCCTTTAAAAACATCAATGTTGAAATATGTTGTTGGGCATGTGGCCGGCACGGCTTAGGTGTAGAAGGCGTAAGCGAACGTTGATTTCCATTTATTGTTAATGGAAAATGTTTGAGAACCTGATGCGCATAAAAAAAATACATTTGGCTTACATTTCTAGCAAGAAAATCTATCTAATCGCTGTCGTGCCATAAATTAATGACAAGAAAATAATACAATAATTTTGACTGACACCCACTCCGGTTCTCGCGACAAGTGCGTCAAATGTTTATAAGATTTCTGTTGAACAGAGCATTTGTTTATTTAATTTGTTCTAAATTAGTCGGTTGTGAGACATGCCACTTTCATTATTTATTTTATTTTATTTTATTTGATTTCTTTTCTGCTTTCTTTGCGTATCAAGTTGCGAAGATGATTGTTCAAACCAGATGTGGCTTAAACGACGCAAACGCACTCCATTACGATATTCATTGTATTCCGTTACGGCATTCATTCAGTTACCGTTGAATTTCCAATTTTTGTATCGCTTAACAAAATTTATTGACACTTTTCTTTTATTTATTGTGCAGGCTGATTTTGCTTTATTTGTAAAACGCGAACAGCGAATACACGCTGTACAAAATCCCAGGATGTCGTGTTTAAAAATAAAATGAGTCCCAAATTCAAAACTTCAAAAACATATTAAAAATATTTTATAATAAAAAACATCTCTCCAAAAAAATGAAATATGACTCTTGACGCGTTTAAGCGGTGTATCGTATTTTAAAATTTTATATCAATTCAATTTTATATCTGAACACCATATAGCATAATAATTACATTTTAAATTCGATATGAATTGGTAACGACTAACCAGACCAATGTACCGATTTCGGTACCATAATAGTGCACAAATCGATGCGAATTCTATATATAAAATGATTAATACTACTTCATAACGAAGAGAAAGAACATTTTCGTTAAGATATTTCGTAACAAATTCGTAAAGATATTTCGTAACAAATACATTAAGACATTTTGTAACAAATTGTTAAAGACATTTCGTGTTTATTTCCTTAAGATAATACGTAACAAATCCGTAAAGATATTTGGTAACGCATTTCGTAACGATTTCCTAACTATTTTGTTATGATATGTCGTAACGAATTCGTTATAACATTTCTTAACAACTTCGTAAATACCTGTCATAACGATTTTCTAAAGACATTTCGTAATGATTTCGTAAGGTTTGCTTTTCGTATCATCTTATAAGAAAGTTCTTTTTTTTTAATTTTGAATAAGTCTTTTTGAACCAACTCGAGTTAAATACCACTGTAACGCATTAGCCCATTCATTAATAAATGTCTGAGCTCAGAAAACTACCAAAAAATTTCTGGAAGCATTCCTTGCTACATGTTGCAGTTTCGAAAAAGTCGAAACATAGGCTTTGATGGCATGTTTAGTAGGAATAAAATAAATATATTGAGAAAAATTTATTGAAATAATAGCCAATCTTATTTCATATATCCGATTTATAGGAACAAAATTAAATGAGCAATAAAACCACTACAAATGAAAAGGTCTCCAATATATTAAAATGAAGGGACTGCAAAAAATAATATTGGTGCTCTTTTCCTCTTCTTGGGAAATATGGCCTCACGATATGATTTCAGTAAATGAATGAAAAGATTACAACAATAATAAATATTATACGAGTATATTTTCGTACAGGAAAAAATTAATTATACTTTATGTGGAGCTTTTAATTTCATGTGCATGAAATTCGTGTATTAGCGTGTTTATGAGGAATATTTTTTTGTTTAATTAAACCTAAAAGGAAACTGATTTTTATTAAAATTAATTTCTCTTCCACTTGAATTAATTTGCAGCCTTTTTTTTTTTTTTTTTTTTTTTTTGAAAAATGAGGAAGTGGGATCTGTTCAGAGCAAGTTTTATATATACGATTGAGTTACAACTTTTCAACTTATTGTGGAGAATTAAATTTATCTTTCATAAAATGCGAGAGTGCATGACATCTGTCATGCCAGTTGTTTCTGTGTTTTCGTAAAAACACACATACGGCCATAACCATCCACATCCGCATCCACATCCACCAATGCATACATATGCACGTATTTATTTACTAACGCAAACTTTTGAACAATTTAATTTTTTATGCATTAACACACTAGAATGAAGCTGGAGTTTGATATAATATGAATGTTCTTAAAAAAAAAGCTTTTGCGTGCACAAACCAGTATGTGAATAATTTAGTGTATTATATTGCATGTCATATTTATAAGAAGGAATAAAATAAGATAACATGACAAGGTTTATTTAAAATTTCAAAAACACAATAAACAAATAAGCAGAAAGAAAAGGAAAGCTCTATGTAAAAATTCAGTAATGCAGATTTAAAATTATACATGCTGGTCAGCTGAGATGGAAAACCTGATTGGAAATAAAAATTTATTTATTAAGAACATTAATACATAAATAATAATTCTTACCACAAAAACTTTAAAAAGTCTTAAATTTATTAACTATAATTTAATATCACAAAATATTTATTATTACGATTATATATATTATTATTACTATTGGCATATGTGTCACTAAACGACATACATAATTAAGTTGAATTAGAAAAATTTTTTGCTTTCAGCATATCGTGTAAAGGGTTAGCATATTTAATATGCTGATAGAAGCATTTGCTGTCATTTCCCAGCATATGAGTTTAAGCATACATTTGCTTATTCAACATCGTGTAGACTAAACTTTTAAAAAATTCATTTACAACTACAGGGTTATCTAACTAAATATGTCTGTAAGCGTAGAAAATAATATACTTTCTAGTAAATTTTTTTTCAGTTCCTATGCATGTGTATCGCATGTTGTTGCTATAAACAAGAATGTGCGAATTCTGTTTTCGCATTATACACACACACATACGTATTTATTTCACAAAAGTTTCCTGACTCAGTTTTAATTAAAACAAAACAGCATTTTAACTAATCACATATGTCGTTCTCATATCACAACTGCTTCAAGTACTTTACAAAATTTAAATTATTGTGAAATTTATTAACATGTAAATATATGAAAATTCAAAAAAAAAAATATGTTCATTTTTATTATGCTTACCATACAAAACGACAATGTAAAAATCGTCGGCGATAAATTTTCGACATCTTTTGGCACAACACTAAATTTATTCTTGTTTAACAAAAAAAATCAGTACAGAAAAGAACATTTCAATAAATGAAAAAAGATACCAAACAATTTATTAAACTCCATCCAACCTGCATGTAATTAATGCTAAATACAATTATATCTTTTATACGTTTCCTCATTTTAAGTTTAAAATTAATAATACCCTAATCAATATGACATGAAAATGTACAGCAATTCGAAAAAAAATTTAATTGAATTACTGGCTGCGTGTTTCCTTTAAAAGTAAAATGTTTAAAAAATGATTAGTGAAAGAAATTAAAAAGATTCCGAACTTTAACTCGAGCGTGGCTTGATAAAAAACTTTAATCTAAATTGAGATTATCAAATAGCCAACTTATATAAGTCGTAATAGTTGCAGTCATAAATTTTTTTCCATTCCAATTTTAAATCACAATAAAGAAGAAATATGAAATGAAAATGAAACGGGATTTTTTGTATAGAATTTTATTTTATTAACATCTAAATATAATTTCGTGATGGGACAGCCAGCACTACGAGTAACATCACTGTCCATCATCGCTTTTGACCCCATTAAACAAGCAAAACACAAATTTTCTTTCTTTTGACAAAAGCGTGTGAATTGTGCTCATCCCAAATTCAACAATTAAGATTATTTACGCACCAACTCCGCCAAAAATAGACTTCATTGCCGAACTCAATGGCTTCTTTAGTAAAGTATTGTTGTGCACCGCATAAATACACAAAAAAAAAAAAATTCCTGCAAAATGTCTCTAATATAAAAAGATTATCTTAAGGTATATTCTTATAGAATTTAAAAATATCCCGTACGGTATAAATATTCAGAGATGGGTATTGTTTTCGTAAGATTCCCCAAATGAGTTGAACACAACTATAAATCCCAACTACTTATATTTTCATATATGTATGTATAATATATATAAATATATTGAAAAAATATATAGAGAACTAGCCCCTCGATGGTATAATGCTTAGTATACCCGCCTGTTACGCAGGTGTCAGGGGTTCAATTCGCCAGGGAGCCAGAAGCGAAAGGCCTCAGTAGCCAGTGCTTCTATACATATTGCAATTATATTCATATAATTGTAATATTTGGTAAATAAATAAATATAGAGTATATATTTCGATGTTCATATAGATCTATAACTTCATACTTCCGTAAGAGGGCATAAACATGCAAATATGTGATATGATAACTTTTTTCTCTCACATTACAGGTATTATTATAAAAAGTTAAAAAAAGAGGGTGTAATCTTATATTATGTAACAAAGAAGTATCCGATCATCAGATAACATATGTTACTTAGCAGTTGGATTTCCTCATTTATAGCAGTTGGGGTGTTACTTTTAAATTCGATTGGGTAATCGGTGGATAAAGCGAATCGGATGTAACTTTAGGGGCCGAGAACGTTTAGCTAATTCTATGAGAATTTCATTAAAATTAATTGCTGGACAATAATGATAATTAATTAATTAACTAAATATAACAATTAATATTTAAATTAATATTAAAATTGCGTTCCAAAATTGCGTGTATTTTGTGTGTAATTTTTTTTTTTTTTTTTATCTAAAAGGCTTTACAAGAATTGTTTTGTAGAAGTACAAAAATCCTTAAATTATTCTTAGTTCGTCGCATTTTAGTTCTCCGATATATCAGTCAAAAATATTATATAAGAAAATAGCAAAATTAAATTGCACAATAATAAATAGTGGAGAACATATGACGAATTGCAAGGAAGGGAAAAGTGTTATTTAATGTTGAACTAAGAATTGCAAAATATTCACTTCAATTTATCTGGAATTTTTACCAAAAACTAAAAAATTATTTATTGATTTGCGGTGCGGTAAAGGAGTTCTAATCTCAAATATTCTTACGAATTTCTAAAATTGCATAAACCAACTCGGTTTACTACATTGACACCTAAAACCATTGTGCCAAGCAGATGTCCCGAAGCCTAACATCATGTCCCGAAGCCTAACATGAAGTTCTTCAAGCAGGATGAGCGATGTAATCCATGTTAAATTCATTAAATTATCTTCTGAATACAATACTTGTTCACAGCCACTATAATAAAATATTACGAGAAAATATTACAACTAATTATTATGCTTTACACTATAACACTGATTATATAAATAATTCCCACAGCTCAGCCATAATTGAGCGAAGTGTACCACTTCATGTTCAGTGAATTCTTAATTGATTTAAGATCATTTTATTCTTCCTCCTCCGAGGATTATTTTGTTTACTAGGCCAGAACAATTTCTTCTTTCTTCTTACATTGTGCCCATAAAATTAAAATTTCAATTAAAAACTACGAACACAGTCAGGCATCCATTTTTTCCTGCTCTCAACCATACACACATGCATACATGCATACACACACAGACATAGATGAGATGCTGTAGAATATTTCTTTCTACTGAAGAAGCGATGAAAATGTTAATTTAAATGAAAGAAAAGAGCCAAAAAAAAAACCAAAAATAATTGCACTAAGAAACGAAATAATTAAGAAAACGTATTGAAAGAAAAATCGGTATTTGCCATAAAATGCAGCAGTAAGAAGGACATTGAGCACAAGCAGAGCAACATGCCAATTATAAAATTAAATTGTAAAAAACCTTTTTTTATTTTTCAATTACAATAGAAGAACCACAACTCAAAGGTTTCCAGTAAACTACGTAGCTATATACATATATGTGTATGTATATATATACATACTTATGGGAACATAAGAATGAAAAGAAACTAAGAGGATTATAATATAATCATTGCATGTTTTACACAAATGAATTCACAAAAAACACATGAAAAGAAAAGCATTAAACCCCATATGAAATTAACTTGTTTTGGTTTTTTCCAAACGGCCAATAATTTAAAAAAAAGGAGAGATAAATTTCAAAAATTCGCCAAGTATCTGAATTGTAGAATCAGACTAAAATAGCCGATAGCACTGTATAGGTTGGTTTTGATCACGCCACAATCCTTCAAGTATATTTTGTTTGTACTAGTATTTTATTTTAAAAGTTCTTAATTTGCAATTGAAAAAAGTGTTAATAAATTTATATTTAAATTTGTCATTTTACAAATACATACAACCGCATGTTGTGTTGTAACGCATATTTAAATCTAACCCAACAAACAAAACTCTTTCACTAAGATAATGATAGTTTTGACTATACGTCAACACCTTGCCAATAATGATATGTATATGTTCATGTTTTATAACACTTATAACTTTATGAACGAAAAACTGACTTCTATGCAATTCTCATACCATTGAGAATTTGCTGTTGCAAATTATGTCACAATAATGACTTTCGCGTGCATGTCTTTCTTTAGCATGTTTGTACATGTTTAAGTTCGAATTAAGCTTTTAAGTAGTTTGTTTTCATCCTAATTATTTCCTTCCTTCTGTAAACCTTTAATATGCAAATGTCATAACTTCTATCATTTCCCTATTTTCTTTTGCTTTTTTTCTGTTATTCACTTACTTGTTAAATATCATGAAGTAGCAGTTGGCTCGAAGCACTAAACTTTTATAATTTTGCGTTATTTTTTTTTAATTTAGTTATTGTAATTTAGTACAAAGGACTCATGGTGTTTTACTTGTTGTTAAACCAATATTTTTTTTATTTTTTGTTGACACTAATTAAGTGGATGCGGAAAGGAATTGAGAAAAATGCTACAATTTAAAAAAGACGATTGAAACGGCTTGAGTTTTATAAAAAGTGATAAATATGAAATGGTTATTTTTTATTTTCACGTTTATGGCTTTATATTTGTGTTTACACTTAACAATAACTCCAGTTACAACTACGTTATGTTACCTAAGCGGCATTCCCTACATTTCCAAGCCTTGCACTTTCTCCGTCTAAAAATAATTATTTCGCAAGTAATATTATCAGAAGTGCGTGTATTTTACAAGCGAGAAAATTTAAATTGCGAGTGAAACAATATCATTTAATAATCTATAATGCTTGCCTACTCAGAATTATTAGAAAAATCATTCCCATAATTTATTCCTTACTTACACTACTTTCAATCTGTGAGTGTAAATTTAATTAGTTCAAAGTTTTCTTTTACAACACAAGCCACAGAGACTTAAATTAAACTTTTGTTGACAATAACTTTTCAACGTCAAAATGAATTCACCATTATTTTTGGTTTTCTCATTTCCATTAAAGATATGTTTAGTTTTATATGTTTTGTTCTTGCTATTCTTCTCTTATCAACAAAAATTATTCTTGCTGGCTTCCGGTTGTCTCTTCCTTTATTCCTTCAATGACGACTCAAAATACTACACCCCAATTTATGGCGTGTGTATGCATTAACATTAATATTTGTACGTTGAATTTTCATTTATTTTTTTTAGGGACTTCCCTATTAGAGTTCTATTTTTCAAACAAAAATAATTAAAAGTCTGCTAATGACTTGGTAAGCAGAAAGTAGCACTAGAATTAAATTTTATAATTATTATTCAAAGATACCTTTTTGCAACAATGGTAGCCAAATCTCAAATACTCCCAGAGCAAACGTCTTGTTGCCACATTATTAGCAAATTTTTAAAAGACTTTTTATTTTGCCACTATTTTATTTATTAAATTTGGAAAATTGCTAAAGAAACCCACAAAATAATAATACAGAGCAGAATATAAAATTTAAAAAAAAAAAAACAAATTTAAATTAATTATTTTGTGAATGAGATATGGTTTTTTTAATTACTCATTTTATTGTTATAAGCCAAAAATATATATAAATTAATTAATACGAGTAAAACACTTTCTATAGTATTTTTCTGAGAAATCATGCATTTATATATTTCAAGCCTATAAGTCGAATCTCATTTCATTTATTCTTAGACGAAGATATTGCACACCAGTTTTTCTTTATAGTACTCAAATAAAATTTAAGTTTTCAACCTTCATTTAAGATCATTAACACATTTTAAATTTTATGTAATATTACATAATATATAACAAACTTTACATAACTTTGTAAAAATAGATTGTAAATATAATTACAAAAACTTTTGAATTAATAGCTGTATATTTATGACAAGCACGTAAATTACATTTAAAATCAATATTGTCTCTTTTTTGCTTCTGCAGAAATAAAAGCAACAAAAAGTAGCACAAGCTTATTCCAAATTCAACAAAAGAATAAATATAAAAAAAATGTCTGAAAATATATCAAAATAGGTTCAATTTGGTAATTAAGGGTCGCAGCTGTAATTATCTTCAGTGAGCGCTAAGATCCTGGATTATTCTATAAAATGGACTTGTGGTTTTCAAATAGATTTGATGTTTATTTTATACAATAATTACTGACCACTACCGTCCATCCACTATCGTCCGTGGGCTTTGCACTACAAAGTAGCAAACAAGACAAATTTTAATAGTATGTATCAGCGGGCACACAGTCCTTCTTCCTGGCTTTAGAAAGATTTTTAGGATACCCTGCACTTTAAAGAACTTATTTATTTATAGAACTGCATTTATTTTTCTTTATTGTTCACAATTAAAAAATCAGCTGGAAAAAGCCATCTAATGTATGATGAAATAAGAACACAAATACAACACATTACTAATTTCTTGCTGCAATTTATATTTAATATATTAATATTCTAATTGTTTAAAATGGCGCCTTAATATAAACTGTCAAGTTCTAAAAATTCTCTAAAATTATTGAATCTTTTTTTACGAAATTAAACTGAAAGAGGAAATGTTAATGAGAAAAATTCAATACTTTCCAAAATTAAAGAACAAAAAGTTTTTATTTTATACGTCTATCTGTTTAATGGCTGGGAAAATTTAATATACAAATTGAATTTAAGACTATTGTATTTTAAATAATTGTATATAATTAAATTATATTAATTTATTTTTCTTATTTTTTTTCAGGTCATCGAAGAGCGTATTAAACACATTCCGAATATACCACCGCAACCAGAACCACTTTACCAGCCGACAGGCAATGAACTAAAACCAAATCCTGTCGGAGAAGAAAATGGCATGATTGTTTTCAACTATAATCCAATAAGCATTGTTAACTTTGTGAGTATAAAATAAACGGAAAACAAATAATTTCCATTTTTAATATTTATATACTAACAATAAAAATATATAAGTTTTCTGATATTTTCTACTACAATTTTACTAATTAGAATTCAAAACGAAATTCATTTGAAAATGTAGAAGAAAAATTTTCCTATTTGCATTACAATTTTGTTTCTTTTTGGTTGCATGACAGTAGTGCATACACAAAAATTTATTTGCAATTTAACCTTTAAAACTATATGGTTAAAATACAAGTTCACAGCACACACTTTTATTTAACTCTATACTTACGCAGACCGTGCAAATATAATCTATTAAAACACTAAAATTTTACATCACAAACACAGTTAGTGCGGTTACAAGTAATATCGACAGTAGCAAAGCCTTTCTAAGACAGGGCAAAAGCCACCTATGGACTAATACAGGTATTTCGGACGATAAATTCCATACAGTCTACATTCTCTGGGGGTTTAAAGGGGTGATCCTTGCTGTTATAGATACTTATTTCGCACTGATGGAATGAGTGAGCATATTGGTGCCTCTCATTCGAAAACTCTTGATTTTATAGTGCAGAAAATTTCATTACTCATTGCGGATTTACAACTTTTAAGCAGAAAAGACATATCTGACTTAAAATTGCATGGTAAACCGAGATGGATAAAAATTAACAGACAAACTGACAAACTGAAAATGTTTATGGAGAGGAACAGAAGATGTTTATTCCATATAACGTAATAACAAGTACGCTAAAATCTAAACTTAAAACAGACAAAAATTAACAAAAACGTAATTAAAATATGAAATTAAAATATCAATTAGAATATCTAACTTATTTAACATTAACAAATAAAGATGTAAATAAACCAGGCAATAATCTACACACTCTGAAATTAGCACAATTGATAGTTAAGAACCATTTAAGACCAAACATTTGATACAATTGTAACATAAAATACGATTATTACAGTTAAAATAGATTTAAAATAGACATGCAGAACTTGTGCGGCAAAACACATATTAACTTTGACAATCGTTTTACATATGGGCATAAGATGTTATTTTTAACATCTGGCCACAGTACGTATGAGTAACATCAACTCATGAAGGAGAAACAAAAACAAGCAGACCCGTTTATAAACAACAAATGTGTGTGCACAGGAGTAGTTGTCGTATGAATAGTTTTCATTATGATTTTTACGTATACGTGCATTTGCTTTTGCTTATCTGTGCAGCCGTTAACAAAAAAAAAAAAAAAAAACAGTGGAATTTCCCAATGAAAAAAACTCACGTGATAAGGCAGGAGAGAACAGAAGAGAAATTACATTAAATGAGTTGTATGTAAAGAGGTAAATTCTGCACGTAGTTTTATATTTGTTTTGACAACAAAAATAACAAACGAACAAAAGCCTTAAACTTGTACAAGTACAACAAGTAAGAAGTCATTAGAAAAAAAAAATAAAAACAAACAAACAAACAAAAAACGACGATATAAAAAATAAATAAATACTTCCTACCTGCACAGGAAGTGAATAAAAAAGAACTGAAATAAAATGCTCAGTTTGTCTGTCTATATTTATCTTATGTTTTGCTTATTTTTGTTTAAGTCTTATAGAACGAAAGGTAGAATGGAATGTCATATATGAAGCAGAAAACTTTATGAATTGAAATTTTAGCATCAATAATAATATTTTTCTTCTACAAAAAGGTCATGATTTAATTAAAAAATGTAATTTTGTGCATCTGGAAAACGTTTAGGCCTCCAAAGGATAGCGTGTTTTTTGTAAAAATGTTCTTAATGATCTTTACAAACATAAGACAAGAACACTGATGGCAGATTATCTGTGGTATTAAAATAGGAAGGCTTTTGGTTTCTGAAATCGATAAATCAGCAAATTTGCAACTGAGAATGTTTGGTTACACATTTTACAAAATACTTGAAGTCCCTAATGTTATACTTTGTGCTTGAAGTTTAAAATAAATCCTTTAATGCGTAGTTCCTTGTTTTCCGATATTTTTGGAAAAAATTTTATAAATTGCTGTTAAGAACATAAAATCAAAAATAAAATGTCATTTTCATATACCAGTGAATGGCTACATACCGATGCCTTTTATATTATACCAGCGACCCATTTGCACACTTTGTAGTACAAAAGAGAAAATAAAAAAAATCAATTCGAATTCTTTCAAATCAATGATAAATTGCTTTCATTGCAATGCTCTGTGGTAAACAATAGTTGTTGTTTTTCTATTTTCGGTGTAAATATACAAAACCGATTGTTTCTTATATTGTAGCCAACTGGCTACATATAACTGGATACTCTAAATTCACTACACAAGTTCCTAAGGATTGGCCTTGCGTCTTTTTAATGGTAACCGCAAAAGCAAGGCGAACAGGAAACTGAATTCGTTTAAATTCAAATGGCATATCAGACCAAATCAATGTGATGAATACATATTCGTCTTTGAATTCTCCAGTTAAAATAGTAGCTTCAATTACATAAGCCATCAACCTTTCACCATTACACAAACTAAGTAGATTGAATCGGGCTACACGGACTGATATTTTTCAGTTTTTCAAAATATTAACTGAAATATTTTCAAATATTTTGAAATGATCGCAGTGTTCACAGTATACACATACAGACACCGTTTATACATAAAAATCTTGGTGCTGACGTCACCTTTCATATAAACTTTGCAGAAATAAAATCGGTTTAAGCATTCCAGAGAACACCAAATACTAACACAATGCAACTTATTTTTATATATATATATAGCTTCTATATTTTATCACTTATTGCTTGCGTTTAACTTTTATCCCAATTTACGATGCGTCGGAAAAAATACATATGTACTAAAAATTTAGTTTCATTTATATATCGTGATGGACTTACTATATCGCAGTTGACATAGTTCCAGCACAGATGAATGTCACATTCCGATATTTCCCACGATTTTTTAAACTAAATTTTGTGCCGAAAAATTTTCTAATGAAAACAATGTACTCGTACTTACAAAATATTTTTATATTATGTTTTGCTCCCTTTTCATTTCATTCCAGTATATTTTTCTTTAATTTAAAGCTTCTGAATGGTTTTCGAATTTAAAATAAATAGATATATGGGAGGAAAGTAAGCTAAAAATAATTAAAAAGGAACAAGAACACACTTTATTCTTTAACTAAGAAATAAAGAATAAGGTTATAAAAAAAATATGTCAATGTATATACACATATATTTATGTGCGCCTGTCTATTTCTTTAGTATAAAACGCTGAAGAGAATACGCATTCGCATGCTGTATTTGTATGTAGCACTGCTGCTTTCTATAGAGAAAAACATAGTAAATAAAATTAAAGTAGAAACACTATCTTAGTGATGTTCGCCTTCAACTCTAGAGGGTTTTCTCTTATGGGGTTGTATTGTTGCGTACAAATATTCATGTGTATCTATTAAATATATTGTCTGTAAAATTCCTGTCTTCAAATTACTTCGTAGAATATAGACAGTGTTTGAAAGAGCTGAGATGTTTTGTTGTCCTTGTTTCTCGTGCTAGTAACTACTAAGGGTTTCGTTATTTTAATTGAAAAGACAAAATAACAAAATTACAAGGCCTTAAAGTAATAAACTTTACTAACATAAAAAATTGTTGTTATTATATTGTTAACTAACATTAACGACTAATTGCATCATTTCCAGTACCTGCATGAAACTGCTGGAAAAGAATTTTTGAATAAACAATCAATTTCTTGAATTGTTCTTCTTATTCAGGATAAAACGAAAAGAACTAAATCCAAAATTCATATGCATGAGGACTCTAGTGACTCGGATGAATCCTCTGGCGAATCACAATCTTCAACGCCAGATGTAGGGGCTCTCTTAGATAATGATAAAAAAGTTCAACAGGCCATTAGCAAACTTTTAAATACTCTAGAGCAAAGATCCTCCAGCAATTCAAATGGCGAAGATGATGACGATGATGAAGACGACGACGAGGAAGAGGAAGAAGAGTGTCATGGGGGTACTGAAGAGGAGGCAGATAAAACTTGTGGTGAAGAAGAGGCGGATAAATGTGAAAAATCGAAAGCTAATAGAAAACGAAAAGCCAAAAAACTAATTGAACCAGCTATGATAACAGAAGAAGAAATCGATAATATATGGGCCAGCAAGTCGCCTGAATATATGGCTGCCACTCCAACATTTATAAAAACGCAAATAAACAAGAATATAAAAGCCGAACAGTTAAAAACCATACCGCCCGTAAGACATAATGAAGAATTAATGGCAGGCTTTCAAATAGTTTTAAGTAGGTCCAGCGCTTCTCCCTGTTGCACAAATAGAAACAGTCCCATGGACGACAATGAAATTTCCGAAAATTTATCAGACCCAAAATTAAAATACAGAAAATTAAAAGATATTGGTTTATGGTATTCGGATGCATCCATAAACCTCAAACAATTAGCAAAATTGACACAAGCTACTGTAATGCCGGCACATGATTTAAGAAACTGCCAATTTCAAACTAAATCCTATAAATCCTGTAAAGATCTTGCAAATATACATGCCATTACAACTACTAAACTTTTGCTTAATAACTCATATTCCTTTCAAGATTTCAATTACAATAGCATTTCCTCATACAGCAATTCAGCACCGTTTATTAGCACTGCTGATAATCAAGATCAAATTAAACACTCATTTATGTGTGCTACTAATGACTGTAAATCTTGTAATACTTCTCATTTACCACAGTTTAGCCGGTCAGCTGTTGGCGGCTCACGGTTCTTAACGAATTGCCATCCCTACAATCCGGACGAATACATGGGATTGGAATTCGAAGCACGCTTTGAATCGGGAAATTTAGCAAAAGCAATACAAATTACACCCACATACTATGAGCTCTATTTGAGACCTGATTTGTACACCAGCAGATCGAAGCAATGGTTTTACTTTCGCATTAAACGAACCAAAAAAAATATGATTTACAGGTAAGTTTTGGAAGAAACAATTTTTTTGCTTTTTTTTAAGTGAAATGACTTTTTGCAAAGTGGCTCAAATATGAGTACATTTTTAAAAACTCCATAAACTTAATGACTTTGTGTAAATATTGAGATTTAGGGTATATGCAGGAATCGAACCTGCCCCCTCTTGTCTAGTATGCTGCTCATTCGCTTTTTGAATTTACAACTTTTAGGCGGCTGACGCGATTATCGAACTTAAGGCCTCACAATATCTTCGATTGTTTGATGTCCTATCTATACTCGTATTCGTCCGTCTGAGTGGACTATAGTTTCTCGCAAAATTTCTAAATTCGCCCATATGAAGCTTTTCATAAAAAGCTTTTTAGCATACAAATTTGTTTAGAAGTTCTGTATTGCCAGAGTTGATTATTGCGCATAATTCCGAGCCTGTTAATATCAACGCCGTCAACGTTCGCCCACTGCAGGCACATTTTGAATATTATGCACTATTACGCCAGTCACACAAGTATTTTTCTTCACTTTGGACAGCGCTGCTTCTCAGCAAAAGCAGTCCTCGACAATAGTTTGCAATTTTTGTACCCTGAATAATCATACCCACTAATAGTCAATATTTCGCACGGTGTCACAACAGGGTACACACACACGCGCAATTTAAAAAGTAACTTCTATTTGCTCTTTATTTATTTGTATTTTAATAAAATGTTTTGTTTTTATCATTTTAGGTTTGCTATTGTCAATTTAATCAAGTCGGATAGCTTATACAACGAGGGCATGCGCCCCGTAATGTATTCCACCATAAACGCCAAAACGAAAAATGTTGGTTGGGCACGCTGTGGTTATAACATCTGCTACTATCGGAACGATGATGAGTAAGTCTTTTCAAGTGATTCATAAAAAGGTTTAACAAATATTTTCTATTAATTCTCTAAAAAATATTTTTGCCAATCAAGTTTAATTATATCCTGAATTTCGTCCTTTTTCATAAGTTATGTAATCTTAATTTCTCACTTTCTTCGCTCTGTAAAATTGTTAAATTTTAATATCGTTTATTATGGTTTTTTTTATTTTTTTGTAGAAGTGAACCGAATGAAGATGACGAGGACAATTCGTCGTACACATTGACTTTTAATATAGAATTTGAGCATGACAACGATACAGTATTTTTCGCCCACAGTTATCCTTACACCTACAGCGATTTACAGGTGAGTTTGATTAATCCCGTTTAACAAGGAAGTAAAGCATGCTTTTGCTTTTTTTAAAAAGATTTTAAATAATAAACTTTGTAGCAAATTGAATTCTTGCACAGTATATAAATTTTGAAATGTGTGGGACTTATTTCATCCAATCCATAAATAAAAGGTGTACCAAAAGTTAACGCGAGGCTTTTATTTATCGCTGATTGTACAAGTC
Source organism: Ormia ochracea (assembly GCA_963402855.1). Lineage (NCBI taxonomy): Eukaryota > Metazoa > Arthropoda > Insecta > Diptera > Tachinidae > Ormia > Ormia ochracea. The sequence continues at coordinate 54,151,625 of OY727107.1, forward strand.
AACAGCTTTCAGTTTAGGATTAGCAAAAATGGAATTAACAAAAATTAAATAAATTAAAATTTCATACAAAATATGGTCGGAATAGTGTTTTAACTTTATCAATCGCAAAAAATAGCCGCTGTTGGTCTTCTGAAAAGCCACATGTGATTTCCAAAAAATTAATTCCCCTCCAAGGTGGCAATGTCTGGAGTGGATTTGATTTATATGTAGACCTAGTTGGATGTACTATTAAAAAAAAAAGGCTCGGCAATTCCCAATATCGCGAATCGATAGCAAGATACAAGATTTTCCTTTGTTATTTAGGATTCAATAAAAAAAAAGCACTCAAATCACTTTTTTTCTATTTAATACAAATATTGCGTTACTACTTGCAGTCGCCTTAAATATAAGATGATAACAATTGTTGATGCCAAAATAATTGTCAAATATTTTGCTTAATTGCAAAGCAATAATAACAATAATTATTTCTGGTAAAAATCAAATTGGAAAAGATCACGTACGTCACTTCCTTCATCAGTTAAAAATGTGGTTACAAGCTTGTCATTTTAAATGGCATTAATTGATTTCCTTTTGAAAACTGTGCTTACATACCTGTTTTGTATTGAATTTTTCTGAAAGTAGAGAAAAGATTAATGTTGGAATTAGAAAATCTAACTTACAATAAGTATTTTAAAAATATTTTTGTTATAATTTACCAAAAGCTGAACTCAAAATTTCTGCATATAGAAAAAAAACTATATGCATTAAACAACCTTTAAAGACATGCGCAGAGATTTCTAAAGAACAAGCATAATGTTCTAGTTCCATCCTTACAAAATAAGCAGACAATTTTACACTTAAAAAAAAGAAGAAAAAAAGCATTGACGGTATTTGACGGTATTGTATTTATTTTATAATTACAATAAAAACAAAACCTTTATCATATCAAGCAATGGAATGTCAAGCAATTAAATAGAACATTGAAAAGGAATAGTCGTATCGGAGTAAAATTCTCATATAAAATAATAACAACGTACTTTAATACGGAGTGCTGGCGTACTCCAAGTACTCCTAATTTTAATTCTAATATATTTCTTTTACATTTCCTAACTTCCACTAAAGTGACGCATTCCTACTGAACTCAGTTTAATTTCGCGCGCAATGATTTTTACATGACCACAAAGAAAATAACAACAAAATGATATGAAGTGATGCTAATACTTCTATATTTTGCAATAAATATATCTAAATCTGTGTAATTGTTCATTCAAGCCAGACACAAGTTCATACAACTAAGTTACACTTCAATCTCATACGCAGTCGGCTTATGCTGTACCAGCGGTCGCAAAGTAAAATATTTATACATAAGTAAATATATTTATTAATCTAATTTAAATTAGAATTTGTACTAATTGATTATATATTTCGGATTATCATTTAGTTCCTAAGCCGTATTCACCGGCTGTTCCAAAAGATCTTCAAGCAACAAGCATTTCTATTAATCTATTAGTCGATAGTTTTCTTAATACTCGTACATACTCGTAAGAATTTAATATTTTTTTAACTTACACATGTTACTATAGAATGTATGTATTGTGAAATTTTAGAACAAATTAGAAATAAGCGATTAAAATGTAAATCCTACGCTTAATTACGTAACGATTTAATGAAATCGATAAAATGTTTGGTGTCAGTAGTGGCAAGTGTGCTCCAAATTGAGAAAGAAATCACGCTTTTTTTTATTAATTTTTCGGGTTTTTTTTTCTAAATGTATCCCATCAAGTCTTACGTATTAAAAGTATTAAAAAAAATAAAATAAATCATAAAAATATTTCAGCATAAGGAAAAGTCAAAAAAGCAATTGTGATAGTGATTAATATTAAATGCCATGTTTTTAAAGGGCTTCCTGTAGATTCTATAAAACAATTTTCATTAAAATACATGTTGGGATTTTGACAAAGAGAAGAATATTAAAAAATGTTTTCAAAAAAATTAAATATAAATATGAAACAATAAATTGATATTTATAAATTTATTTATAATTTAATTACAGGACTATTTAATGGAAATACAAAAAAATCCAATTAAGTCACAATTTTGTAAATTAAGGCTGTTGTGTCGCACAATAGCGGGAAATAATGTCTACTATCTGACGGTCACAACGCCTGCAGTGAGTGAAGAAGTCATGAAGGTAAGTTAAATTGTAATTAATTGCAAGTACGACTATAATCTAGAAATTTTGAACAAGCCAAAGTAAACTACAAAATTACTACCATTTACACATGCACTGGGCATAAATAATAAGAGTGCATTCGTAAGTGCAGTAAATATGTTTTTAGAAGCTGTCTGCAAACTGCAGCGAGTAGAGTATTAAAAAAGTTTTCAGCACTCTAATTGCATTTAAGGTCGCCTTTAAACTATTTCCTTCATAAAGAAGGTTGCAAGCTAGCGATGGCTGTCGATATATGTATGATTGGTATTCTATAAGAAGAATTGCCGCTTCAATTTATTGTCAATATTTGTGGTGTCGTGCTCTATTGAGTGCAAAGATGAATAAAAAAAAATGAACTAGGGAAACCAATTTAATAAAAATAAATATAATACAAATACAATATACATTATATAAATATATATTATATATACATTATATATTATATTTGCATAAATAAAATATACAAGGAATATTTAGAAATCTACCAACTATCTCGTTTATAAATTTTTATAATTTTTTTTTTTCAGTTTATATAAATAACACTTAGAGAAATTTTGGTTCATTTCAAATTATATAATAATTGGTTCACTTATTCGTATTCAATAGTTTGAATACGAATAAAATATAATAATATATTGCGAAGACGAATAAAAAAAATTAAATAGCGAAATCAAAATTAATAAAATTAAATATACAAGGAATATTTAGAAATCTACCAACTATCTCGTTTATAAATTTTTATAATTTTTTTTTTTCAGTATATATAAATAACACTTAGAGAAATTTTGGTTCATTTCAAATTATATAATAATTGGTTCAATAGTTTGAATACGAATAAAATATAATAATATATTGCGAAGACGAATAAAAAAAATTAAATAGCAAAATCAAAATTAATAAAATTAAATATACAAGGAATATTTAGAAATCTACCAACTATCTCGTTTATAAATTTTTATAATTTTTTTTTCAGTTTATATAAATAACACTCAGAGAAATTTTGGTTCAATTCAAATAGTTTGCCAGAAATTAGTTCAACTTTATTTATTTATTGAAAATATAATTATGAGCTACGAAACTCATTTTAGTTTCAATGTTTGATGATCCTCAGGTAAATAAAAATTACACCAACTTGATTGTGCTTGCGAATAGATTTCTACACATTGAAACTGCTTGCAACACGTATTTTCAAACCGTTATCATATTTAGAACAGAATTTGCACAGAAAATTGCTACGCATTAGGGGTATAGACAGGTGTGGGAAATTCTCTAACATAGGATCACTATAGCGAAGCCATACTTAGTGTAATAAAATTTCCATTTTGTATATATTTTTTTTGTATATATTTTTGAGAAATGTAGGTCATGTTTTTTAAAGATGCGATTGAAAAAATTAAAACAAGTTTTTATTAAATTATTTAATTTAATTATTAAAGTAATTGTCTTGAATTAAATTTTTATTAATTTAAATTACACTAATGAAAACAAAAATTAATATTCAGCAGAATGTTAAATACAAAAAACAGCAGTTCGATAAAAAATGCTTCATACTTTTTATAGCTATTGTTCGTTTACATTTGTTTTCTTTTCCTTCTTTACTTTGTATTAGAGCTGAAAAATATCAAGTCTAAGAAACACTTGACTAAAGCAGTTTCCCTAGTAATTTGCTTTCAATGTATTTCTAATATTCTGCTGAATATTAATTTTTGCGACTAATATTGTAATAACATAAGAAAGAATCATTCTTCGTTTTGCACCGTTTCTTTCAACGAATTATTAAAAATTTAAATTCATTTTTCTTCCGAATACACAATACTACAAACTTTTTTAGTTTTCTTCAAAAAGGCAGAAAACTTAAATATAGAACGACAACGACCATTACAAAACATTCCCCCTTAATTCTCTTCACTAAAGTTTAAAGTTTTATGTAAGAAAAATATTTTTTAACGCAAGCAAAAGTTGAGAACATAAAAAAAGCTTTGCTGCTAATATGCACACTATTGTTAGATGAAAACTTTGTAAAAGCAAAAGAACTTTACACTTTCCTCAGGAAATTTGCCTTTCGTTGATAACATCAATAATTACTTTTGAGCAGTCATGAAGGCTTGTTGAACACAAGGAACAATTTTCCACCAAGTACTTACACCAACAAGTACAAGTAAAATAAGAGTGAAAAAGGGGCCCGTCATAACTGACTTTTCATTACTGGCCCTTCTACACTGAAATGCTACTGGCACGTGACAATAGGAATAGTAACAAGTAGCATGTAAATGAGGGACTGTAGTGTTTCAAAAAGTTATAGAGACATTCACATATGCAAGCATTTGTGTGCCTGTAGGTCGGTTTGGCAGACTCTACAAAAATGTTTGTTTTAGGATTAACAAGCATTATCATAAAAACGTTTAAAACAAACATTTATAAGCCAAGTTTATTAAAGTTATGAAAAAGTAAACTATGCAATATTTTCAAAATATAAAAAAAAAATATACTCCACTAATATTTCAATTGTGGGATTTTGCATGTTTGGATGTTTAGTTATCTGGTGGCTTCTTCCACTATCACAGTAAAATGTTTATTACAGTTAAATGTAGTTCCGTAGACGCATAGTGCTTAGCTTATAATAAAATAAACTTAATTCTCTTTTTACACGATAGGCACGTTTCCCAAATATTCCAAATGAATAGAATTAAGTAAAAGCAATATTACAAAATTCATTTTAAAGTTCACTTAAGAACTTATTTTATTCTTGGAGATTTTAATTAATTAAATATATTTTTAGAAATAAATTAGATTTCGGGAAAGATGAAAAAATATCTGAAATTCATTAATAAAAAAATAGTAACAATATTATAAACAAAGCAAAATTTTATGCAGTGTCACTTTCTGAGAATAAAAATGCATAAGTTTGTGTAAGACTGCAATATTACTGTCATTCCAGGCTCATCTCGTCCATCATCTTGTGAAATTAATTCTGTGTTACCTTCACTAGCCAATAGTATTAGAGATTTCCTGAGTCTAACCAAAAATCTTCTCACTTTATCTGATTTATGATATTGAAGAAAAATTCATAAAGTATTTAAAATCGTGTTAACTTAAATTTGGTTACAAAAAATCGTGTAAAAAGATAATTAGATGCGTTGACTGTTTTTGAATAGATATAAACCAAAAATTAGTACTTGCGTACTTTTACACTTTTTTTACCCTACTAAAACTGCTGGAACTTTAATGCAATTATAAGGGAAAGGCATTTAAATGGATATGCATTGTTAATTACTTCACAGAGGTATTAGAGGTATGCTAATTTTAATAATGCCATTCGAAATTGCGAATTCTAAATACACGGTTAGAGAAATTAGTGACTCTAAACGAAATCTACTATAAATTATTTAATCATTTTTCGAGATTTAAGATCGTTTATAAAAATTTCTTATATATTATTCTATTCGTTATTTTCTTACACTTTGTGTGACATCTATTTCCAGAACAAGCTGCACAAAGTGTAAAGAAATACCGAAAAAATATAAGTAAGCGGAGCCACTAAAACTAATGCGGTTAGATTCTGCAATACATCCAACAGAAATGTATATATGTTTCACATGTATGTTTTAAATATGATTGACAAAATCTGATATACGATATGAATTATTCGAGCTAATAGTCTTTAAAGCCACGATCCACTATCTTACACAATATTAACTAGCTGCTAGAAAGGTATAATAGTGTGTACTAAAAATGCATTTGCGTGATCAATTTTTTGACAGGTCGTACGATTTGCAAAACGTTCATACAATAATAACTTCCATGCGTTCAGCGTTGCATTTACTACAACATTTCTGGGCATGTGCCAATAATGCGGCAACTAAAATGCTATTTTGATGTAATTTTTTAAAAAAGCTTGGAACCACATTAGAACTTTGTGTGAATGAATTGTATGACTCTGTAGGATAACAAATTATGCCCTTTAGCTTTTAGAGTACTTAGTAGAATTTTGTTATAATTTGAGTTAAAATAAAGTTGTAATAAATAAATTAAAACAGAAATAATAATTATATTAATTTTCACAAAATATTAAATATTTTATCAAATAATACCATTGAATACAATATAAAAAGGAACGAAATCTACTATATTTCAAATTTGCAATTTTTAAAATCAATTTTCCTACAAATAATTTTCTATAATAAATTGCATTTCTTATTTTTAGTATAAAATGTATTATTAAGTTTAATTTAAAACTGATTACTTGAAACTTTATAATTTTTATATTTAATGTTAATATTGTAACAATAATTTTTAGCTCTTGAAATATTGGATTACCAGTTTTTTAACGCACAAATAGTTTTACTTGTAGTTAATGTAACTTTCTTGTTGCGTATTTCATTTGCAAAAACAAAACTACAACAACTCAACTGTTGCTGTATATCGAAACTACTTGCAACATGTGCTGCTTTCAATCCCTTATCATAGAACTACCATAAATAGTTTATTAAAAGTGTAAAACAATTTATTGCACTATACCATGCACACTCCACATACTTCGACTAAGAACCAAACACATTCTCATTTTGGGTGCCTCCGTAGGCGAGGGAATAATGCTTAGCCTAATGAAGTGGAGGTCGCGGGTTCGATTCCTGCCTAGACCCTGGGTGTTTTCCTGCGGACAAGCCAAAAGCTTTGCAGGTAGAGTTGGTTAAAAAAAAAAAAAAAAAAAAAAAAAAAAAAAAAAAAAATTTTGAAAAACCACAATAAAAGGAATTACGCAAGAACACTATCACGTTTTAATTAGTGACAATAAATTTAAACTTGATCGCATATATATAATTCAAAATATTTGCAAGCCGAAAAAGTAATCTCAAATTATCTTTTTTTTGTAAAGGTAGGTCAAACGAAAGTGCACGAGTTAATTGTAAATAAAACAAAAAGCTTTCACAGAATTACTTTAATATTTGTTTTTAATGATAGAAGAAAGAATTGGTGCTTTTCCACTGAGAAGGACAAAATTAGAAGAAGCTAAAACATCAAATATCAGCTAGTCAATTTTATGTGATAATAGCGATATAAATGGGAAATAAAAAAGGTAGAGGAAATTAAAACGAAGGAAATGAATACATTGGAAATTATTACCAATGGCGACATGCCCACCAATACCGTACATCAATTGACAGGTTATTCCAACACGCTTCTGTTGGAAAACAAAGTTCATATCAAAAACATAATTACATAAAAGAAAAAAAAAAGTTAAAAAAATGCTATTGAAAAAAGGATTCTATAGAAAATCTTTTTTTAAAAGGGAATTTAAACTGATAAAAAAAAATAAAAATCATATTGCTAAGGATTTTTATGCCATTAAGGACTTAGCATGTGTATAACTATTCCGTCCTTTCCCCTGTTCAGCATACATATGACACTGTGTTGCACATATATTGTAAATTACCACAGCTACATATTTTCCATATCTTTGTTTCTGTACGTTCTCTTATAGTTTTTTTACGTTTTTGTAAACTAGAAAAGCTTTTCTAGTCTACTCGCACAACATAATTTGAGGCAAGTCATTAAAAGATATTTTTGTTCAGAGCATATACAAAACAATAGTGGTATTAAAGCAAAAAAAAAAAAAAATTTAAATAAAACTATATAAAAATTACGAGTTTACAAAAAATTAAGAAAATCTAATTCTACTTACATGCAAATATTTTCCAATAAGTAATTAAAAATGATTATTAATTGCAAAGCTTTTTACAAACAGTTAACGCTGCTTATTTACACCTCGTATAATTTCTCTTTACTTTTATTTACCTCCCTTCCCTAAAATTTCAGCGCTTATTTTTGCAACCGTGGAAGTGTCACCCAGTGTCTGTGAAATGACATCACTTTGTATTTTGTGCGATATGAATTGATATGATATAATTAATTTTAATTAATTCTATATCAATGTAATTTATTTCATAAATTTTGTATTTAAATATATTTTTAAAAAGATTTAAATGTTGCGACCAATAAAAATCTCTATGAATTACTGAATTATACACATTCCCTTAAATACCTCAACCGTATAATTAAATAAAAAAATAATTCAAGTTTCCAAAATTCACATTTGAATGTAGTAGTAACGAGCTTCTACTGTAAGCGGATGTATACTATTATTTATCTCTTTCTCTTGTAATCAACGTTGCTATTTTGATGGCCTTCGGGTATTTTTTGCCACAACTTTTATTTCTTTCGAATACCGTTTTTTAATAAAAGTGTATTTGTACAAGCCATCTCTACTTTTTTTTGGCGGTTTGTTACAAGCAATTAAGCACTCATTTTATCAACACTGTTTCCTTTTTAACTGTTGAAAGCAATAGACACTGACAAAAGGACAGCCAGCTACATTATTATATTTCAGATAATAAGAAAATTAAAGAAACTAAACTTAAAGATTGTGATTGTAATTGAACAGCTGATATACAAATACGACCATATCAACCAATTGTAATCAATTTTCTGTAATTGCAATGCAGTTCTAGTTTTAAAGAATCGTCAATATAGGAAAAATGGGATGCTGTTCCTTATGAATTGACAATTTTTTTCCTTATTTTCCTTAAAATTTTTTTTCAAGTTTTTAGTACTTCTAGTGAATACACTTATTATCGTCTGTATGTGAAGTGAGATTTTTCTTTATTAAACCAATTGCAAACAAAAAGTATTGACAAAACAATGGTTTCATTAGTGCAACACAACAAAAAACACATACAGTGGAAAGTGTCATAATTTTGTTTGTGCCTCTTTAGTTTCCAGCCGCTATTCTTTTTGAAAGCGTGAAATGCAAATTTTCTCATTGAAACACCAACATTGTTGGTGGCGTTTTAATGAATTGGAAACAAACGAAAATTGCATTTTAATGAAAACAGTTTTTGTTAATACACATTTTTATTACAACAGGATGAATATTCATATTGTTCCAACGTAAATAGGAGGCATTTGCTGGAAATAAGAAATTAAGGATGTGATGTATATTTAAAAAAAAATTTTTTTTTTCTTGACAAATTAAAATTATTAATTAATAACATGCTGGAGTTGTACAAAATTGAAAAACCATTATATGTGTATTAAACGGAACGAATTTATGCGTGCTTGGCTATATATTTCGATGCTAGAGCAGCAAAAGAGGAGATGTGAAGTGGAACCAAATTCAGCATAATCATAATAATATGTGTCATAATACATATGTGCCAATTATGACTACAGTCTGCAGCAAATTTACAAAATAGTTAATAGGATACCTTCTCGTGGAGAAACTCGTATGCACAGACACTTAAACAGACTTACAGACAGCAGAAAATAAATATAAAATTATTTTTATATATTAATTTTTTAATGCTTGCAAGGGAAAATTTTTAAAGTAATTGTAATTAATTCAATAAAGTTGATAATAATTGTCTATTATTTATTTTAATGTTATTTAACTTTTATATTTATAGCGCAAGAAGTCCATTGTGATATCGGCACGCGTTCATCCCAGCGAAACGCCTTCATCGTGGATGATGAAGGGATTAATGGATTTTATAACGGGTGAATCAAGTGTGGCCAAACGCTTGAGGCATAAATTCATTTTTAAGCTGATACCAATGTTAAATCCAGACGGTGTAATAGTGGGCAATACTCGTAGCTCGTTGACGGGCAAGGACTTGAATCGCCAATATCGTACTGTTATTAGAGAAACATATCCATCGATATGGTATACAAAAGCTTTAATCAAAAGGTAGAATCTTAGTATTAAATATTCACAATTTCCCATCCATTTTTAAATAAAAAATTATAATTCTCTCATATGAGAATTTGTTGCGTGTTAAATATCAAATACAGCTAAAAATAATTAATTCTCAAAGAAGATTAAATTAGCAGTAGTCCTATTGAGTGCTGGAAAAAAAATTTCTAATTTTCATATAATTCAAAATAAAATTATTTTAAAATATTTTGATATGACATCTTCAAATTGCTGCTAAAACATTTTTTTATGTCAAACAGAAGCATAAGAATTAAATATTAAATTTCACCTGATTCATCCATTCAATCGGGATTATTTTATGCCTTATTGGAACGATTTAAAGTTTGAATATTCTTTTTTAAGCCAATCAGCTAAGCCAAGTATTTATTTTTCTTTGTGTTTTTTATAGAATTTAAAAAATGTTTAATTATTCTGTATTAAGTTTTTTAAATTTTTAATGCAATTTAATTTTAAGCCACGAATTACCAATCGAAAGAAGTAGAAATTTTTTTTGGCTGCACGGCGGTACGGGAAAAATGTAATTTAAAGTTTAACGACCTTAAGCCAGCATAATTAAAAATATTCCTCTGATTAAATACCCTTCAATTCGATGAGCGATTAATTTTAAAAATTTTAATTGTTGAAATTTAAACTAAATTTCCAAATTGAATTTTGTATAGAAAATTGACTAGAACAATAATTTTGATTATTCAAAATGCATTGAAATTAATTAATGAGGGGGAAGATACAATTCCTGTGCACATATAAATCATTCTAATACATTATGGCCCCTATTATGGTTCACAACAGTTGTAAATTTGATGTTGTCTTTTTGAAATTGCGATTATGGTTTACAACAGTTGTTTTTAAGTATTGTTTTCAGATGCATTTTTTGAAGAACAGCCCTGTGAAATACACAGCATCTAGATGTTGTAAACCGTAATCAGAAAAAGTATAAGTGTTGTGTTGTCTGCTCTACAACACAACACTTAGGTGTTGTGAACCATAATAAGGGCATATAATTGTTGGCGTTCTAGCCAAAAATCTCTGTTAAATCTCATAAATAACAATCCCAGCATTAAACATGCTCCTTGCATGCTTGCGTAACTGGTCCAAATTCATCCATAAAAATTTATTACGCAAATTCTTATTGTAAATAGTTTTCTCTACGGCTTGAGTTGGAAAATCATGTTCACACATTGAATGCCATTTAGCAAGGCAGATTAATATGGATGCAAAGCTCATCCAAATGAGTATATACGAGTATAATGTGATTAATATGATTACTTATTGTCAGTTAATTTTAAATTAAAGACTCAATAAATAAATTATAAAATGCTGCAAAATAAATAAATAAAACCAGACACAATGAAATTGTCTTTTTGAAAAAAGTGTCAGCATTCAATTCTTTTCGAATTGAAGCGCTGCCAAGCAGTGTTTCACACTACATTTTTACAGATTGTAAAGAAAAACAATTTTTGTGTGTTTCGAAATTCTCCAATTTGATGAGTCGATTAATAATCTAACCTAATTTTGCTTTGTTCCTTTTACACTTCAACATTGATTTTCATTTGCATGATTTTGTATTATTTATATTTGCAGACTGATCGATGATTGTGGAGTTTTAATGTACTGTGATATGCACGCACACTCTCGCCGGCACAACATTTTCATTTATGGCTGTGAAAATAAAAGGAATGCGGAGAAAAAGCTAACCGAGCAAGTTTTTCCGCTCATGTTGCATAAAAATGTGGCAGATAAGGTAAGCAATTATATGCAGCCCAACAATAATAACTTGTTGGTAGTGGCGGTTGCTGTTTGTGGTTTCGGGATGCCTTAAGTGTTGTGCAAATAATATTGCATTTTTTATTGTATATTTTCCTTACCAAACTTATTAAATATAAAGTTTCGCTTTTACGTGGAAATCTTCTCAAGTTGCCTTATTTTATTTTGTTACACTTTTAATTAGTTTCTCTTTCTTTTAGTTTTCATGTCACAATTTTATTAATTTTTCTTTATCTCTTGCATTTTTTACCTTTATTTCTTTCTTTCGTTTCCGGTTGCCTGGGTGAAGTTTTCATTTGAAAATTGCAAATTTAAAATACAACGAAGCAAAGAGGGCACAGGGCGCATTGTAGTGTGGATGCTGGGCATTACAAATAGTTATACAATTGAGGCATCTTTCGGTGGCTCATTGCTGGGCTCACGCAAGGGCACACACTTCACAACAACGGTATGTTTTTTTTTTCAATGGATGGATAAAGATATATATGTATGTGTACTTGTATTCTCGTAGATGCATAATAAAAATGTTGAGCTTAAAAAGTTGTGGCTTCATTTCAATATTTACAGAAATAATAGAATTTTCTTTCCAAATTTTCTTTCAAAATTTTCTATTCATACAAAAAATAAATAAAAAATCGTAGAAATTGAGGAAATTAACATATTTTTTATTGTTAATTTTTGTGATTATTTATAGAAGGATAAGTGAAATATAAGGAAAAATAAAATAGATTTACCATTTTTGGATATGCAAAGCTTTAAAATTTTTTTAACTGCGCTCCAATCCCCAAAGAAGTTACCAGATGTCAAAATTTTTATTTTCAATGTACTTTGAAGTATAAGCCTGCTGGGTTTTAAACAAAATTTTATTGCAATGATACTCGTATACAAATGCAACTATGTGACTGTGTATGTGCTCTCTGTCCCTCTCTGCAGCAAACTCAGAAGTTTGCAAAGCAAAGTTTGCCTGTCTAAAATTTGATTGTTGTGCATTTTTGAAATATTTTTTCTAGGCTTGCAGTGATTCCGCTTTGGAGATTCTCAATTGAGTTTTAGGCAATTATATTACTATTATTACGGCTACATGCCGTATAATAGATGTACTCGGTTAATAGAGATGCAAATAATTGAGGCTCAACTGTACATAATTAGTTTCGTAAAAAATATTATTTAATGTTAATAAAATATAACTTTTAACAAACTTCTTGTTTCAGTTTTAATGTAAAATACTTTAAATACGGGATGTGATCAAAAACTAAACGTTTTTTCCAATTTTCGTGAGTTATATATGTTCGATTTTAGCATTTTATTTTATTATGTTGGTACACATTAATGGTATATATGTTGCCAATATCAGCTACTTTGTTTTTGACAGAGAAAAAGATTACTCGTGTTTTGATGTGCTCTTCGATTTTTTACTATTTTGTACTAAATTTTGTTAAAAACGACGTCGCATGGGAGCAATTCAACGTCGTCAAGGGCGATCCAGATTTGCTCAAAAAGGTCATAGCTCGTGACGAATTGTGAATGTATGGCTATGACAGTGAAACCAAAACCTAATCATCCCAAAGATTAGTTCGGTCAAATGTGAAGGTTTTGCTCACTGTTTTCCTAAACTGCAAAGGAGTGTTGCATCATAAATTCTTGACACGATCAATAAGGAATACTACGTTGAAGTCATGTGACGTTTCGAAGAACCTATTCGTCAGAAACGCACTGAGTCGTGGAAAAACCAAACATGGATTATCCAACATGATTATGCACCAGCGCAAAAATCGATGTTTGTGCATCAGTTTTGGACAAAAACAAGACCGTATTTTGCCTCAACCACCGTATTTACCGGATTTGCTATACGCCGACTTTTTCCTCTTCCCAAAACTGAAGAGACACCGATGAATGGAAAGCGTTTTACTACGTTGGAGGAGATAAAAGCAAAATTGAAACAGTAACTGTTGGCGATACACCGGCATAAGTGTATTATATACGAGGGGGATTACTTTAAAGGAGGCAAGATAGTTATTGATGAATAGATAAATACTTTTGAAAAAATTTAAAATAACGGTTGTATTTTGATCACGCCTCGCATATCAGATTTCCGCTAATAGTTTTAACAAAAAATACCAAGCAATCTTGATGGTTACTTATATAGGATATGGCAAAATTAATACCAGGTTTAAATCTTTTCCCATTTGTACAGTAAACTTTAGCAATCTTAACAGACAGTTTAGGATGAGCAAAAATAGAGCGTTACACGACAGAACAACTTTACTGCACAAATGACGGCAAATACAATTTTGGCTATAATTTTTGAAACCCATTTAATACACACTGCACATGTAGAGAAAACAACTTTTTTTCTTTCATCTATAAAAAATATTATATAAAACATAAAAAATAACTTCATAAATCATGTGTAAAGAGAAATCAAACAAAAAATTAACTGATATAAACTTTGTATAAACTATTTATAAATCACCTAAGGATAATGTTTATTCTTGCAAAACATATAAAATTTTGCAATAGGAAAATCTGGTAAAAGTTTTCCCTCTCCATTCTAGCTGAAGTACATTTTTCTACTCCCGAAATAAGAAGTGTATATGTATGCATTAAAACATTTAATTATCAGCAAATGAATCAACCTGAACAAGTTTGTCCTAACAAGTAGAATCCACAATCCAAGTACTTCGACTCTTATAAATATATATACATACACATCGTTAGTCTCAAGTAGAAAGGGAATAACTCCCCTTTTTTTTGCAATCGCACCCTTTTTCGTGATTTCAATGAACTGAATATAAAGTAAACAAAAATCTATTGTAAAAACAAATGCGAGTTGGGCACTTTTTACTTTACCCAACGATATATACATACATATATGTATATATATATATTTTTTAGTAGTCTATTTTTTCCATGCCTTTATCAAATTTTATTAAAAATTCTTCATAATATTAAAAACTACTTTCAGCTGCACTTTTATTTAATTTTTTATTTTCCATTTTAATATGAAAAGAAGGAAAAATATATGTACATATTTGCAGAAATGCTTGTTATTGAGCAGGCATTTATCAAAAAAAGTATACCGAGAATAAAATTTACAAGTGGATACAACTGCCGTAGATATTTCAAATGTACATTCAGATGTGCTTGGAATGTAGTTAGAGATGAACTGACTTAATAATAAGTCAGATAGGAAAAGATATAAAATAGAATCAGACGAGAGCTTAAGTGTGCACTCAAAATGAATTTGGCTGAAGGTGGAAGTGGTTTCTATAGTTTTCAACTTCCATATAAAAGAAAAGTAGAAACGAATTTATATAAATAAGTGTGTGTATATAGCATTTTTTTCCTTTTTTATATTAAAAACAAAAACTAGGGAAATGTTTAAAAAATCACTGCGTTTCTATTTGTCAACACATTCGTGCAAATTACTATATCTTAAATTATGTTTGAGACTATTTGCACGATGATGCAGAAATGATATTTTAGGCATTTTTTAACCACATTTTTGCATTTCCAAAAAAGGACTAAAATAAATTCTTTTAAAGGCCTTTTTTCACTAACCCACACAGTATTAATACATGTCAAATTTAGCATGTATTTTGAAACAGTATTATATTGTAACCTAAAACCGTATTATCTTTCTGACAGTCGAATACCAGTTGAAAAAGTTTTTTTTTTGAAAATTTTTATAAAACGATAGATTTTTTCTGATCAGGTTTGATTTCATTTCAAGCGGCCGAACAAAAAATTATTGTTTTGTGATGCAAAGCAACAAAAAAGTGCTAAAAGTATATTATTATTAAAGTTTTGTTTATAGTTTAATTAGTATAGTCATCAACCCTTTTCTACAGCGCCAAATAGAATGAATTACTTTGTTTGTATATAACAAACATAAAACATATTTTTTCGTAATATATGGATAATATGGTGTACCACCATATATGCCATTTTTATTTGACGTCATAAAGTATAAGGCTATAACTTGATATCACTTTCGTGTGAATGACTCGTTCGCATTGTGTGTGAATGACTTGTCTAGCATTCTCCTAGTGTTATAATATAAATTTTTTTAAACTTTGCTTTATGAAAAGTAATTTTAAAATTTAATAATTAATTTAGTAATTTATCAAATATATTTGAATTTAATAGAATGTTGATCTCTTAATGGATGGAACTATTAAAATCAAATTGATCATATGGGTTGCAAGAAAAGCAACAGGAAACGTAAAATTTCATTTCATTTATTATATAGATTTCTTAATTTTCTTTCAGGATTACGAACATATGGGTCGAGCCCTTTGTGAAACTCTGCTGGACTATTGTGACGAGAATCCAAATAAAGTAAAAAGAAATGCTAAATTATTGAAACGTATTAAAAAGATAAGAAAGCGCGAGAAACGCGAACAGAAGGCATTAAAATTAAAGAAATTGGCCGATCAGGGATGTATAATCGAAGAGAAATTTAAAGCTAAACGAAGAACAGGCAAAAGTGTTTCCTAACAAACACAAACACACAACAGCACACTTATACATCACATAAATAGAAGTGAACAAAAATATTGGTATTGCCGTCTTGCTTTTTCTAACAGTGCTGTATCAAAACATTACCAAAAACATCAATCCTGTATAAAGCATTATTTCATTGAACATACTGATACTGCTACCCAAAAACTGCTAAGTTAAATTTAGTATTCTTTTGTTCTTTTTTTATTTTCTTTTACACTGTAAAATACAACAAACCAATACTTTTGCCATCCCTGGATCACAAAACAATGGCATCGCCAACGTAGTGCTAACAAAAAAACTTACTGTACATCTTAAAACTAATGAGCATAAAACCTATTACAATTCAGGAATGGCAAATATAGACTAGTTAGAAATATTTTGCAGAGGTTGGTGGATTTTATAAATTAAAAAATTACTCTTTTTAGAATGTTAAAGTTCAATTCAGGCGTTAAGTAAAGAAAGAGTGTGTAAATGGAATTAATTAAATTTGCTGACAATAAGTTAAAGTAATAAATATATAAAATATGTTTGAAATGATGGCAATGGTTGGAAATATTTTGAAAACCGCTTTACATGAAACTGAACGAACTAATTTATAATTGAAGAATTTTTAATTGATAATGAATTAATTAATAATGTTCAAGTTTAACTTAAAACAACAATATATTAACACCAGATTTTATTTAAAATGTTTTCTCGTTAAATTGTTTTTTGTTGAATTATTTTAACATTTTTTGTATGTGCTTCCCCTTGTTCACTTCACATTTCACATTTTACGTTTAAATTATTTTTGACTGCATTAACCGGCAGCTGCATTCATAAAAGTGCATCAGCAAACTGATTTTGTTCAATTTAATGACGGAGCAGAATTCGTGGTTAAGAGCAACCTATAATTGTATTCAAAGAAAGTAATTCTTTTATAGCTCTTTTGAGTAATTTCAAAGCAAAATTAAGCATAATCCGCTGGAGTATGTGGCAATACATTATCCTCCGCGGACTATTTAATTCAACAATGAGTTTATATATTATTTCGGCGAATTTTCAAGTGCGCAATTGATATCATAAACGGATTTAGGGCAATAAAAGATCAGCCGATCTAAATGTTATCATATCGTTTTACTCTGACTTCTGCCGCCTTAAATTTATAGGTGTTTTAAACATGTACATATTATCCTTCATCTTTTTTAGTATATATTACTCTTTTTATTTGACAAAAAATATGGTAATACAGGAGAGGATAATAAAATAAGTTTATTCAAAAGCACTGAGTTCAACAGATCGTATGTTTTGATGGAACTTTTTTTCTTGAAACTTCCTATTCATTTTTAACTGAAAGTCAGTTAAATCTCCAGTTATACTAGAGCAATATAAAAACCAACTTTATTTATTTGATAGCTGCTGCATAGCTGATCTGTAGTGTGTCATAGCCATTTAAGCCAAACTTGAAATGAAATTTCAAGAAAAAAAAGTTATCTCACGCTATCTCATGTATGTAGATATGGCCGGACTAGCTCTAAAGGGTCCAGCGATAAGCCATCATTACTTCAATATTTATGGTGTCGCATAACACACGCAAAAGTTCTCTTCACGATGTTGTGGGCCGGAACAATATTAGTAAATAATATGCAAAGACTACACATGAGCTTAAAAAAGGTAGCTCACAATAAACTGTCTGACAATCTGCCTCAATTTCTTGCCACTATTTTCTACCGTCTGATTTACACATCTATCAGAAGTAATAAATCTTGTTAAAATGAAATATGTTACATTCAATTAATGAAACTCTCCCAAATACAGGCTTTCTCTCCCTCTCTCTCTCTCTCGCTAGAGAATAAAAAATCACAATTGCTGACATGATTTCAAAGTCAGCAAGTCATGGTACATGGCGTTTTTACGCGAATGTTCGCAAATTTTCCAGTTGGAATAACATGGCATTGCCACAGACAATTGGCAAAGGAAATAGAAAACCATATATCGGTGCAAGATATAAGAATTAAGTTTTTTTTTAATTTTTTCCCCTTTTCTATAGAAAACACAAGGATTTTTAAAATGTATCCAGCGCTAACACATCTTAAGCCCAAACTTTCTTTCAAGAAATCTTTATATTAAGAATCAGAATTCCGTTTCTACATTACAATTGAATTCTTTAATGTTTTGTGTTCCTTAAATTAATAAATCTAACACAATATAATCTAAATATTAATATTTGTTTTCAGACATACACTTTTAAAAACTTTTTTATTAATATTTAGGCGATAAGTGTTGAAATTTACAAACGTATTAACATACATGGAAATACCTTTCCTGTAAAGATTTATTTCCTGAACATTTTATAAGAGTATCTGTAACTTGCAAATTCTCTCTTGTTTATACTCATACATATTTTTATTTGGAGCAACCGACAATCTGTTCACAGTTGTTAAAAAACTATGAACAGCTCGTTTTTCATCCAAAGCAACCCGCATCGCGTCAATTTCATAATAACAAGAAAATATTTTAATTTGACTGCCCTCTATTCGCTTTAATCTTTGGCGCTTGAAACAAAAAAGCTTTAAACACTACATCACATTACACCGCTACCCTACGCAATGCTTTGTTGTAGATTTTTATTGGCTTTTATTAAATAACTATTTAAGATTTAAACTAGATTTACTTTTGTTACTTATTTGTATTAATTTAGTATTTTCGGTTCTTTTTCCTTTTCTATCTTGTACAATTTAATGATATAAATAAAACTTTTACACTCTTATCACAACTGAACACTAACAGAGTTTTAATTAGCAAGTTAAATGACATCGATAAAGGTAAACTAAAATGTTTTTCTATCGTAATCATGACACATATCCATGCACATACACATCCCTATACCCATATATATATATATATCACATGCATACATAGCGCCCTTCATGTCTTGCGAAACGTTTACTCAAACTTTTGGCGGGAACAATTAATTACTTAAATATTTTCAATTAAAAAGCCACTAAGAATTAAATTAAATTCATTGAACTGAATCAGTACTTTTATAAGAAGACGATAACTTTTTTTCTACATTCACAAAAACTGTCAAGTTGCTGACAATACAAATTTAAATGCTAAAAACGAAACTGTCTGTAAGGATAATAAGGATAAAGCTTTCTACATTTAAAAACATCTCAAAGCCAATATCCCTCCCAACTGTTTTATCTCCATGACCATCTTATATGTTAATCTGAAATGGTCATATAAAAGGAAGAAAAAGTATATAATTTTGATACCATGTAATCATGTAAGAGAAAGTTAGGACAACTTGTATAGACCAATTATTTCAATTTAAAATTATACTCTAATGGCTTAAATAAATAAATATTTTTTTTTGTTTCCAATATTTCGCCAACTTTTAGTGAGCTTTCACCAAAAATTTTTTTTATTTTCAAAATTTCCTAAAGAAGCTTTTAGTGGCGAAATAGTAAAATACAAAAGAAGAATCTGGTGCTTAAAATAAGAAACAAGGTATTAAATAACTAAAGCTTGCAAAATATAGAATTAAAGTAATTGCCAGCAATTATTGGTAGTTAATTCAGGCTATGAAATATCACGCCATCATAATGGCTCAGGCCACATTCACAAAAACTTCCCTTCTTGCTTCTTTAAGATCTTTTTTATTAACAGAGTCATTGAAAACAGGAGACTGGCGTAAGCGTTTCCACGACATTTTATTCCAGACATAATTGTTATAGAGCCTTCTATTATAATAGAAGAAAATAAATAAAATAATTCTCTGAAAACTTATAGTTTTACTTAAAATTAACATCGTGCTTTTGGTTTGTTAATTCTTTGTGAAGGTGGTTCTTTTACAATGTGAAAGATTTCTATCGCGAGTCCACGTTTTGTATTATTTATTTTGTATTGTATTTAATTGGAACAAAATGTTAAAAAGAAATAAACAAAAAACATTTTTTCCAAAAAAGCATCTTAAATGAAATTAAGGAAAATAAGAGTCAAGTAAAATGATTTCAAAAAGGAGGATTGCTGAAAGTCCGAATTCTGAATTATGGTCTTAAATACTGAATTGCGAACATGTGATTCAATGATATAAATTATTTCTCAGAGTTTTGAATTTTGCCAAATATTTATATAAAATACCTGATATATAGACCACCAAATAATGAAATCGTCTAAGATCCCTCAATTATAGATATCTTTTTTCCCAATGTCATTAAGCTATTCAGTATTCATTCAGTAATAATAAAAACCTCCTGTTGACGCTTGTTGTTTCTGTTAGCAAATAGTGAACGGTAGTCGAATTCAAGTCACCTTATTTTTTGCGGTTTATATTCAAACATGCTACACTGTAACACAAAAATTGACAGACACACGTTGCACTAAGAAATGTAATGCACATTTTATGAGAAAAACTCGGTATTTTCTTTACAATATAATAATAGAAAACATTTCGAAAGAAAACACACCTAAATGAAAACAGATGAAACACCTTGAATTATTTGTAGTATATACTGTCGTAGTTAATAAAAATCCTTATTTTAAACCCTCCATTATGTAACTACTTATCGGCGCCACGTTAAACTTGCATCACTTTGTCGGCAACAGCTGACCTTCTTTGGCTAGACTTTCTTCAGAGGGAAGTTATAGATACTCAAACGCAAATCTGTAGTTGCGACCTTAATGTAACGTCGATATGTTCTTGCAGAATAAATGAAATTATATTTTTCATCTATTAATAAATCCCAGTCAAAGGAAATTTACTAAACAATTAACAGTATTATCAGATTCTGAACTTTTTACATCAACAGGAATGTTTGAGACTGAAAATCATAGAGCGATTATTGAAGGAGGGATCCAGTGCCGAAGAACCTATAAACATACCACTTTCCGATTATTCAAGGTAAATTGATAGAATAACCTTTGGCCGCTATATACATAATTAATAATATAATTTATAAAGTGATGAAGGTAGCAGCTCCACTTCCGATAACGAGGGCGAAGGTTCCACTAAGTATTATTCCGATTTGGAAGGGCCATGTTGTCAACCTCTACGGGTGCCACCGTCTTCCCCAGAATTAAATGTTAAAATGCGAAAAGTAAGTTTATTAAAAAAAATATATGTATGTATACATGAGTAGTTCTTTGTAACCCTTTCTACTTCCACCTTCCTTCTACATCCTGTATCCTATTTTCCACTTTTAGTTACGTTACATCCGCATGCGTAAGATTATGAAAGTTTTGGATCGCATTTATTTCCAGCCCATGTTTCGTAAAAATTGCCAAATTCTCATGAAAATAACACGCTTCTCAGCAATGAAAAAACGTAAAAGTAAACGCAAACGTACACTAAACAAAAATGCGCAAGATATACATTCCGATCTTAAGACCAAAATTAAAAATGCTGAAGTGCAAACAATAAATTTGCAACATGTTGAAGGCAATTTGAATTCGAATTTACAAAATAGTGAAAGCTATACTTCAGTAAGCACTCTGAGACCTCGAAACAAAGCCAAAATCAAAAAGGGGCAGAAGCGTTTAAAAGGCGTAAAACATGTGGACAACAAGCCACTTGTAAAAGTGTCTAGAAAATTACGTGTGTGGTTAAATGAAAGACAGATTTTTATCCTCCGGCGAAATATGGCAAATAAAAAAAATTACTTGGACAAAAAGTCAATTTGCAAAATAAAAAATACAAAAACTTGGAGATAAATAAGCCATTTTTTTATTTTATTACGCATTTTTAACTCGATATTAACGAATCTTGATATTATATCGCAAAAATAAAACTTTGTTTAAGAAAAATTTTTTGTCTTTCAAGTAAAAAATTGTATTAAAGATTTGATAATTTTAAAACTAAAAATGAGCTTAAAAAATTATAGCAAAAATGAAGAAATCAGACAAGTGATATGTTGGCACTATATGGCTTTTCTATATCGTACCAATTAACATGAAAGCTAATTAATTATATTAAATAATTAATAGTCTTTACAAGTTTCGAATTGATATTAAAGTGTATAAATTGTTATGCGACAGGAAGTCACTTAGAAGACTCTATCGAAGTACTAAAATTGTAAGATTTTTATAGCAATTGCGTAATAGAGGCTATATGTACTGTACCTGTACAATATTTGTCAAATAGAGGAAAAGTACCAAAACTAGTTTTTTAGTTCTTTCTGCTATATTTCAATCTAATCACATACTATTTAAATACATGGAAGTAATATACTTATATGTGTAACAAAAATTTATAAAGCAACTTAAAACAAAATTTGCAGTGTTTCAAAATCGTTTGCCATTTCATAAACGCAAATATTTTTTAAAAATTTGTATATACCATTACAAAATTTATTTTATTTATTATTTATTTTATTGCTCATAATAAGGTTGCCAGACTGGCAATGTTGTAATCAAAAATTGGTTTTTACATTAAACCAATCAAAAAATCCATTCTTATGCATTACATTAAACCAATCAAAAAATCCATTCTTAATCGTTTGTAAAACAATATTATGAAATACAATGAATATTGAATGTGCTAAATTTAGTGTCATCAAGTTGAAAGCCGATAAATTCAATAATGATGTATGCTGCAGTAACTACAGTAGAGGTTTTTAGAATTTGCTTTCGTTTTATATAAAATTTTATCTCCAAGTTTGGCAGCAAATCAGTTCTTTGTGGTTTTAATATTAAAGCAGGTTTCAAATTTACATGTCAAAATAAAATACATACCTACAAATATATACATACTTACATATATACACATACTCGTACACATAAGTATTTCTACCGCTTTGCAACGACATTAATTTTTTTAGTTTTATTATTTTTTTTTTTTTACTGAAACCAATGCCTTGTCGACATGTGTGTAAATTTATTAGATACAAAAACAAATTACTAGGTTTCTACCTGAACATGTGTATATACATACGTAAACCCAACAAATATATACATGTGTATGTAGATTAATAAAACAAAACCGAAAAAAAAGAAAATAATAATAAGTTCATTGCCAAGGACACAATATACGATGTGAACGAGATCTGCACCCGACGCAACTGATTCATGGTGATTTAATGATGTGAAAGAATGTAAACAAACAAAGAAAACATAAAATTTTTAAACGTTTATAATAGAATAAACGTTGCCAAAAAAAAAAGTTGCAGGTACTAAAATAATAATTTATTGTATCAATGACGAAGTATAAAACGACACAAATCACGCATGTCGCAGTTTAAAATAACAAAAATAAATATGCATACGTATGTATGTATATATAAATTGTAATAGCAAAGAGCAATGAATTGACAACTGTGTAAACGTTTATATTATATTGTAATCAGTCAATGGCAAGCATCTTTATTAATGTGGCATTGCCAGATGTAAGTTTTTTGCATAGGTTAACGTTTGCAACGGGAAACTTTTAGCCTGTACACTGTTTTATGTAAACAGCGATCATGACGCGATTTGCAGTGCAATAAAAGAATTCCGTTAAAGGAAGACCTACAGAAGAACGGAATCATGAAATTAGGCCTCATTTTTACTTTTGATCAACTTTTTAAAAAAAAAACCTTAACTAAAAGTAAAAGTGATGCGCGATTTGATGATTCCCTTCTTCTGGCAGTCATCCTTAATTGAAATTCCAAATTTTTTTATGCTGAACTGGCGTTTATATTACTTTTTCAAGCTGATTTTTTATCTCAGAATAGGAGTATATTTCTTAGATATTTCCCAGTAATTAAAAAACACAAAAAATTGCGATTTTAGTAAGGTAGCTACCTTAGTGATTTTTAACCTTCCAACTCCTTCCTTTCTCCTGCAATAACTCCTTAAATAGCAATCCAAACGTGAAAATATAATAAAATGGCAAAAACTTAACTAAAAGTAAAAGTGATGCGCGATTTGATGATTCCCTTCTTCTGGCAGTCATCCTTAATTGAAATTCCAAATTTTTTTATGCTGAACTGGCGTTTATATTACTTTTTCAAGCTGATTTTTTATCTCAGAATAGGAGTATATTTCTGAGATATTTGCCAGTAATTAAAAAACACAAAAAATTGCGATTTTAGTAAGGTAGCTACCTTAGTGATTCTTAACCGTCCAACTCCTTCCTTTCTCCTGCAATAACTCCTTAAATAGCAATCCAAACGTGAAAATATAATAAAATGACAAAAACTTAACTAAAAGTAAAAGTGATGCGCGATTTGATGATTCCCTTCTTCTGGCAGTCATCCTTAATTGAAATTCCAAATTTTTTTATGCTGAACTGGCGTTTATATTACTTTTTCAAGCTGATTTTTTATCTCAGAATAGGAGTATATTTCTTAGATATTTCCCAGTAATTAAAAAACACAAAAAATTGCGATTTTAGTAAGGTAGCTACCTTAGTGATTTTCAACCGCCCAACTCCTTCCTTTCTCCTGCAATAACTCCTTAAATAGCAATCCAAACGTGAAAATATAATAAAATAGCAAAAACTTAACTAAAAGTAAAAGTGATGCGCGATTTGATGATTCCCTTCTTCTGGCATTCATCCTTAATTGAAATTCCAAATTTTTTTATGCTGAACTGGCGTTTATATTACTTTTTCAAGCTGATTTTTTATCTCAGAATAGGAGTATATTTCTTAGATATTTGCCAGTAATTAAAAAACACAAAAAATTGCGATTTTAGTAAGGTAGCTACCTTAGTGATTTTTAACCGTCCAACTCCTTCCTTTCTCCTGCAATAACTCCTTAAATAGCAATCCAAACGTGAAAATATAATAAAATGGCAAAAACTTAACTAAAAGTAAAAGTGATGCGCGATTTGATGATTCCCTTCTTCTGGCAGTCATCCTTAATTGAAATTCCAAATTTTTTTATGCTGAACTGGCGTTTATATTACTTTTTCAAGCTGATTTTTTATCTCAGAATAGGAGAATATTTCTTAGATATTTGCCAGTAATTAAAAAACACAAAAAATTGCGATTTTAGTAAGGTAGCTACCTTAGTGATTTTTAACCGTCCAACTCCTTCCTTTCTCCTGCAATAACTCCTTAAATAGCAATCCAAACGTGAAAATATAATAAAATGGCAAAAACTTGACTAAAAGTAAAAGTGATGCGCGATTTGATGATTCCCTTCTTCTGGCAGTCATCCTTAATTGAAATTCCAAAATTGTTTATGCTGAACTGGCGTTTATATTACTTTTTCAAGCTGATTTTTTATCTCAGAATAGGAGTATATTTCTTAGATATTTGCCAGTAATTAAAAAACACAAAAAATTGCGATTTTAGTAAGGTAGCTACCTTAGTGATTTTTAACCGTCCAACTCCTTCCTTTCTCCTGCAATAACTCCTTAAATAGCAATCCAAACGTGAAAATATAATAAAATGGCAAAAACTTGACTAAAAGTAAAAGTGATGCGCGATTTGATGATTCCCTTCTTCTGGCAGTCATCCTTAATTGAAATTCCAAATTTTTTTATGCTGAACTGGCGTTTATATTACTTTTTCAAGCTGATTTTTTATCTCAGAATAGGAGTATATTTCTTAGATATTTGCCAGTAATTAAAAAACACAAAAAATTGCGATTTTAGTAAGGTAGCTACCTTAGTGATTTTTAACCGTCCAACTCCTTCCTTTCTCCTGCAATAACTCCTTAAATAGCAATCCAAACGTGAAAATATAATAAAATGGCAAAAACTTGACTAAAAGTAAAAGTGATGCGCGATTTGATGATTCCCTTCTTCTGGCAGTCATCCTTAATTGAAATTCCAAATTTTTTTATGCTGAACTGGCGTTTATATTACTTTTTCAAGCTGATTTTTTATCTCAGAATAGGAGTATATTTCTTAGATATTTGCCAGTAATTAAAAAACACAAAAAATTGCGATTTTAGTAAGGTAGCTACCTTAGTGATCTTTAACCGTCCAACTCCTTCCTTTCTCCTGCAATAACTCCTTAAATAGCAATCCAAACGTGAAAATATAATAAAATGGCAAAAACTTAACTAAAAGTAAAAGTGATGCGCGATTTGATGATTCCCTTCTTCTGGCAGTCATCCTTAATTGAAATTCCAAATTTTTTTATGCTGAACTGGCGTTTATATTACTTTTTCAAGCTGATTTTTTATCTCAGAATAGGAGTATATTTCTTAGATATTTGCCAGTAATTAAAAAACACAAAAAATTGCGATTTTAGTAAGGTAGCTACCTTAGTGATTTTTAACCGTCCAACTCCTTCCTTTCTCCTGCAATAACTCCTTAAATAGCAATCCAAACGTGAAATAATAATAATAAAATGGCAAAAACTTAACTAAAAGTAAAAGTGATGCGCGATTTGATGATTCCCTTCTTCTGGCAGTCATCCTTAATTGAAATTCCAAATTTTTTTATGCTGAACTGGCGTTTATATTACTTTTTCAAGCTGATTTTTTATCTCAGAATAGGAGTATATTTCTTAGATATTTGCCAGTAATTAAAAAACACAAAAAATTGCGATTTTAGTAAGGTAGCTACCTTAGTGATTTTTAACCGTCCAACTCCTTCCTTTCTCCTGCAATAACTCCTTAAATAGCAATCCAAACGTGAAAATATAATAAAATGGCAAAAACTTAACTAAAAGTAAAAGTGATGCGCGATTTGATGATTCCCTTCTTCTGGCAGTCATCCTTAATTGAAATTCCAAATTTTTTTATGCTGAACTGGCGTTTATATTACTTTTTCAAGCTGATTTTTTATCTCAGAATAGGAGTATATTTCTTAGATATTTGCCAGTAATTAAAAAACACAAAAAATTGCGATTTTAGTAAGGTAGCTACCTTAGTGATTTTTAACCGTCCAACTCCTTCCTTTCTCCTGCAATAACTCCTTAAATAGCAATCCAAACGTGAAATAATAATAATAAAATGGCAAAAACTTAACTAAAAGTAAAAGTGATGCGCGATTTGATGATTCCCTTCTTCTGGCAGTCATCCTTAATTGAAATTCCAAATTTTTTTATGCTGAACTGGCGTTTATATTACTTTTTCAAGCTGATTTTTTATCTCAGAATAGGAGTATATTTCTTAGATATTTGCCAGTAATTAAAAAACACAAAAAATTGCGATTTTAGTAAGGTAGCTACCTTAGTGATTTTTAACCGTCCAACTCCTTCCTTTCTCCTGCAATAACTCCTTAAATAGCAATCCAAACGTGAAAATATAATAAAATGGCAAAAACTTAACTAAAAGTAAAAGTGATGCGCGATTTGATGATTCCCTTCTTCTGGCAGTCATCCTTAATTGAAATTCCAAATTTTTTTATGCTGAACTGGCGTTTATATTACTTTTTCAAGCTGATTTTTTATCTCAGAATAGGAGTATATTTCTTAGATATTTGCCAGTAATTAAAAAACACAAAAAATTGCGATTTTAGTAAGGTAGCTACCTTAGTGATTTTTAACCGTCCAACTCCTTCCTTTCTCCTGCAATAACTCCTTAAATAGCAATCCAAACGTGAAAATATAATAAAATGGCAAAAACTTAACTAAAAGTAAAAGTGATGCGCGATTTGATGATTCCCTTCTTCTGGCAGTCATCCTTAATTGAAATTCCAAATTTTTTTATGCTGAACTGGCGTTTATATTACTTTTTCAAGCTGATTTTTTATCTCAGAATAGGAGTATATTTCTTAGATATTTGCCAGTAATTAAAAAACACAAAAAATTGCGATTTTAGTAAGGTAGCTACCTTAGTGATTTTTAACCGTCCAACTCCTTCCTTTCTCCTGCAATAACTCCTTAAATAGCAATCCAAACGTGAAAATATAATAAAATGGCAAAAACTTAACTAAAAGTAAAAGTGATGCGCGATTTGATGATTCCCTTCTTCTGGCAGTCATCCTTAATTGAAATTCCAAATTTTTTTATGCTGAACTGGCGTTTATATTACTTTTTCAAGCTGATTTTTTATCTCAGAATAGGAGTATATTTCTTAGATATTTGCCAGTAATTAAAAAACACAAAAAATTGCGATTTTAGTAAGGTAGCTACCTTAGTGATTTTTAACCGTCCAACTCCTTCCTTTCTCCTGCAATAACTCCTTAAATAGCAATCCAAACGTGAAAATATAATAAAATGGCAAAAACTTAACTAAAAGTAAAAGTGATGCGCGATTTGATGATTCCCTTCTTCTGGCAGTCATCCTTAATTGAAATTCCAAATTTTTTTATGCTGAACTGGCGTTTATATTACTTTTTCAAGCTGATTTTTTATCTCAGAATAGGAGTATATTTCTTAGATATTTGCCAGTAATTAAAAAACACAAAAAATTGCGATTTTAGTAAGGTAGCTACCTTAGTGATTTTTAACCGTCCAACTCCTTCCTTTCTCCTGCAATAACTCCTTAAATAGCAATCCAAACGTGAAATAATAATAATAAAATGGCAAAAACTTAACTAAAAGTAAAAGTGATGCGCGATTTGATGATTCCCTTCTTCTGGCAGTCATCCTTAATTGAAATTCCAAATTTTTTTATGCTGAACTGGCGTTTATATTACTTTTTCAAGCTGATTTTTTATCTCAGAATAGGAGTATATTTCTTAGATATTTGCCAGTAATTAAAAAACACAAAAAATTGCGATTTTAGTAAGGTAGCTACCTTAGTGATTTTTAACCGTCCAACTCCTTCCTTTCTCCTGCAATAACTCCTTAAATAGCAATCCAAACGTGAAAATATAATAAAATGGCAAAAACTTAACTAAAAGTAAAAGTGATGCGCGATTTGATGATTCCCTTCTTCTGGCAGTCATCCTTAATTGAAATTCCAAATTTTTTTATGCTGAACTGGCGTTTATATTACTTTTTCAAGCTGATTTTTTATCTCAGAATAGGAGTATATTTCTTAGATATTTGCCAGTAATTAAAAAACACAAAAAATTGCGATTTTAGTAAGGTAGCTACCTTAGTGATTTTTAACCGTCCAACTCCTTCCTTTCTCCTGCAATAACTCCTTAAATAGCAATCCAAACGTGAAAATATAATAAAATGGCAAAAACTTAACTAAAAGTAAAAGTGATGCGCGATTTGATGATTCCCTTCTTCTGGCAGTCATCCTTAATTGAAATTCCAAATTTTTTTATGCTGAACTGGCGTTTATATTACTTTTTCAAGCTGATTTTTTATCTCAGAATAGGAGTATATTTCTTAGATATTTGCCAGTAATTAAAAAACACAAAAATTGCGATTTTAGTAAGGTAGCTACCTTAGTGATTTTTAACCGTCCAACTCCTTCCTTTCTCCTGCAATAACTCCTTAAATAGCAATCCAAACGTGAAAATATAATAAAATGGCAAAAACTTAACTAAAAGTAAAAGTGATGCGCGATTTGATGATTCCCTTCTTCTGGCAGTCATCCTTAATTGAAATTCCAAATTTTTTTATGCTGAACTGGCGTTTATATTACTTTTTCAAGCTGATTTTTTATCTCAGAATAGGAGTATATTTCTTAGATATTTGCCAGTAATTAAAAAACACAAAAAATTGCGATTTTAGTAAGGTAGCTACCTTAGTGATTTTTAACCGTCCAACTCCTTCCTTTCTCCTGCAATAACTCCTTAAATAGCAATCCAAACGTGAAAATATAATAAAATGGCAAAAACTTAACTAAAAGTAAAAGTGATGCGCGATTTGATGATTCCCTTCTTCTGGCAGTCATCCTTAATTGAAATTCCAAATTTTTTTATGCTGAACTGGCGTTTATATTACTTTTTCAAGCTGATTTTTTATCTCAGAATAGGAGTATATTTCTTAGATATTTGCCAGTAATTAAAAAACACAAAAAATTGCGATTTTAGTAAGGTAGCTACCTTAGTGATTTTTAACCGTCCAACTCCTTCCTTTCTCCTGCAATAACTCCTTAAATAGCAATCCAAACGTGAAAATATAATAAAATGGCAAAAACTTAACTAAAAGTAAAAGTGATGCGCGATTTGATGATTCCCTTCTTCTGGCAGTCATCCTTAATTGAAATTCCAAATTTTTTTATGCTGAACTGGCGTTTATATTACTTTTTCAAGCTGATTTTTTATCTCAGAATAGGAGTATATTTCTTAGATATTTGCCAGTAATTAAAAAACACAAAAAATTGCGATTTTAGTAAGGTAGCTACCTTAGTGATTTTTAACCGTCCAACTCCTTCCTTTCTCCTGCAATAACTCCTTAAATAGCAATCCAAACGTGAAAATATAATAAAATGGCAAAAACTTAACTAAAAGTAAAAGTGATGCGCGATTTGATGATTCCCTTCTTCTGGCAGTCATCCTTAATTGAAATTCCAAATTTTTTTATGCTGAACTGGCATTTATATTACTTTTTCAAGCTGATTTTTTATCTCAGAATAGGAGTATATTTCTTAGATATTTGCCAGTAATTAAAAAACACAAAAAATTGCGATTTTAGTAAGGTAGCTACCTTAGTGATTTTTAACCGTCCAACTCCTTCCTTTCTCCTGCAATAACTCCTTAAATAGCAATCCAAACGTGAAAATATAATAAAATGGCAAAAACTTAATTAAAAGTAAAAGTGATGCGCGATTTGATGATTCCCTTCTTCTGGCAGTCATCCTTAATTGAAATTCCAAATTTTTTAATGCTGAACTGGCGTTTATATTACTTTTTCAAGCTGATTTTTTATCTCAGAATAGGAGAATATTTCTTAGATATTTGCCAGTAATTAAAAAACACAAAAAATTGCGATTTTAGTAAGGTAGCTACCTTAGTGATTTTTAACCGTCCAACTCCTTCCTTTCTCCTGCAATAACTCCTTAAATAGCAATCCAAACGTGAAAATATAATAAAATGGCAAAAACTTAAGTAAAAGTAAAAGTGATGCGCGATTTGATGATTCCCTTCTTCTGGCAGTCATCCTTAATTGAAATTCCAAATTTTTTAATGCTGAACTGGCGTTTATATTACTTTTTCAAGCTGATTTTTTATCTCAGAATAGGAGAATATTTCTTAGATATTTGCCAGTAATTAAAAAACACAAAAAATTGCGATTTTAGTAAGGTAGCTACCTTAGTGATTTTTAACCGTCCAACTCCTTCCTTTCTCCTGCAATAACTCCTTAAATAGCAATCCAAACGTGAAAATATAATAAAATGGCAAAAACTTAACTAAAAGTAAAAGTGATGCGCGATTTGATGATTCCCTTCTTCTGGCAGTCATCCTTAATTGAAATTCCAAATTTTTTTATGCTGAACTAGCGTTTATATTACTTTTTCAAGCTGATTTTTTATCTCAGAATAGGAGTATATTTCTTAGATATTTGCCAGTAATTAAAAAACACAAAAAATTGCGATTTTAGTAAGGTAGCTACCTTAGTGATTTTTAACCGTCCAACTCCTTCCTTTCTCCTGCAATAACTCCTTAAATAGCAATCCAAACGTGAAAATATAATAAAATGGCAAAAACTTAATTAAAAGTAAAAGTGATGCGCGATTTGATGATTCCCTTCTTCTGGCAGTCATCCTTAATTGAAATTCCAAATTTTTTTATGCTGAACTGGCATTTATATTACTTTTTCAAGCTGATTTTTTATCTCAGAATAGGAGTATATTTCTTAGATATTTGCCAGTAATTAAAAAACACAAAAAATTGCGATTTTAGTAAGGTAGCTACCTTAGTGATTTTTAACCGTCCAACTCCTTCCTTTCTCCTGCAATAACTCCTTAAATAGCAATCCAAACGTGAAAATATAATAAAATGGCAAAAACTTAATTAAAAGTAAAAGTGATGCGCGATTTGATGATTCCCTTCTTCTGGCAGTCATCCTTAATTGAAATTCCAAATTTTTTAATGCTGAACTGGCGTTTATATTACTTTTTCAAGCTGATTTTTTATCTCAGAATAGGAGAATATTTCTTAGATATTTGCCAGTAATTAAAAAACACAAAAAATTGCGATTTTAGTAAGGTAGCTACCTTAGTGATTTTTAACCGTCCAACTCCTTCCTTTCTCCTGCAATAACTCCTTAAATAGCAATCCAAACGTGAAAATATAATAAAATGGCAAAAACTTAAGTAAAAGTAAAAGTGATGCGCGATTTGATGATTCCCTTCTTCTGGCAGTCATCCTTAATTGAAATTCCAAATTTTTTAATGCTGAACTGGCGTTTATATTACTTTTTCAAGCTGATTTTTTATCTCAGAATAGGAGAATATTTCTTAGATATTTGCCAGTAATTAAAAAACACAAAAAATTGCAATTTTAGTAAGGTAGCTACCTTAGTGATTTTTAACCGTCCAACTCCTTCCTTTCTCCTGCAATAACTCCTTAAATAGCAATCCAAACGTGAAAATATAATAAAATGGCAAAAACTTAACTAAAAGTAAAAGTGATGCGCGATTTGATGATTCCCTTCTTCTGGCACTCATCCTTAATTGAAATTCCAAATTTTTTTATGCTGAACTGGCGTTTATATTACTTTTTCAAGCTGATTTTTTATCTCAGAATAGGAGAATATTTCTTAGATATTTGCCAGTAATTAAAAAACACAAAAAATTGCGATTTTAGTAAGGTAGCTACCTTAGTGATTTTTAACCGTCCAACTCCTTCCTTTCTCCTGCAATAACTCCTTAAATAGCAATCCAAACGTGAAAATATAATAAAATGGCAAAAACTTGACTAAAAGTAAAAGTGATGCGCGATTTGATGATTCCCTTCTTCTGGCAGTCATCCTTAATTGAAATTCCAAATTTTTTAATGCTGAACTGGCGTTTATATTACTTTTTCAAGCTGATTTTTTATCTCAGAATAGGAGAATATTTCTTAGATATTTGCCAGTAATTAAAAAACACAAAAAATTGCGATTTTAGTAAGGTAGCTACCTTAGTGATTTTTAACCGTCCAACTCCTTCCTTTCTCCTGCAATAACTCCTTAAATAGCAATCCAAACGTGAAATAATAATAATAAAATGGCAAAAACTTAACTAAAAGTAAAAGTGATGCGCGATTTGATGATTCCCTTCTTCTGGCAGTCATCCTTAATTGAAATTCCAAATTTTTTTATGCTGAACTGGCGTTTATATTACTTTTTCAAGCTGATTTTTTATCTCAGAATAGGAGTATATTTCTTAGATATTTGCCAGTAATTAAAAAACACAAAAAATTGCGATTTTAGTAAGGTAGCTACCTTAGTGATTTTTAACCGTCCAACTCCTTCCTTTCTCCTGCAATAACTCCTTAAATAGCAATCCAAACGTGAAAATATAATAAAATGGCAAAAACTTAACTAAAAGTAAAAGTGATGCGCGATTTGATGATTCCCTTCTTCTGGCAGTCATCCTTAATTGAAATTCCAAATTTTTTTATGCTGAACTGGCGTTTATATTACTTTTTCAAGCTGATTTTTTATCTCAGAATAGGAGTATATTTCTTAGATATTTGCCAGTAATTAAAAAACACAAAAAATTGCGATTTTAGTAAGGTAGCTACCTTAGTGAGTTTTAACCGTCCAACTCCTTCCTTTCTCCTGCAATAACTCCTTAAATAGCAATCCAAACGTGAAAATATAATAAAATGGCAAAAACTTAACCAAAAGTAAAAGTGATGCGCGATTTGATGATTCCCTTCTTCTGGCAGTCATCCTTAATTGAAATTCCAAATTTTTTTATGCTGAACTGGCGTTTATATTACTTTTTCAAGCTGATTTTTTATCTCAGAATAGGAGTATATTTCTTAGATATTTGCCAGTAATTAAAAAACACAAAAAATTGCGATTTTAGTAAGGTAGCTACCTTAGTGATTTTTAACCGTCCAACTCCTTCCTTTCTCCTGCAATAACTCCTTAAATAGCAATCCAAACGTGAAAATATAATAAAATGGCAAAAACTTAAATAAAAGTAAAAGTGATGCGCGATTTGATGATTCCCTTCTTCTGGCAGTCATCCTTAATTGAAATTCAAAATTTTTTTATGCTGAACTGGCGTTTATATTACTTTTTCAAGCTGATTTTTTATCTCAGAATAGGAGTATATTTCTTAGATATTTGCCAGTAATTAAAAAACACAAAAAATTGCGATTTTAGTGAGGTAGCTACCTTAGTGAGTTTTAACCGTCCAACTCCTTCCTTTCTCCTGCAATAACTCCTTAAATAGCAATCCAAACGTGAAAATATAATAAAATGGCAAAAACTTAATTAAAAGTAAAAGTGATGCGCGATTTGATGATTCCCTTCTTCTGGCAGTCATCCTTAATTGAAATTCCAAATTTTTTAATGCTGAACTGGCGTTTATATTACTTTTTCAAGCTGATTTTTTATCTCAGAATAGGAGAATATTTCTTAGATATTTGCCAGTAATTAAAAAACACAAAAAATTGCGATTTTAGTAAGGTAGCTACCTTAGTGATTTTTAACCGTCCAACTCCTTCCTTTCTCCTGCAATAACTCCTTAAATAGCAATCCAAACGTGAAAATATAATAAAATGGCAAAAACTTAAGTAAAAGTAAAAGTGATGCGCGATTTGATGATTCCCTTCTTCTGGCAGTCATCCTTAATTGAAATTCCAAATTTTTTAATGCTGAACTGGCGTTTATATTACTTTTTCAAGCTGATTTTTTATCTCAGAATAGGAGAATATTTCTTAGATATTTGCCAGTAATTAAAAAACACAAAAAATTGCAATTTTAGTAAGGTAGCTACCTTAGTGATTTTTAACCGTCCAACTCCTTCCTTTCTCCTGCAATAACTCCTTAAATAGCAATCCAAACGTGAAAATATAATAAAATGGCAAAAACTTAAGTAAAAGTAAAAGTGATGCGCGATTTGATGATTCCCTTCTTCTGGCAGTCATCCTTAATTGAAATTCCAAATTTTTTAATGCTGAACTGGCGTTTATATTACTTTTTCAAGCTGATTTTTTATCTCAGAATAGGAGAATATTTCTTAGATATTTGCCAGTAATTAAAAAACACAAAAAATTGCGATTTTAGTAAGGTAGCTACCTTAGTGATTTTTAACCGTCCAACTCCTTCCTTTCTCCTGCAATAACTCCTTAAATAGCAATCCAAACGTGAAATAATAATAATAAAATGGCAAAAACTTAACTAAAAGTAAAAGTGATGCGCGATTTGATGATTCCCTTCTTCTGGCAGTCATCCTTAATTGAAATTCCAAATTTTTTAATGCTGAACTGGCGTTTATATTACTTTTTCAAGCTGATTTTTTATCTCAGAATAGGAGAATATTTCTTAGATATTTGCCAGTAATTAAAAAACACAAAAAATTGCAATTTTAGTAAGGTAGCTACCTTAGTGATTTTTAACCGTCCAACTCCTTCCTTTCTCCTGCAATAACTCCTTAAATAGCAATCCAAACGTGAAAATATAATAAAATGGCAAAAACTTAAGTAAAAGTAAAAGTGATGCGCGATTTGATGATTCCCTTCTTCTGGCAGTCATCCTTAATTGAAATTCCAAATTTTTTAATGCTGAACTGGCGTTTATATTACTTTTTCAAGCTGATTTTTTATCTCAGAATAGGAGAATATTTCTTAGATATTTGCCAGTAATTAAAAAACACAAAAAATTGCAATTTTAGTAAGGTAGCTACCTTAGTGATTTTTAACCGTCCAACTCCTTCCTTTCTCCTGCAATAACTCCTTAAATAGCAATCCAAACGTGAAAATATAATAAAATGGCAAAAACTTAAGTAAAAGTAAAAGTGATGCGCGATTTGATGATTCCCTTCTTCTGGCAGTCATCCTTAATTGAAATTCCAAATTTTTTAATGCTGAACTGGCGTTTATATTACTTTTTCAAGCTGATTTTTTATCTCAGAATAGGAGAATATTTCTTAGATATTTGCCAGTAATTAAAAAACACAAAAAATTGCGATTTTAGTAAGGTAGCTACCTTAGTGATTTTTAACCGTCCAACTCCTTCCTTTCTCCTGCAATAACTCCTTAAATAGCAATCCAAACGTGAAATAATAATAATAAAATGGCAAAAACTTAACTAAAAGTAAAAGTGATGCGCGATTTGATGATTCCCTTCTTCTGGCAGTCATCCTTAATTGAAATTCCAAATTTTTTAATGCTGAACTGGCGTTTATATTACTTTTTCAAGCTGATTTTTTATCTCAGAATAGGAGAATATTTCTTAGATATTTGCCAGTAATTAAAAAACACAAAAAATTGCAATTTTAGTAAGGTAGCTACCTTAGTGATTTTTAACCGTCCAACTCCTTCCTTTCTCCTGCAATAACTCCTTAAATAGCAATCCAAACGTGAAAATATAATAAAATGGCAAAAACTTAAGTAAAAGTAAAAGTGATGCGCGATTTGATGATTCCCTTCTTCTGGCAGTCATCCTTAATTGAAATTCCAAATTTTTTAATGCTGAACTGGCGTTTATATTACTTTTTCAAGCTGATTTTTTATCTCAGAATAGGAGAATATTTCTTAGATATTTGCCAGTAATTAAAAAACACAAAAAATTGCAATTTTAGTAAGGTAGCTACCTTAGTGATTTTTAACCGTCCAACTCCTTCCTTTCTCCTGCAATAACTCCTTAAATAGCAATCCAAACGTGAAAATATAATAAAATGGCAAAAACTTAAGTAAAAGTAAAAGTGATGCGCGATTTGATGATTCCCTTCTTCTGGCAGTCATCCTTAATTGAAATTCCAAATTTTTTAATGCTGAACTGGCGTTTATATTACTTTTTCAAGCTGATTTTTTATCTCAGAATAGGAGAATATTTCTTAGATATTTGCCAGTAATTAAAAAACACAAAAAATTGCAATTTTAGTAAGGTAGCTACCTTAGTGATTTTTAACCGTCCAACTCCTTCCTTTCTCCTGCAATAACTCCTTAAATAGCAATCCAAACGTGAAAATATAATAAAATGGCAAAAACTTAAGTAAAAGTAAAAGTGATGCGCGATTTGATGATTCCCTTCTTCTGGCAGTCATCCTTAATTGAAATTCCAAATTTTTTAATGCTGAACTGGCGTTTATATTACTTTTTCAAGCTGATTTTTTATCTCAGAATAGGAGAATATTTCTTAGATATTTGCCAGTAATTAAAAAACACAAAAAATTGCAATTTTAGTAAGGTAGCTACCTTAGTGATTTTTAACCGTCCAACTCCTTCCTTTCTCCTGCAATAACTCCTTAAATAGCAATCCAAACGTGAAAATATAATAAAATGGCAAAAACTTAAGTAAAAGTAAAAGTGATGCGCGATTTGATGATTCCCTTCTTCTGGCAGTCATCCTTAATTGAAATTCCAAATTTTTTAATGCTGAACTGGCGTTTATATTACTTTTTCAAGCTGATTTTTTATCTCAGAATAGGAGAATATTTCTTAGATATTTGCCAGTAATTAAAAAACACAAAAAATTGCGATTTTAGTAAGGTAGCTACCTTAGTGATTTTTAACCGTCCAACTCCTTCCTTTCTCCTGCAATAACTCCTTAAATAGCAATCCAAACGTGAAATAATAATAATAAAATGGCAAAAACTTAACTAAAAGTAAAAGTGATGCGCGATTTGATGATTCCCTTCTTCTGGCAGTCATCCTTAATTGAAATTCCAAATTTTTTAATGCTGAACTGGCGTTTATATTACTTTTTCAAGCTGATTTTTTATCTCAGAATAGGAGAATATTTCTTAGATATTTGCCAGTAATTAAAAAACACAAAAAATTGCAATTTTAGTAAGGTAGCTACCTTAGTGATTTTTAACCGTCCAACTCCTTCCTTTCTCCTGCAATAACTCCTTAAATAGCAATCCAAACGTGAAAATATAATAAAATGGCAAAAACTTAAGTAAAAGTAAAAGTGATGCGCGATTTGATGATTCCCTTCTTCTGGCAGTCATCCTTAATTGAAATTCCAAATTTTTTAATGCTGAACTGGCGTTTATATTACTTTTTCAAGCTGATTTTTTATCTCAGAATAGGAGAATATTTCTTAGATATTTGCCAGTAATTAAAAAACACAAAAAATTGCAATTTTAGTAAGGTAGCTACCTTAGTGATTTTTAACCGTCCAACTCCTTCCTTTCTCCTGCAATAACTCCTTAAATAGCAATCCAAACGTGAAAATATAATAAAATGGCAAAAACTTAAGTAAAAGTAAAAGTGATGCGCGATTTGATGATTCCCTTCTTCTGGCAGTCATCCTTAATTGAAATTCCAAATTTTTTAATGCTGAACTGGCGTTTATATTACTTTTTCAAGCTGATTTTTTATCTCAGAATAGGAGAATATTTCTTAGATATTTGCCAGTAATTAAAAAACACAAAAAATTGCAATTTTAGTAAGGTAGCTACCTTAGTGATTTTTAACCGTCCAACTCCTTCCTTTCTCCTGCAATAACTCCTTAAATAGCAATCCAAACGTGAAAATATAATAAAATGGCAAAAACTTAAGTAAAAGTAAAAGTGATGCGCGATTTGATGATTCCCTTCTTCTGGCAGTCATCCTTAATTGAAATTCCAAATTTTTTAATGCTGAACTGGCGTTTATATTACTTTTTCAAGCTGATTTTTTATCTCAGAATAGGAGAATATTTCTTAGATATTTGCCAGTAATTAAAAAACACAAAAAATTGCGATTTTAGTAAGGTAGCTACCTTAGTGATTTTTAACCGTCCAACTCCTTCCTTTCTCCTGCAATAACTCCTTAAATAGCAATCCAAACGTGAAATAATAATAATAAAATGGCAAAAACTTAACTAAAAGTAAAAGTGATGCGCGATTTGATGATTCCCTTCTTCTGGCAGTCATCCTTAATTGAAATTCCAAATTTTTTAATGCTGAACTGGCGTTTATATTACTTTTTCAAGCTGATTTTTTATCTCAGAATAGGAGAATATTTCTTAGATATTTGCCAGTAATTAAAAAACACAAAAAATTGCGATTTTAGTAAGGTAGCTACCTTAGTGATTTTTAACCGTCCAACTCCTTCCTTTCTCCTGCAATAACTCCTTAAATAGCAATCCAAACGTGAAATAATAATAATAAAATGGCAAAAACTTAACTAAAAGTAAAAGTGATGCGCGATTTGATGATTCCCTTCTTCTGGCAGTCATCCTTAATTGAAATTCCAAATTTTTTAATGCTGAACTGGCGTTTATATTACTTTTTCAAGCTGATTTTTTATCTCAGAATAGGAGAATATTTCTTAGATATTTGCCAGTAATTAAAAAACACAAAAAATTGCAATTTTAGTAAGGTAGCTACCTTAGTGATTTTTAACCGTCCAACTCCTTCCTTTCTCCTGCAATAACTCCTTAAATAGCAATCCAAACGTGAAAATATAATAAAATGGCAAAAACTTAAGTAAAAGTAAAAGTGATGCGCGATTTGATGATTCCCTTCTTCTGGCAGTCATCCTTAATTGAAATTCCAAATTTTTTAATGCTGAACTGGCGTTTATATTACTTTTTCAAGCTGATTTTTTATCTCAGAATAGGAGAATATTTCTTAGATATTTGCCAGTAATTAAAAAACACAAAAAATTGCAATTTTAGTAAGGTAGCTACCTTAGTGATTTTTAACCGTCCAACTCCTTCCTTTCTCCTGCAATAACTCCTTAAATAGCAATCCAAACGTGAAAATATAATAAAATGGCAAAAACTTAAGTAAAAGTAAAAGTGATGCGCGATTTGATGATTCCCTTCTTCTGGCAGTCATCCTTAATTGAAATTCCAAATTTTTTAATGCTGAACTGGCGTTTATATTACTTTTTCAAGCTGATTTTTTATCTCAGAATAGGAGAATATTTCTTAGATATTTGCCAGTAATTAAAAAACACAAAAAATTGCAATTTTAGTAAGGTAGCTACCTTAGTGATTTTTAACCGTCCAACTCCTTCCTTTCTCCTGCAATAACTCCTTAAATAGCAATCCAAACGTGAAAATATAATAAAATGGCAAAAACTTAAGTAAAAGTAAAAGTGATGCGCGATTTGATGATTCCCTTCTTCTGGCAGTCATCCTTAATTGAAATTCCAAATTTTTTAATGCTGAACTGGCGTTTATATTACTTTTTCAAGCTGATTTTTTATCTCAGAATAGGAGAATATTTCTTAGATATTTGCCAGTAATTAAAAAACACAAAAAATTGCAATTTTAGTAAGGTAGCTAC
The DNA here is from genome assembly GCA_963402855.1 of Ormia ochracea. Classification (NCBI taxonomy): domain Eukaryota; kingdom Metazoa; phylum Arthropoda; class Insecta; order Diptera; family Tachinidae; genus Ormia; species Ormia ochracea. Next base: position 54,191,952 of record OY727107.1, read on the forward strand.
CTTAGTGATTTTTAACCGTCCAACTCCTTCCTTTCTCCTGCAATAACTCCTTAAATAGCAATCCAAACGTGAAAATATAATAAAATGGCAAAAACTTAAGTAAAAGTAAAAGTGATGCGCGATTTGATGATTCCCTTCTTCTGGCAGTCATCCTTAATTGAAATTCCAAATTTTTTAATGCTGAACTGGCGTTTATATTACTTTTTCAAGCTGATTTTTTATCTCAGAATAGGAGAATATTTCTTAGATATTTGCCAGTAATTAAAAAACACAAAAAATTGCAATTTTAGTAAGGTAGCTACCTTAGTGATTTTTAACCGTCCAACTCCTTCCTTTCTCCTGCAATAACTCCTTAAATAGCAATCCAAACGTGAAAATATAATAAAATGGCAAAAACTTAAGTAAAAGTAAAAGTGATGCGCGATTTGATGATTCCCTTCTTCTGGCAGTCATCCTTAATTGAAATTCCAAATTTTTTAATGCTGAACTGGCGTTTATATTACTTTTTCAAGCTGATTTTTTATCTCAGAATAGGAGAATATTTCTTAGATATTTGCCAGTAATTAAAAAACACAAAAAATTGCAATTTTAGTAAGGTAGCTACCTTAGTGATTTTTAACCGTCCAACTCCTTCCTTTCTCCTGCAATAACTCCTTAAATAGCAATCCAAACGTGAAAATATAATAAAATGGCAAAAACTTAAGTAAAAGTAAAAGTGATGCGCGATTTGATGATTCCCTTCTTCTGGCAGTCATCCTTAATTGAAATTCCAAATTTTTTAATGCTGAACTGGCGTTTATATTACTTTTTCAAGCTGATTTTTTATCTCAGAATAGGAGAATATTTCTTAGATATTTGCCAGTAATTAAAAAACACAAAAAATTGCGATTTTAGTAAGGTAGCTACCTTAGTGATTTTTAACCGTCCAACTCCTTCCTTTCTCCTGCAATAACTCCTTAAATAGCAATCCAAACGTGAAATAATAATAATAAAATGGCAAAAACTTAACTAAAAGTAAAAGTGATGCGCGATTTGATGATTCCCTTCTTCTGGCAGTCATCCTTAATTGAAATTCCAAATTTTTTAATGCTGAACTGGCGTTTATATTACTTTTTCAAGCTGATTTTTTATCTCAGAATAGGAGAATATTTCTTAGATATTTGCCAGTAATTAAAAAACACAAAAAATTGCAATTTTAGTAAGGTAGCTACCTTAGTGATTTTTAACCGTCCAACTCCTTCCTTTCTCCTGCAATAACTCCTTAAATAGCAATCCAAACGTGAAAATATAATAAAATGGCAAAAACTTAAGTAAAAGTAAAAGTGATGCGCGATTTGATGATTCCCTTCTTCTGGCAGTCATCCTTAATTGAAATTCCAAATTTTTTAATGCTGAACTGGCGTTTATATTACTTTTTCAAGCTGATTTTTTATCTCAGAATAGGAGAATATTTCTTAGATATTTGCCAGTAATTAAAAAACACAAAAAATTGCAATTTTAGTAAGGTAGCTACCTTAGTGATTTTTAACCGTCCAACTCCTTCCTTTCTCCTGCAATAACTCCTTAAATAGCAATCCAAACGTGAAAATATAATAAAATGGCAAAAACTTAAGTAAAAGTAAAAGTGATGCGCGATTTGATGATTCCCTTCTTCTGGCAGTCATCCTTAATTGAAATTCCAAATTTTTTAATGCTGAACTGGCGTTTATATTACTTTTTCAAGCTGATTTTTTATCTCAGAATAGGAGAATATTTCTTAGATATTTGCCAGTAATTAAAAAACACAAAAAATTGCAATTTTAGTAAGGTAGCTACCTTAGTGATTTTTAACCGTCCAACTCCTTCCTTTCTCCTGCAATAACTCCTTAAATAGCAATCCAAACGTGAAAATATAATAAAATGGCAAAAACTTAAGTAAAAGTAAAAGTGATGCGCGATTTGATGATTCCCTTCTTCTGGCAGTCATCCTTAATTGAAATTCCAAATTTTTTAATGCTGAACTGGCGTTTATATTACTTTTTCAAGCTGATTTTTTATCTCAGAATAGGAGAATATTTCTTAGATATTTGCCAGTAATTAAAAAACACAAAAAATTGCGATTTTAGTAAGGTAGCTACCTTAGTGATTTTTAACCGTCCAACTCCTTCCTTTCTCCTGCAATAACTCCTTAAATAGCAATCCAAACGTGAAATAATAATAATAAAATGGCAAAAACTTAACTAAAAGTAAAAGTGATGCGCGATTTGATGATTCCCTTCTTCTGGCAGTCATCCTTAATTGAAATTCCAAATTTTTTAATGCTGAACTGGCGTTTATATTACTTTTTCAAGCTGATTTTTTATCTCAGAATAGGAGAATATTTCTTAGATATTTGCCAGTAATTAAAAAACACAAAAAATTGCAATTTTAGTAAGGTAGCTACCTTAGTGATTTTTAACCGTCCAACTCCTTCCTTTCTCCTGCAATAACTCCTTAAATAGCAATCCAAACGTGAAAATATAATAAAATGGCAAAAACTTAAGTAAAAGTAAAAGTGATGCGCGATTTGATGATTCCCTTCTTCTGGCAGTCATCCTTAATTGAAATTCCAAATTTTTTAATGCTGAACTGGCGTTTATATTACTTTTTCAAGCTGATTTTTTATCTCAGAATAGGAGAATATTTCTTAGATATTTGCCAGTAATTAAAAAACACAAAAAATTGCAATTTTAGTAAGGTAGCTACCTTAGTGATTTTTAACCGTCCAACTCCTTCCTTTCTCCTGCAATAACTCCTTAAATAGCAATCCAAACGTGAAAATATAATAAAATGGCAAAAACTTAAGTAAAAGTAAAAGTGATGCGCGATTTGATGATTCCCTTCTTCTGGCAGTCATCCTTAATTGAAATTCCAAATTTTTTAATGCTGAACTGGCGTTTATATTACTTTTTCAAGCTGATTTTTTATCTCAGAATAGGAGAATATTTCTTAGATATTTGCCAGTAATTAAAAAACACAAAAAATTGCAATTTTAGTAAGGTAGCTACCTTAGTGATTTTTAACCGTCCAACTCCTTCCTTTCTCCTGCAATAACTCCTTAAATAGCAATCCAAACGTGAAAATATAATAAAATGGCAAAAACTTAAGTAAAAGTAAAAGTGATGCGCGATTTGATGATTCCCTTCTTCTGGCAGTCATCCTTAATTGAAATTCCAAATTTTTTAATGCTGAACTGGCGTTTATATTACTTTTTCAAGCTGATTTTTTATCTCAGAATAGGAGAATATTTCTTAGATATTTGCCAGTAATTAAAAAACACAAAAAATTGCAATTTTAGTAAGGTAGCTACCTTAGTGATTTTTAACCGTCCAACTCCTTCCTTTCTCCTGCAATAACTCCTTAAATAGCAATCCAAACGTGAAAATATAATAAAATGGCAAAAACTTAAGTAAAAGTAAAAGTGATGCGCGATTTGATGATTCCCTTCTTCTGGCAGTCATCCTTAATTGAAATTCCAAATTTTTTAATGCTGAACTGGCGTTTATATTACTTTTTCAAGCTGATTTTTTATCTCAGAATAGGAGAATATTTCTTAGATATTTGCCAGTAATTAAAAAACACAAAAAATTGCGATTTTAGTAAGGTAGCTACCTTAGTGATTTTTAACCGTCCAACTCCTTCCTTTCTCCTGCAATAACTCCTTAAATAGCAATCCAAACGTGAAATAATAATAATAAAATGGCAAAAACTTAACTAAAAGTAAAAGTGATGCGCGATTTGATGATTCCCTTCTTCTGGCAGTCATCCTTAATTGAAATTCCAAATTTTTTAATGCTGAACTGGCGTTTATATTACTTTTTCAAGCTGATTTTTTATCTCAGAATAGGAGAATATTTCTTAGATATTTGCCAGTAATTAAAAAACACAAAAAATTGCAATTTTAGTAAGGTAGCTACCTTAGTGATTTTTAACCGTCCAACTCCTTCCTTTCTCCTGCAATAACTCCTTAAATAGCAATCCAAACGTGAAAATATAATAAAATGGCAAAAACTTAAGTAAAAGTAAAAGTGATGCGCGATTTGATGATTCCCTTCTTCTGGCAGTCATCCTTAATTGAAATTCCAAATTTTTTAATGCTGAACTGGCGTTTATATTACTTTTTCAAGCTGATTTTTTATCTCAGAATAGGAGAATATTTCTTAGATATTTGCCAGTAATTAAAAAACACAAAAAATTGCAATTTTAGTAAGGTAGCTACCTTAGTGATTTTTAACCGTCCAACTCCTTCCTTTCTCCTGCAATAACTCCTTAAATAGCAATCCAAACGTGAAAATATAATAAAATGGCAAAAACTTAAGTAAAAGTAAAAGTGATGCGCGATTTGATGATTCCCTTCTTCTGGCAGTCATCCTTAATTGAAATTCCAAATTTTTTAATGCTGAACTGGCGTTTATATTACTTTTTCAAGCTGATTTTTTATCTCAGAATAGGAGAATATTTCTTAGATATTTGCCAGTAATTAAAAAACACAAAAAATTGCGATTTTAGTAAGGTAGCTACCTTAGTGATTTTTAACCGTCCAACTCCTTCCTTTCTCCTGCAATAACTCCTTAAATAGCAATCCAAACGTGAAATAATAATAATAAAATGGCAAAAACTTAACTAAAAGTAAAAGTGATGCGCGATTTGATGATTCCCTTCTTCTGGCAGTCATCCTTAATTGAAATTCCAAATTTTTTTATGCTGAACTGGCGTTTATATTACTTTTTCAAGCTGATTTTTTATCTCAGAATAGGAGTATATTTCTTAGATATTTGCCAGTAATTAAAAAACACAAAAAATTGCGATTTTAGTAAGGTAGCTACCTTAGTGATTTTTAACCGTCCAACTCCTTCCTTTCTCCTGCAATAACTCCTTAAATAGCAATCCAAACGTGAAAATATAATAAAATGGCAAAAACTTAACTAAAAGTAAAAGTGATGCGCGATTTGATGATTCCCTTCTTCTGGCAGTCATCCTTAATTGAAATTCCAAATTTTTTTATGCTGAACTGGCGTTTATATTACTTTTTCAAGCTGATTTTTTATCTCAGAATAGGAGTATATTTCTTAGATATTTGCCAGTAATTAAAAAACACAAAAAATTGCGATTTTAGTAAGGTAGCTACCTTAGTGAGTTTTAACCGTCCAACTCCTTCCTTTCTCCTGCAATAACTCCTTAAATAGCAATCCAAACGTGAAAATATAATAAAATGGCAAAAACTTAACCAAAAGTAAAAGTGATGCGCGATTTGATGATTCCCTTCTTCTGGCAGTCATCCTTAATTGAAATTCCAAATTTTTTTATGCTGAACTGGCGTTTATATTACTTTTTCAAGCTGATTTTTTATCTCAGAATAGGAGTATATTTCTTAGATATTTGCCAGTAATTAAAAAACACAAAAAATTGCGATTTTAGTAAGGTAGCTACCTTAGTGATTTTTAACCGTCCAACTCCTTCCTTTCTCCTGCAATAACTCCTTAAATAGCAATCCAAACGTGAAAATATAATAAAATGGCAAAAACTTAAATAAAAGTAAAAGTGATGCGCGATTTGATGATTCCCTTCTTCTGGCAGTCATCCTTAATTGAAATTCAAAATTTTTTTATGCTGAACTGGCGTTTATATTACTTTTTCAAGCTGATTTTTTATCTCAGAATAGGAGTATATTTCTTAGATATTTGCCAGTAATTAAAAAACACAAAAAATTGCGATTTTAGTGAGGTAGCTACCTTAGTGAGTTTTAACCGTCCAACTCCTTCCTTTCTCCTGCAATAACTCCTTAAATAGCAATCCAAACGTGAAAATATAATAAAATGGCAAAAACTTAATTAAAAGTAAAAGTGATGCGCGATTTGATGATTCCCTTCTTCTGGCAGTCATCCTTAATTGAAATTCCAAATTTTTTAATGCTGAACTGGCGTTTATATTACTTTTTCAAGCTGATTTTTTATCTCAGAATAGGAGAATATTTCTTAGATATTTGCCAGTAATTAAAAAACACAAAAAATTGCGATTTTAGTAAGGTAGCTACCTTAGTGATTTTTAACCGTCCAACTCCTTCCTTTCTCCTGCAATAACTCCTTAAATAGCAATCCAAACGTGAAAATATAATAAAATGGCAAAAACTTAAGTAAAAGTAAAAGTGATGCGCGATTTGATGATTCCCTTCTTCTGGCAGTCATCCTTAATTGAAATTCCAAATTTTTTAATGCTGAACTGGCGTTTATATTACTTTTTCAAGCTGATTTTTTATCTCAGAATAGGAGAATATTTCTTAGATATTTGCCAGTAATTAAAAAACACAAAAAATTGCAATTTTAGTAAGGTAGCTACCTTAGTGATTTTTAACCGTCCAACTCCTTCCTTTCTCCTGCAATAACTCCTTAAATAGCAATCCAAACGTGAAAATATAATAAAATGGCAAAAACTTAACTAAAAGTAAAAGTGATGCGCGATTTGATGATTCCCTTCTTCTGGCACTCATCCTTAATTGAAATTCCAAATTTTTTTATGCTGAACTGGCGTTTATATTACTTTTTCAAGCTGATTTTTTATCTCAGAATAGGAGAATATTTCTTAGATATTTGCCAGTAATTAAAAAACACAAAAAATTGCGATTTTAGTAAGGTAGCTACCTTAGTGATTTTTAACCGTCCAACTCCTTCCTTTCTCCTGCAATAACTCCTTAAATAGCAATCCAAACGTGAAAATATAATAAAATGGCAAAAACTTGACTAAAAGTAAAAGTGATGCGCGATTTGATGATTCCCTTCTTCTGGCAGTCATCCTTAATTGAAATTCCAAATTTTTTAATGCTGAACTGGCGTTTATATTACTTTTTCAAGCTGATTTTTTATCTCAGAATAGGAGAATATTTCTTAGATATTTGCCAGTAATTAAAAAACACAAAAAATTGCGATTTTAGTAAGGTAGCTACCTTAGTGATTTTTAACCGTCCAACTCCTTCCTTTCTCCTGCAATAACTCCTTAAATAGCAATCCAAACGTGAAATAATAATAATAAAATGGCAAAAACTTAACTAAAAGTAAAAGTGATGCGCGATTTGATGATTCCCTTCTTCTGGCAGTCATCCTTAATTGAAATTCCAAATTTTTTTATGCTGAACTGGCGTTTATATTACTTTTTCAAGCTGATTTTTTATCTCAGAATAGGAGTATATTTCTTAGATATTTGCCAGTAATTAAAAAACACAAAAAATTGCGATTTTAGTAAGGTAGCTACCTTAGTGATTTTTAACCGTCCAACTCCTTCCTTTCTCCTGCAATAACTCCTTAAATAGCAATCCAAACGTGAAAATATAATAAAATGGCAAAAACTTAACTAAAAGTAAAAGTGATGCGCGATTTGATGATTCCCTTCTTCTGGCAGTCATCCTTAATTGAAATTCCAAATTTTTTTATGCTGAACTGGCGTTTATATTACTTTTTCAAGCTGATTTTTTATCTCAGAATAGGAGTATATTTCTTAGATATTTGCCAGTAATTAAAAAACACAAAAAATTGCGATTTTAGTAAGGTAGCTACCTTAGTGAGTTTTAACCGTCCAACTCCTTCCTTTCTCCTGCAATAACTCCTTAAATAGCAATCCAAACGTGAAAATATAATAAAATGGCAAAAACTTAACCAAAAGTAAAAGTGATGCGCGATTTGATGATTCCCTTCTTCTGGCAGTCATCCTTAATTGAAATTCCAAATTTTTTTATGCTGAACTGGCGTTTATATTACTTTTTCAAGCTGATTTTTTATCTCAGAATAGGAGTATATTTCTTAGATATTTGCCAGTAATTAAAAAACACAAAAAATTGCGATTTTAGTAAGGTAGCTACCTTAGTGATTTTTAACCGTCCAACTCCTTCCTTTCTCCTGCAATAACTCCTTAAATAGCAATCCAAACGTGAAAATATAATAAAATGGCAAAAACTTAAATAAAAGTAAAAGTGATGCGCGATTTGATGATTCCCTTCTTCTGGCAGTCATCCTTAATTGAAATTCAAAATTTTTTTATGCTGAACTGGCGTTTATATTACTTTTTCAAGCTGATTTTTTATCTCAGAATAGGAGTATATTTCTTAGATATTTGCCAGTAATTAAAAAACACAAAAAATTGCGATTTTAGTGAGGTAGCTACCTTAGTGAGTTTTAACCGTCCAACTCCTTCCTTTCTCCTGCAATAACTCCTTAAATAGCAATCCAAACGTGAAAATATAATAAAATGGCAAAAACTTAACAAAAAGTAAAAGTGATGCGCGATTTGATGATTCCCTTCTTCTGGCAGTCATCCTTAATTGAAATTCCAAATTTTTTTATGCTGAACTGGCGTTTATATTACTTTTTCAAGCTGATTTTTTATCTCAGAATAGGAGTATATTTCTTAGATATTTGCCAGTAATTAAAAAACACAAAAAATTGCGATTTTAGTAAGGTAGCTACCTTAGTGATTTTTAACCTTCCAACTCCTTCCTTTCTCCTGCAATAACTCCTTAAATAGCAATCCAAACGTGAAAATATAATAAAATGGCAAAAACTTAACTAAAAGTAAAAGTGATGCGCGATTTGATGATTCCCTTCTTCTGGCAGTCATCCTTAATTGAAATTCCAAATTTTTTTATGCTGAACTGGCGTTTATATTACTTTTTCAAGCTGATTTTTTATCTCAGAATAGGAGTATATTTCTTAGATATTTGCCAGTAATTAAAAAACACAAAAAATTGCGATTTTAGTAAGGTAGCTACCTTAGTGATTTTTAACCGTCCAACTCCTTCCTTTCTCCTGCAATAACTCCTTAAATAGCAATCCAAACGTGAAAATATAATAAAATGGCAAAAACTTAACTAAAAGCAAAAGTGATGCGCGATTTGATGATTCGCTTCTTCTGGCAGTCATCCTTAATTGAAATTCCAAATTTTTTTATGCTGAACTGGCGTTTATATTACTTTTTCAAGCTGATTTTTTATCTCAGAATAGGAGTATATTTCTTAGATATTTGCCAGTAATTAAAAAACACAAAAAATTGCGATTTTAGTAAGGTAGCTACCTTAGTGATTTTTAACCGTCCAACTCCTTCCTTTCTCCTGCAATAACTCCTTAAATAGCAATCCAAACGTGAAAATATAATAAAATGGCAAAAACTTAACTAAAAGTAAAAGTGATGCGCGATTTGATGATTCCCTTCTTCTGGCAGTCATCCTTAATTGAAATTCCAAATTTTTTTATGCTGAACTGGCGTTTATATTACTTTTTCAAGCTGATTTTTTATCTCAGAATAGGAGTATATTTCTTAGATATTTGCCAGTAATTAAAAAACACAAAAAATTGCGATTTTAGTAAGGTAGCTACCTTAGTGATTTTTAACCGTCCAACTCCTTCCTTTCTCCTGCAATAACTCCTTAAATAACAATCCAAACGTGAAAATATAATAAAATGGCAAAAACTTAACTAAAAATAAAAGTGATGCGCGATTTGATGATTCCCTTCTTCTGGCAGTCATCCTTAATTGAAATTCCAAATTTTTTTATGCTGAACTGGCGTTTATATTACTTTTTCAAGCTGATTTTTTATCTCAGAATAGGAGTATATTTCTTAGATATTTGCCAGTAATTAAAAAACACAAAAAATTGCGATTTTAGTAAGGTAGCTACCTTAGTGATTTTTAACCGTCCAACTCCTTCCTTTCTCCTGCAATAACTCCTTAAATAGCAATCCAAACGTGAAAATATAATAAAATGGCAAAAACTTAACTAAAAGTAAAAGTGATGCGCGATTTGATGATTCCCTTCTTCTGGCAGTCATCCATAATTGAAATTCAAAATTTTTTTATGCTGAACTGGCGTTTATATTACTTTTTCAAGCTGATTTTTTATCTCAGAATAGGAGTATATTTCTTAGATATTTGCCAGTAATTAAAAAACACAAAAAATTGCGATTTTAGTGAGGTAGCTACCTTAGTGAGTTTTAACCGTCCAACTCCTTCCTTTCTCCTGCAATAACTCCTTAAATAGCAATCCAAACGTGAAAATATAATAAAATGGCAAAAACTTAACAAAAAGTAAAAGTGATGCGCGATTTGATGATTCCCTTCTTCTGGCAGTCATCCTTAATTGAAATTCAAAATTTTTTTATGCTGAACTGGCGTTTATATTACTTTTTCAAGCTGATTTTTTATCTCAGAATAGGAGTATATTTCTTAGATATTTGCCAGTAATTAAAAAACACAAAAAATTGCGATTTTAGTGAGGTAGCTACCTTAGTGAGTTTTAACCGTCCAACTCCTTCCTTTCTCCTGCAATAACTCCTTAAATAGCAATCCAAACGTGAAAATATAATAAAATGGCAAAAACTTAACAAAAAGTAAAAGTGATGCGCGATTTGATGATTCCCTTCTTCTGGCAGTCATCCTTAATTGAAATTCCAAATTTTTTTATGCTGAACTGGCGTTTATATTACTTTTTCAAGCTGATTTTTTATCTCAGAATAGGAGTATATTTCTTAGATATTTGCCAGTAATTAAAAAACACAAAAAATTGCGATTTTAGTAAGGTAGCTACCTTAGTGATTTTTAACCTTCCAACTCCTTCCTTTCTCCTGCAATAACTCCTTAAATAGCAATCCAAACGTGAAAATATAATAAAATGGCAAAAACTTAACTAAAAGTAAAAGTGATGCGCGATTTGATGATTCCCTTCTTCTGGCAGTCATCCTTAATTGAAATTCCAAATTTTTTTATGCTGAACTGGCGTTTATATTACTTTTTCAAGCTGATTTTTTATCTCAGAATAGGAGTATATTTCTTAGATATTTGCCAGTAATTAAAAAACACAAAAAATTGCGATTTTAGTAAGGTAGCTACCTTAGTGATTTTTAACCGTCCAACTCCTTCCTTTCTCCTGCAATAACTCCTTAAATAGCAATCCAAACGTGAAAATATAATAAAATGGCAAAAACTTAACTAAAAGTAAAAGTGATGCGCGATTTGATGATTCCCTTCTTCTGGCAGTCATCCTTAATTGAAATTCCAAATTTTTTTATGCTGAACTGGCGTTTATATTACTTTTTCAAGCTGATTTTTTATCTCAGAATAGGAGTATATTTCTTAGATATTTGCCAGTAATTAAAAAACACAAAAAATTGCGATTTTAGTAAGGTAGCTACCTTAGTGATTTTTAACCGTCCAACTCCTTCCTTTCTCCTGCAATAACTCCTTAAATAGCAATCCAAACGTGAAAATATAATAAAATGGCAAAAACTTAACCAAAAGTAAAAGTGATGCGCGATTTGATGATTCCCTTCTTCTGGCAGTCATCCTTAATTGAAATTCCAAAATTTTTTATGCTGAACTGGCGTTTATATTACTTTTTCAAGCTGATTTTTTATCTCAGAATAGGAGTATATTTCTTAGATATTTGCCAGTAATTAAAAAACACAAAAAATTGCGATTTTAGTAAGGTAGCTACCTTAGTGATTTTTAACCGTCCAACTCCTTCCTTTCTCCTGCAATAACTCCTTAAATAGCAATCCAAACGTGAAAATATAATAAAATGGCAAAAACTTAACTAAAAGTAAAAGTGATGCGCGATTTGATGATTCCCTTCTTCTGGCACTCATCCTTAATTGAAATTCCAAATTTTTTTATGCTGAACTGGCGTTTATATTACTTTTTCAAGCTGATTTTTTATCTCAGAATAGGAGTATATTTCTTAGATATTTGCCAGTAATTAAAAAACACAAAAAATTGCGATTTTAGTAAGGTAGCTACCTTAGTGATTTTTAACCGTCCAACTCCTTCCTTTCTCCTGCAATAACTCCTTAAATAGCAATCCAAACGTGAAAATATAATAAAATGGCAAAAACTTAATTAAAAGTAAAAGTGATGCGCGATTTGATGATTCCCTTCTTCTGGCAGTCATCCTTAATTGAAATTCCAAATTTTTTAATGCTGAACTGGCGTTTATATTACTTTTTCAAGCTGATTTTTTATCTCAGAATAGGAGAATATTTCTTAGATATTTGCCAGTAATTAAAAAACACAAAAAATTGCGATCTTAGTAAGGTAGCTACCTTAGTGATTTTTAACCGTCCAACTCCTTCCTTTCTCCTGCAATAACTCCTTAAATAGCAATCCAAACGTGAAAATATAATAAAATGGCAAAAACTTAACTAAAAGTAAAAGTGATGCGCGATTTGATGATTCCCTTCTTCTGGCAGTCATCCTTAATTGAAATTCCAAATTTTTTTATGCTGAACTGGCGTTTATATTACTTTTTCAAGCTGATTTTTTATCTCAGAATAGGAGAATATTTCTTAGATATTTGCCAGTAATTAAAAAACACAAAAAATTGCGATTTTAGTAAGGTAGCTACCTTAGTGATTTTTAACCGTTCAACTCCTTCCTTTCTCCTGCAATAACTCCTTAAATAGCAATCCAAACGTGAAAATATAATAAAATGGCAAAAACTTAACTAAAAGGAAAAGTGATGCGCGATTTGATGATTCCCTTCTTCTGGCAGTCATCCTTAATTGAAATTCCAAATTTTTTAATGCTGAACTGGCGTTTATATTACTTTTTCAAGCTGATTTTTTATCTCAGAATAGGAGTATATTTCTTAGATATTTGCCAGTAATTAAGAAACACAAAAAATTGCGATTTTAGTAAGGTAGCTACCTTAGTGATTTTTAACCGTCCAACTCCTTCCTTTCTCCTGCAATAACTCCTTAAATAGCAATCCAAACGTGAAAATATAATAAAATGGCAAAAATCTAAAAGTAAAAGTGATGCGCGATTTGATGATTCCCTTCTTCTGGCAGTCATCCTTAATTGAAATTCCAAATTTTTTTATGCTGAACTGGCGTTTATATTACTTTTTCAAGCTGATTTTTTATCTCAGAATAGGAGTATATTTCTTAGATATTTGCCAGTAATTAAAAAACACAAAAAATTGCGATTTTAGTAAGGTAGCTACCTTAGTGATTTTTAACCGTCCAACTCCTTCCTTTCTCCTGCAATAACTCCTTAAATATTTTCACGTTTGGATTGCTATTTAAGGAGTTATTGCAGGAGAAAGGAAGGAGTTGGACGGTTAAAAATCACTAAGGTAGCTACCTATATAATACTACTCCTAATATAAAATAAATATGTATATATTATATAATAAATATATTTATTATTTATTTAATATATATATTTTTTTTTGTTCAAATAAATCCTGATTTTTCACCAACAGTAGACCTGCTAATCGTATTTTCTGCCTTCTATACATTTGATCTCAATGTAAATGCAAAAATTAATATAAAAAACAAACAGTTGTTTAGTAAATGCAGAAACTATCGTGTGGCTTTTTTTTCATTTTTCTTTTAATGTCAACCAATGCGAGACTCAGTGTATAATGACTTTAAGAAAAAAAAAATTTCCTTTTCGAGGACTAACTACAGGTGTATTGTTGTAATTCTTAATAGTCTTTTGAGAATATGTCTCTTTCTATTTAGTAAAATGCGATAAAAAATTTTTTGAAGTAAATTTATAAGTAGTTGCAATATCATATCAGTAAAAGTTTATATGCATAAATTTTAAAGTAGAAAGTATAGCAATCACATCAACAGTTCTCTGTTAGGGATTAGGGATGTAAATTGTTTGATGGGATATGTTAACTGACCAGTGACTTCTGACATTTTACATTTTATAACTGAACTATCAGAAAAATTCATAAGAATTGTATATTTTATGACTGCCGGAAGCTAGAGTTGAGACCACACACCACAAGATGGAGCCTTAGATAATACCAGAAGACGTAGCAAGTTCTGTTCCTGCCCAGACTCTGCATGTTTACCCGAATGACATCCGAAGGTTCAACACCTACATATATTGTTCTGAGGCCAGTAGAGATATATTAATGGCTTTTCTAAGCCAAAAAAATAAAGGTAATACACAGATTGATCAAAAATACCGTTCTTGGGAAATAATCTTAAATATCGTAATCGAAATGCAATAATTAATAATATAAATGGAAACCAATTTTTATTTAAAGTTCATTTCACATCTAAATTATTTAAAATTCTGTGGCATAAAAGTGCCATGAACCAGGCACGCAATAAAAGAAACTATAAAAACTGCAAGCACTGGTTTTATACAAATAAAATGTCCTTGAAATATTTTTTAGTTAGTACACACACACGTAAGTGTGTGTACGTAGTTGTGTACATATATGTATAAGCTTGTGTTCATAATACTTTTTGCATTTTTCTTATTGCTGGCATTGACAGTGATTTTTCCTTTCATGTTCTTATATTCAATGCAGCCAAACATATAAAACAGCCAGTTTTTTTCATATCCCTTTTCTGCAGTGGTTTCAAAAGAAACAAAACAAAAATCAAACGAAACGAAATCAAAACAGCGAAGCCAAAAGAAAAATGCAATTTACAAGTGGGTTATGCCCCATGTCAGAAGAAAGCTAATAGCATGCATATACAAATTTCAATGCAAAATTTAACATTTTAGAAACAAGGCGCTACTGTCATAGTTGTAGAATCTTTCCCCAGCGTCATCAACATCCCGATTGATCTGTATAAGCCCGCCGTGAAATGCAATAGGAACTAATCATCTGATAGACGTGAATAATAAATTTCAATGTATTTAAAAAAAATTTTTCCTGCTGAGTATTAATATTTTGGAATAAAATAAAAAATAGGTTAATGGTTTTAAGTGAAAATAAAGAGAAAAGGGATAAGTTAGCAGTTATGAGTTCTTGTAATAAGATTATAAAGCGTAAAACTTCACACTTTTTATCTGCAAAAATTACTAGCTTTAAGAGCCGCAATGAAACACAAAATACTGTTTCAATTAAAGTAAAGCCGAAAATACTTAATTCCTAATGGTTTTGCAGCAACTTAATAAACATATCTTTTATGGTTATGGCCAGTGGCACAGTGTCGGTAGACAAGTTATATTTAAAACAAAAGCAAAACATTATTTTGCAGATAAATTGCTGATCGCTACAAGTCGATCGGCAACGTGGGACTAGCCCACAAAGGAATGCTTTTAGAAAAAAATCCAATACAAAGTATGAAATAAGGAAAATATATTTCAGAAAACCTCTCCTGTGTAGCAAATCCGCCAGCATACAAAATAACAACGTGGCGCTTTTTGACCATTTAATCCTCATGCTTGTATATATGTATGTATGTATTGTCAAAAGGTTTTCAAAAAAAATACTTTCAAAACATTTTTCTACAGTTCAATTAGTTTATACAATATGTCGTAAAGGTAAAAGATTTTGTAATAAAACATCAAACACTATAAAGAACAAAATTGTAATTTATGTGAGATTGGCATGTAAATAATAAAATGCAATTTCTTTCATTTATTTTGAAAATATTTGCTTAAGAACCTGTCTGGTAAACCCACTAAATCTTCTTTCAAAAACAATCACACTACGCTAAAGTCATAATTTGGCAAATAAACAAACAAAGCAAAACAACAGCAAAAACAAATTTCGGAATAGATTATATTATACATACGTACATTGATAAGAGACATAGGGATTACGCCAAATTGTTGCCAGTAAATTTGTTAAGCAATCTTAAAGAATTTCATAAAACAACATATTTCGAAAGTTTTAAGAAGGAAGAAAATAGATGACAAATTATTTAAAAATAAATGAAAGCAAAATCAACAATTAAATAATAACAAACAAAAAATAATTCCTTCGAACCGGATTTGAACCAGTGACCTATGGATTACTATATTACATTAGTATTGCTCTACTACAGTCCACCGCTCTACCAACTGAGCTATCGAAGGGCATACATGCAATGTTGTAAACTATAGTTTTGTAACAGTTTTGGTTTAAAAAAGCACATGTTCAAACCTTTATGGTTGTGATATTGAATAAATGTAAAATGTTTTAAATAAACACAGCCATTAAACATTAAGTACATTCAATAGCAGATGGCGCTGGAAGGCATTGACGGATGAGACCTGTTCAAATGTTTAAATCATATATATTTTTTTCAAAAATTATGTAAAAATATATATATGTATATATATAAATATATATATATTAGTTAATATTAAAATTTTTCGAAACACAGAACACATCTTTCAATGTCACTTTATAATAGACAAGTTATAGATAAATAGCATACCAACAACACAAGGAATTAATTTCAAGGCTGGCACAAAAATTAGCTAATATACATATGTATATAGATATTTAGTACACAAGAAAATTTAACTGATTTTTATCAATATTATTAATTAATTGAGTTTTTTAAATGTTATTACCTAATTTAATTTTAATTTTAATTCCTATTTATATATTTTGTTTATAAATTTATCAAATTGTTGCTTTTGTTATATATTAAATCTTATTATTTTAAATTTAATTTTACTTTTAAAAAAACTTTTTTAAATGTTGGTATGTACATATGTATGTATGTATAAATACATACAATGAAATTTTTTTAGAATTAATATTCTCCTGATGATGGTACACAAAGAAGATGCATTATATCGAGAAATCCATTTATATACATATTTAAATTTTTATTAAAAAAAAAAACCTTGAGCGAAAGAGAATTAGAATACTTAAAATTTGGAAGAAAGTCAAAAAGAAGATACTTTTAATTTCCTTAATACCTTAAATATGTTTTATATATATTTTTTTATGTTTATTTTCTGTTGCGCATTTTTATAGCAGTTCGCTAAGTTAATTAATATGCGATATTTATTATTAGCAAAAAAAAAGAATTATATTCGATGATTTAAAAGTGAAAAACCTTCAATTTGCGCCATTAATTAATTTCAATATTTGTAATTATTTACCTATTTTATATTCATATTTTATTGAATTTCAATGAGCAACAACTTTTTTTCTCTCTCTCTTTTGTGGAATTTTAAACAACACAGTGTTTGTTCAAACCATATCTCCTTTGACAAACATTTACGGTCTACGCCCATATATATCTTTTAAACTTCTAAAGTAGTCTCGTGCAGGCTGAAGGGAAAGCCGGTTTTAAACTGGTATAAAGAAATTCAAGGTGGCGTAGCTCATTTTCTCATTTGTAGAAAAATTTCTAAACAAGCTGGCACATTTTTCATTCCATATCAATTTTATTTGACTCAATGTATCTTTATTTACGTTTATAGTTCTCATATTATAGAAATAGAAACGAAATGCAATGAACGAGATTTTGACAATTATTCTCTGAGTAATGCTCTTTATAAGTACAACGAAAGTATTGGAACATTATCTTGCGTTTATGAGTATTTTAGCATTTACTCTGTATAGCCTTCGATAGCTCAGTTGGTAGAGCGGTGGACTGTAGAAAGCAATTGTTAAAGATATCCATAGGTCACTGGTTCAAATCCGGTTCGAAGGAAAACTTTTTTTTTTTACCTTACATTTAATTTTTAAATTAACGCATTTGCAAAAAGCTGCATACGGATTTATTGATAAGCTGCTTATTGATACCGTATGGTATATAAAATTATTCTAAAAATCGATATACTTCTAAATTCTAATTTATTAATACAGAAATGACAGTAACAAAAAACTAATATTCAAACATTTACGGTCTACGCCCATATTATCTTAATTGCCTCAAAAAAAATAATAAATAAATTATTTTTAAAAATTAATATTTTACTGAATTATAAAAACAAATGCGAATAATTCCAATAAATAAATTAGGTATAATTTTAATTATTTAAATGCAAGAAATTCTTAAAAAAATACTATTCAGAATAACAATTTTTTAGTATTTGATACCTAAAAATAATCAACCTTAATGTATTTTAAATAAAAACTTAATATGATCCTGAATAGTGTTAATTTTTGGCAATTTGTTGCGTTTAAATAACTGAAAATTTTACTTTGTTTATTTATGTCCATATATATTTTTTAATTTATTTTAAATTTTTATATTTATGATTTTACTTTGTTTTTATAATAATTAGAATTTAAAAGTAACATTTTTTATTTAGTACCATTAAATGTGTGGGCGTCTTATGCTATAGTAAATAATCTAAAGCACCTTTTAATATTCCATGTCCTTTTAACTACATGGTTTATAAATTAGAGCTATCATAGTTGATACAAGTTTAAGAAAAATTTATACTGATTCCAATTATGTGAAAAATAAATTTTTAGGAAGGATTTTATCCCTTGATTTTGTCCCTATATTAATTTGAATACTCTGAATTTTGCTGAATAAAGGACTCAAATAATTGATTTTCTTTTCTTTAAGTTCCGCATAAAATCGTTAAATCGCCGCAAAAAGGAGGAACGTTTACCCTTAGATATGCCAACAACCGATCCCGGATCGGATTTGCTTTTTTCAACTGATGACGAATGTATTGATGCAAATGATACGGTCACCTGTTTTGGCACAATGCCCTTAAAAGTTAAGCGGCATCTGTTGAAAAGTAAATTACAGAAGCATTACATAGACCAAATTGTAGGTGGAGTAAAGAACATGCCTCCCGAACTAATAATAACATCACCTACAAACAAAGTCAAGCAAAAAAAGCAGCCGGTACGTATAGTTTATAAGGCATCGGCAGCAGAGAAATATGCACGAAGGTCTCCTACAAAAAATGAACTACCAATTATAGGACAGCCACCGAAGAGGACACGTTCCTGGCATAATTTGAATACACCCGTACATGCACCCTCAATATCTCCGTATAAAGCCATGGCTACAAAAAACAAGTGTGTTCAAAACTACTTTGTTAAAATTTTTTATTTAAATCACTAATTACTGATTTCTACAGATCTCAAAGTCCTTTTTATAGGGCTTTATCAAAAAAGGGAATTTTAAATAAAGCAGACTTAGATATAAAATTGTCATTGAAGAAAAAGATATGGACTGGCATCCAACCGGATGATGGATCGTTGGATATTGATCATAATAGACCTTTATCTTGCATTACGCCAAATAGCCTGAAAATCAAAAAGACCAATGATAACCAAAATTACTATATGGGATGGAATTTACCAAAAACTTCTCCTAGTATCATTAAGAAATTAGAAAATGAAAAATTGTTAACGTAAGTTTTTCCAATTGCAAATGATTACATGTTTGAATTGTTTTTTGTTATTAACCTGCTTCCTGTTCCACGAATTTGACTAGATTGTTTCCAATCTAAAACCAACCTATTAAGATTTAAATATTTTATAATAACTACATACATACATACTGCAGCTTCCCATTACAAGCAAAATGTCAAGCTCCTGTTACGCTAGCAATATCAGATTTCCAGCTAGAACGCACCTTATAGAATTGCAAGTCATCGGGAAATGCAAAAACACTTACCACTCCTACAATTACTCGCGACTTCTGTTTATTTCCGTAATAGACACGATTTTTAATAATAGTTATTTGAAATTTTTAATTACCAAACAGGATTCATTACAAATTTTAACCCCATATCGAAAGTGTAAAGCTTAATACACAAATATGTATGTTTGTGCAACTTGAATTTATAAAATATGTTTGACTTTAAATCAACTCAATTTTAGCCTTAAAAATATTTTATAATAAAAATTGTTTCGAAACTGTATGTAGAATACAGAAATTTCCTGTTGAAGTAAAACTATACAAAAATGACAAGTTTGAAAACTATCGAACTGAAGCAAAGCCAGTTATAAAGCTCATAGTAATAAAAAATAAAAAACTTTTGTTTTTTCAACGTGTGCACTAAATGCATTCGTATATTAATTACTAATTCCAATCTAAATAATATTTCTAGAGCCTGTAGCCGGAAATTAATGGAATGGCAAATATCGAACACAAGTTCTGATGCTTTGCCATTAAGTCCAAAATGTCGAGCTCCTGCCACACTGCCAATACCAAATCTAAATCCCGAACGCACTTTATACATTTTTAGACAATTGGACAATGTGAAAACAGCGTATACAGCAGCCTTTTCCGAAAAGCGAGACAATGGGTCGGAGGAGGAAAGGTAACAATAACGCCGAAAATAAATAACTATTAGAAACAAAATATTTACACATCGTACTTATTGTTTTAGATTGGCGACTCCTTGCAAAGTGTTGGAAGTAGATAACAAATATTTATCAATATCGAAACCACGTCATTATGTGTCAAGCTCACAAAGAGGCGCGAGTAAGCAAACTATAAATAGGCACAAGGTAAATGCGCACAGCACCAAATTTATGACTGGCGAATTAGTAGTAACAGCTGTCCAGACAGGAGCAATTGGTGCTGCTTCTGTTGTTGTCAAGAAGAACAAAAAATTAAAATCTTTACACCATAAGCGGTTAAATGTCGCCGGTAGTACTACAAATAACGGGGAAGGTGAGGAACCTTCAACACATGCCAATAAAATTAATATAAACAATAAAAGTAGCGTGACTGCCACAGCAACAACTATTGTAAGAAAAGTCAAAACAAAACTAAAAAAGAAAAAAATATCCCGCAATAGTTAAACATAAAATATTTATAACATTTATAATAATATAAAAATGTAAGTATGTATAATTACTATAAGACCGCTAATGTAGCGAAATAAACAATTTTTTAAATCATTTTCCAAAAAGTTTGTATAATATAAAAGCGAATGATAAAAATGCCTGTGAATATTTTTAATGGAAGAGATGATGATCAGGTTATTTTACTTGTGTCATTTATTTCTATAAAATGTATAAACATTTTCTCATTCTATCACGGGGGTTTTCTATATAAATAATGCGTAAACCTTGCATTTTGAATTGAAAAGCCAATTAGAGTGATTTATGTGAATAGTGAACCTTCTTCCCAGTATAAAATATTGCTCCGTCTGGATCTACTCATTGTAGTGTCTTTTTCTTAAAATAAAATTTAAAATGGAAATCAATACTTATTTTGTATTATATATACAGATATATGGATATGAATAAATATATGGATATGTACATATCCATCTATAAGCATATAAGGATTCCATATACATATGTATGTATGCACGTGCTTATGTACCTTCCAATTACAAATCTATAAGTGAAGTGCTCTAATAAGAGGAACAGTCTAATAGGAACCAGTATGGCAATTCTATATTATATTCGAATTATCTTTAATGAGAAAAAATTTCTTTGATTTAAAATCACCTTACCATACATTTTCGAAAAGAGCCGATATGTTTTGGACACAGACTCATAAAGATCAGATTGGAATGCTGGAATGCTCAGAAAATACGACATTGAACGAACATAACAAAAGAAATGGTAGACATGTATGTATTGAGTGTATTGCCGCCAATCCTTCAAAGATGTGCATACATCCATACATATATTCATTCACAAAACAAACGAATACATTCATACACTGCAAATCCAAATGCTAGTTGAACTTAGAACGCCACATAAGAAAATTGTCTTCTTGTACAATAGTTTCTTATAAAGATCTCTGAGTTGTCCTTTATGCAATATCTTAAGTTGTAGTTCTTTGCAAATTGTGTGCATGTATGTGCATGCATATAATTACAAATGTATACCTCTGCAGTTTTCTTTCATCATCATGTATCAAATTCAGGTATTAATTTCAAACAGTGACATTATATTTAATATCATTTAATGATTGCATTGCACACAATATGTGTGTAACACGAATTTCATTCGAAAAAATCAATTAGTGTGCGCCTTTTTTTAATATACTCATCGAAGGAGCATGTTTATTTTTGTTTGCATTGTATGGCCCGCACCATATTAGCTTTTTCCATACATTTTTGTTCATTTTTTATTGTGATATGAAGCTCACCTTTTCTATGTTGATGTTGAAAATTAATAAAGCACTTTGCACTATTGTCTTAAAATTGTATTAAAATTCTTCTGTTAACACAAAAGTGATTTTTATTTATTTTATAACTCGTTACCGTACCTAAACGAACACAGACAAGAAAAACCAAGCAAAACCTCATAAATAAATGCAATAATAAAAGTTGTCAAAAGTTTTTTGACATTGTCTATGCTCATTTACTTAGATGCCACGGTTAACAAAAATTAACAATTGCCGAATAGCGATTTTTATGCATTCAGGTATTCAATTTCTTTGGGCACCTGAAAATTGCAATGTGAACCAAGGCGAATTTAGTTGAATTTCAGTGTCGTAATTTAATTCGAAATTACTCTTCAGATTTTTGCAAATAATTCAGAAAATATTTTTGCAGATGACTTTATTTCGTTTATATGTTTTTTATTTTTGATATGGCATAAAATTTGTACGGCGAGCAAATCGAATTCAGTAGCAGATTGGCATGGGGTTCCTTTTTTGATTTCATGAAATATAATTGTACGACAAATTCCCATACCTATCAAAATTTTAATAAAAAATTTTTAAAACTTGCAAGGTCGTACATAATTTCTGTACAATTTCTAAGTTTTTTCCAAAAATTTTATGTGGAAAATGGTTTTCCGGCATCATTGTGGTAGTGTACGGATGCACTACAACTCTGTAAATCATATCAAAAATAATTGAGTAAAGGAAGAATGCACAAATAGCAAAGAATTTTAATGAGAAAAAGCAAAAAAGTTGCAAACTGTCGGCGTCCTCTTCTGTAAGAATTTGTTTGTAATTAAAAATTGTAATGTGTTACGAAAATAGTTTAAATTCGTTTGAGATAACTGCAAACGGAAATATCTAATCTAAATCAGCTTAGCAAAACGAGAGTTTTCAAAAAACCGTAAAAGTTTAACGAAGGAATAATAGTTGTGTTACTATATATATGTACATATATGCAATATATTTCCTAATTATAATATTGCAATATTATCTGCTAAAATCTGTGTTCGATTTTCATAACAATGGTTAAAAATTTTGTTATATTTTTTAGGGTAATTGTAATTTGCAACACGCTTCTATGCAAGATTTTCAACAGTCCGAAAATAAAAAGTACGCGAATAAGAAAGTGCAAAAGAAATAAACGAATTGTAAGTGTTACTATAAAAAATTGCTTGTCCTAAGTCTTTTAGAGGTTATTCAAAATTTAAAGAAAAATTATTTTTGTAAAAAAAACCATCTTTTTCTATAGTGCGCGAAATGGCTGATTTATTTGATCAACTGAAATTGGAAGGTCCGGTCAAAAAGGCACCTTTGTCACCCGCCAAATCGATCACTTTATTGAATAGTAATTTCACAAACACATTGAACCCATTCGATGAAGAACACAAATCCAGCAGCACTCGTCGTGAATCTATGCCTTCACCCAACATAGTTAATAATGTTTCAAAAAAGACAAAGAGTTACAAAGCACGCAGCTTATCTCCTCCTAAATATGATGCAAAAAATGTCATAAAATCGTTAAAAGTCAAGCTTGAGCGAAAAAAGATAGAAGAATTTTTAACTCGTCCACTGGATGACCAAACCAACGACATTGAAAGCATACCAGAGAAAGTTGAGGATGTTGGCAAACAACCAAAAATAACTCCCACAAAGGCACAACAAAAACTTTTTGAACCTTCCGTGTGTCAAAAAAATAATTCAAATATTCAAATGCCTAAACAATTTAATATTAAAGCATGCAAAGTGCGAATACATAGAGATAATTTACGAAAACTTGCAAAAGAATTTAAAAATAAAAGTTATATTAAATCTAAAAACGTCAAGAGATCGGCATCCTTAACATTGTTAGAATCACCGCCCTCTAAAAAGGGTAAGGCCTCAGTACTTGATAATAGGAATAACAAGAACAAAAATAACTTTTTTATAAAACTCAATGCATCGCCAACTAGTAAGTTTGAAAAGAAATTAAAGAATCACTCAAAAAGCTCACCTTCGACGGAAGCTCTACATAATAAAATAAAAAATTCAAAGTTTAATTGCA
The DNA here is from genome assembly GCA_963402855.1 of Ormia ochracea. NCBI lineage: Eukaryota > Metazoa > Arthropoda > Insecta > Diptera > Tachinidae > Ormia > Ormia ochracea. The sequence goes on from OY727107.1 coordinate 54,215,802, forward strand.
CAACACCGCCAACAAAATTTTCACGCTCTGAATTATTTCGTTCGTTTGGCAAACGATTTTTTAACGTTCATGTGAAAATCGAACGTTGTTCGCATCCGCTAATGCTGACTTTTGAGTCGAATGATCGTGCCAGGCGGCTGCAGGCCAAACGCAATAAATCAAAAAATTTGTCAGTATCATTTAGCGAACAGGTTGAAATATTTGGCGGTAGTTCTGATTCTGAAGATAGTTGTGGTGAGGATTTTAGCGGTACGCCCAGTAATCGTAATGGTCGCAAAATTAATGTCAACCAGTCTTTATCTGTTCCCGCTGCTCCTGTTGTAATGCCGGCACGGTTGAAAAAAGTTGAAAATGGAAAAGTGGTTGATGACATAGAGTTAGACCCCTCCTTATTTTTGGATCCTAAAATGCTTACCACTAGTACACCTTTTTCTCCAGGCCGAAAGAAACGTGACCATAAATCCTTTAGTCCTTTAAAAGATGAGAGTTCGCCGAGTCCTCGCAAGGAAAAATTAAAACTAGCTAACGAAGGTATTCCACCCGGTGGTCTGAAACGTTTAAGTGTGGAAGAAGACGAAGATGAAGATGATGATTGTGAATATATAGGTAAGCTTTCACAGGCACATTTTATTACTAAACTTTTGTCCAATTCATTTGTTACATGTGGCCTATTTTGCTAAACTTATTAAACCAAACCATTGGTCAAGTTAAATTAAATTCAGTTTTGAATATTGTCAAATGATGCTATTACTCAGTATCATGAAGTGGTAAACCTTTTGAAGTATAGGCAAAAATTATTTTATTCATTTATTAATTTCAAAATCTGACTATAATTATATCAAATGGTCCCACGCCTTTGAAGGCATATCTCTATCCGACATAATTGGGTTTCAATCTAAAACGGTTACTCAATTCTGACTGTTCAACCAAGCATATTGAATACAATCAATATGTATTAAACATTTTAGTTGTGTAAATTCGAATCTTTATACAAAATTCGCATCAGTAATGTACGTGAATTGTTCCATTAGTGGACAAGACGAGTCGACGTTGACGGCTCTTCTGCCACATTATGGCGAATAACAGCAATACTTTCGGCAGAAAGAACTGAACGAGCATGCACAAGTGTTTTCACATTTCCTACAGAGCGAGTTGCTGAAATTTGATCACAATTTTTCCGATTGTGTAGACATTATGTTGATTATGCTGCGAGAAATTGTGCATTTTGATTTCAATGCCAATTTTCATAAGATTCTTCAGCAATCTTAGAGATCTGAAAAATTGTATACAACTACAAGTTTGAATTTGTCAAAACACTGAAACACAGAAATGTCACATTAAGTAGGGCGTTAAATTGTGAATTATGGTTGGACCCGCCGTTATACGAACATATATACATACAACATATAATAAAAACAATTAACTTGAAATTAATTTTGCGCTCCTTAGTACCTATCGAAATGCCACAAAGGCGTACATCGCGCACCAGCTCTATAGCATCAATCGATGATTTGGCTTCCGCATCTTTACCTCTATCAATATCACCTATAAATTTTCCAAACATTTTTAATAATGACAATGTTACTACCCCCTTCGAAAACGGTACGGAAATCAATGAATGTACTACAAAAGATAATGAAAAAGAGAATTCTGGAGCACCCCTCTCTACAATAAATCTTGAAAATGATTCAGATGAAAGTTTTCTATCTGCAAATGATAATTTCGACAAAAGTAATGAAAAAAATTCAGACGAGAATCAATTTCAACCTTTGCGATTTTCACCAACATCTGATGTGCACTTGGATTTAGGCAGTAGCAAACCCCATGGTATTGAACAATTACAACAATCGAACGGAAATGTGTGCAATGATGTTAGTAGCAAACCTTTAGTTCCCTTAAACACAATGGATATTTCATTGAATTTGTTCTTGGAAGGTAATAAATGCTTTTTTTATATATATTTTTTTTTTTTTTTGTTGACCTAAAAAATATTACATTCATGTTAAATGTAATTTTTAGATTCTCAAACTAATGAGGATGACAACAATGCGAAATCGTTCGTCGATACATTAATTAGCGAAACGATCGACAAATTATCGAAAGATATTGATGAGCATGCAACCGATAAACAATACACCGATACAACTTAGTTTTATTATTAACAGTAAGATAAATGTATTAAAACTTTTGCAATTTTTTGACTTATCTAAAATTGACAAAATTCTCCAACTCCTCGTACACCACAATTAGCTGTTCTTTCCATTATCCCTTCTTAAAGTTAATATTTCCATTATTTTGTTTTAAACAAAACTTTTGAAAATTTACATATATAATATTTTAATTCTAATATTCATGTTAATATAGTTTTAACACGTTCTTAAATAATTGCATACATAAATAGTATATAAAATAATATATTAGTTTATTTAGTTAATAAAGCTTGATGTCTATTTTTTGTAAAAACTTGTCGACCATATTAATAATTATTTTCTTATTATTACAATATCCAAAAATTCTGCGATAAATAAAAGGCCTACTCATTTTACTTACAACTTTTATCAGGTCAAGTAGTCTTTCTAAATTGTCTATTTTATAAATTTTTATGCTTTCAAGTTTTTGTTAGTGAAAAATATAATAAACATTAATTTTATTTTTTATTTTTTTATATTAAAATAACATTAAGATTTATGTTACATATAAAAAAATATATAAAACAGATTTATACGGAATAAAATTTTTGTTATTGTGTAGTTTTGAAAAAAAAATTGTACCATTGCAATTCGCCAGATACAGAATTAACATCAAATGAAATTGCATGTATATCTACCAACTTAACGATACAAGGAAAATATTTTATAATAAAAAAATAATTTATAGAATATTTTCCATAATTTCGATGTTATAAAACTTACAAAACATTCAAAAACTTTGCGAATAAATAAATATTGTAGAGACAATGTTGCTAGCATACTTTTAAAGAATTGAGTTAGCCATGAGAATATACATAGCTTTCACTTTGGTCATCGCTAAACGTACCTTTTACTAATGATAACCTGAGCGCTTTGTTGTAAAAGCTGTCGTTTAATAAATTAAATGTAACTTTGTTACTTTAAAAAAAAATGGGCTTCAAGCTTTGTTAGATATACAGAAAAGTTTGAAAAACTGAAATTGATATAAAATACTATACATATACGAGTATGGACAGAACTCAATTCATATTTCTGTATTTAACTATAATTTAAACAATTATTTTGGTGGTACACACTAAAAAATATGCAATATTTGTATATTTGCAACTCATTTTCTCGAACATTTTCAGACCATTTTGCAATTGCAAAATTGTAGTTACTTTTAGTATAACAGACAAATACGCGAGCATTATTCGCACGCAAGAAGTCTACAATGAATATCTTTAAATAATATCTAAATGAATAAAAATAATTGTATATCATGTGAACATTTCACAAAAAAAAAATCTTTAGAAAGCCAAGAAAACATTTATAACATGATTTTAATCACCCAATATAATACTATTGGTTAAGACGAAAAGTGCGTTTATTGTATATTGAGTGCTCTTCTTAAAATATTTTAATTGTATCATGGGTTAGCAAAATGTTTTTTTATATACTTTACTGTTTCTAATTACTGGAATATTTAACTGCGTGTTTGTTTAAATTACACTTCTATTATTTAAGATAAAAAAATTTAAGTTTAAGAGAATATTTTATGTATTTTAATATTCAATATACATAAATAAAAATGAAAAGTAAAATCGTTTTCCATCATCAGAAAATTAACTATTAGGATATATTTTAGAAGTTATGAAATCATAAATCAATCAGAATTGAAAACTAGTAGCGATAAAGTAAAAAATATCTATGAATATGCATACGTAAACACTCATAAATAATTGTTTTTCATTTATTCTGTGCTGTTTTGAATATTGTTTTACGTATATTATTTTACATACATTATACTCATGTTATTTTATCGAGTTTAAGATTGTTTCTATAAAGAAATGTTTTTTATTTTAAATATTTCATTATCGCTTTGCCTGACTTCTAAAGAAATTGTAAATAAAGAATTTTGTGTTTCAAGGGTTTTTTTTTTAATTTTATTTTCTTTTTTGAAATATTGTATATATGTTTATTTTTACGATGTTTATTTATTTATAAAAATTTTATTTTCTATATATCATCATTATAGTTTACCTCCTTAAGAATTGTCGATTTTACAAAATCTATAATTATAAATATATATATATATATATATATATATATATATTTATATATATATGTATTTATATATATATATATATATATATTATAGTCTGTTTATGTTCTTTTCAATCTTATATATATTTTTATTTCATTTTATTCGGATTTAAGATTGTTTTTTTATTATTTTATTTTATGTAATTTTTTTCTAATATTTATTCAACGCTTTGATTGATTTCTTCAAAAATTATAAATTTAACAAAAGTTGAAAAATTTATATTAATTTTTATTTGTAATTTAGTTTTTCTTTTTATTTTTTTATAATTTCTGAAGAAATCAACCAAAGCGTTGAATAAATATTAGGAAAAAAACAACGAGAAAAAAATAATCTTAAATCCGAATACAATAAAATAAAAATATATAGAAATCTATAATTCTTGAAGAAGTCAACGGCAGTGTTTATGAAATATCGAAAGTAAAGTAAAAATTCTTTATAAATAACAAAAGATCATAAATTCCAAATATAATAAAATAAAATAAAAGATATGGTATGTATTTATATGTCCTGCCCATATAGAATAATATACGAGTATCAAATATTTTTTTATTTTTTATCCAACATTTCGCTTGTATTTTCTAGCTTTATCAGATATTTAAATCCTTATCCATATATAGTTTTTATTTATACCACTATTAATTTTTTGCTGTGTACATAATTAATTTATCTTTGCAAACTAACTTCATCATCTTTTTACTAGTATTCAAGAATTATTAAAAATAAATTTTTTTTTTTAAAGAATTGAAATCAAAAATAAAGTATTAAAAATAAAAATAATTTTTTATTAAAAAAAGATCTTAAAAACGATATAATAAGATAAGAATAATATTGAAAGATTGTGAAAAACTATAGCAAGGTATTCATTATAATTTTTTCATAATATTAGCTTATTTAACAAAAACTAAATGCATGATGATGGTTCTTTTGAGTGAAATAGTTGTTGTAGTCATACTAGGTACGTTTACCTGGTATAATTTGCCTTGTTTCACTGCTGCAACAACTGTTATGCCCAAAAAGTTATTTTATTTTCATTAAATAAGTGTATATTTCTAAAAATTAAAGCAAGCAAGAAAAAAATGTGACATTGTACTATAATCAGGAGATTTTGCCTCGAGGCGAATTCATGAAAGCTGACTTTTGACTTCAGGGCGAGTTCACTGAGTCTGTAAAGAGATATATATTAATTTTTTAATTATAATTTGCTTAAATAAATACAAAAAATTATTTGGGTATTTGAAAAAGTTTCAATTTTTTGTGTTTTCTTTGTAGCGGGAAGGAATTGATTATAATAAAAAAATTTACATAAAGTCAATTTAGTTACGGTCAATTTTCAACTGAAAGTAGGAAATTATGAAAAAGTCTTAGTACTCGAACACACTATAAGATATACTTGTACAACGCCTTATGTGCACGGAAGTTAAGAATGGCATTCTCTTATCACTTAAAAAGAAGAACCCTACACACAAAATTGAAAACTATGAAAAAGGTGGTAGTGACTTCATAATTAGTCAATAAATTTTATAAGTTACAATTTTAGAGCTTCCGAGATCCTACCAAAATTTTTGTTTTTATTACACTTGCACTTATTTGTATTCTAACACTTGTTGAGAATTTCGAATGTTTCGATATTTACCTTCTCCGAATTCGCCTTCAATTAATTATTTGCAGTCACTGTACAAGGTCGATATTTCAAATATTCTTTTCATTAATTTTTTTTATTTTTATTATTTACAACTTTAATTAAAATGAAAAAGCGAACAGAATTTACGGGCTCATTGAAAAGTAACATTTCATTCGACAAAAATGAAATACGTAAGAAAATTTTAGTGCACACATTGAGAGAAGCACATCGGTCTAGCGATATTTATGATGCCCTTATAAAAGAATACTATGAAGAAGGTTGTCTCACAGCTGCTAAATATTTTGAAATGTTGATGGCCAAGGAATGTATACTTTATAAGAATGGCACTATACGATATCTCATGGCGGATGACAAATATTTACTACTGAGCCTTTTTGATAATTGTAAAATGGCTGAGAAAGCTGCCGTTTTACAGCAATCCAATGGCCCACTAATATGTACACAGCTTTTGCTTCAATGCCTTCTTTTACTAGACAAAAATAAAAAAAAATATAATTGGATTTTATTGCATGCTTTTAAGATTGTCATCAAAGTAGCAAGCAAGGTATGCAATGGTGAAGACGTATCGAAAGAACCTTTATGCCATATTTGTTATAAATTTGGTATATATCTTATGGAATTCGGTAAGTTTGCATGCAACGGCTTTATGCCGGTATAAAAGTCACAATTTTAAAAAAAAAGATATAATTTAAATTGTGTTGCTGATGTTCATGGGTCTTCATCAATACTTCTGTTAACAGAAGTCTCAACCGAATTTTGTTCTAAATTTCCTAAAACATCTTAATGAAAAAAATTTTTTAATAATAACATGCGTATAGAAGCTGAAAATAAAAATTTCGAGTAAAAATAACAAATAAACCAAAATTGAAATGATACCTCAATTTTGAACACCCTTTTTAACACACATTAGATACGTCTTAATATTTTCGTTCTTGTACTTTAATATATCACTAGAAGTCGTTCGAATAAATAACAGATCTAGTAATAAGATTAATTTAGAACGTAACAATCTAAATAATGTTCCGTAGATTTAGAAAAAGCTGTAGAATATCTGGGAAAATCATTTGTTTTTGCTCAAGGCACAAATTGGATCCTCAAGGAGGAGACTAATGATAATAAACTTTCGCATTTTGCATCAGTGATAGCTGAAATGTATTCATCTGCATTACTTGCTTATGCTAATGATATATTTTCTATCACTCCAGAAAAGGCTATAAGACAGACCCAGAAAGCCCTAAAAGTTTTAACTGAAGGTAAGAACTAAACAGCAACTAAATCACTGCCTATAATGTAATTATTTTCAGCGGGCATTAAACGTAATAGAACCCTTTATATAAAATCAAATTTAGCTATGGCCGATTTCCAACTGAAAGCAGGAAATTTTGAAAAATGTCTTTCAGTACTTGAGTACACTATAAATTATATAACGCCGTATGTGCATACAAATTTGGAGTATTCTGTCTTCCTATCACGCTATCATCATTTAAAAGGTGAATTTTTCCAATGGTATGATTTATTTATGCAATTAAATTGATTATTAATATAAAAACAACAAAATATTAAAAATAATAAATTTTTCTTTAGTATGAAAAAATATGAGCTGGCACTGGTTGAACTTTCCAAATCTTTGGAAATCGTACGTCAATTGAATATGAAACACAAGGAAGCCATTGTGTTGTTGGATATAGCAAAAATTTATATAGATCGTGGAAGCTCTCAATTTTCTATGGCTGAGTCTTGTTTGCATCAATCAAAAACAATTTTTCTTTCTCTAAACGATAAGGTCAATGCTAAGAAAACATCATTTATTATGGCAAATTTAAAGGCCCACGGTATTCAGCCCATGATCTTAGATTTAATAAAATTTATTTCCTCCTACCATTGTGACAAATATCGATTAATTCGTTGGAAATCTTTATGCATACCATTTTGGCGTAATTAATTTACTCAATTCTTCGCTGGAACTTCGGGGAACTTCACTGTACCTTAGAAATACCGTACCAGTACTCTTTTGCATACTGCTTATTAAATAATTAACTCTAACTTATATCAAAATATTTTTCCGATTTCTTCTATTTGAATAAAGAAATTCTAAATTGTAGTTCATGACCAAAATACTCAAATAGTCAGTTGTTATTTAAATTATATTAACAGACCATAAAATTATTATTCAGCAGAATGTTACATTTAAAAAAGAGCTGGTGCTGTAAAAATTCTTGAGGTCAACACCGCTATATTTTTATTGCTATTGTTTTACATTTAATTTTTCTCCCTTCTTTACTTTGCATTAGAGCAGACAAGATCGTTGCATGTAGAAGGGTGTAGGAAAATGAATGCATTTGAATATATTGGTCTGTTCTTGTTATAACTTTAGCGTAATTAAACTTCCCATTTATCTTTAATTGAAATTTTGATAAATCTCCATTTGTTCAAAGAAACATTTGTGTAGTGGTGCCGCAAAAGTTCGCACTGATACCCTGAAATAATATATTTGACTTAGTAGAGGAAAGAGAAATATTTCTTCCACATGGTACTGCTTTTGCACTTATTTGAAAAATGTGTTCTTTGTAGCCTAATTTTTTATCCATGGTTATTCCTAAATATTTTACTTAGTCGCTATATCTATACGCCCTGAATAGAAAAGCACATATTGGTTTTCGTGATTTATAAAATCGATCATTTTACTTTTTGATTTTCTGAAGCAGTTTTTCATGACAATTTTTTTCTAGTGTTGCCTACCACACCTTCTGCTATTTGTAGTCCACTCGTATTTATAATAATTTACATTTCTTTGGCACATATATAGATATATACATATATTATAATTAATTCATATAATATATTTTAAATAATATAAAACATGTAACATAGTCTTCATGCTACTCTACCAATATTTCCAACACGATCCTGCGACTAATTTTCGAACCAAAAACATAAACTTGGGCGGGGTACATAATATTTTTTATTCATTTCAAATATGTGTATACATATGTACATACACATGTACATGCTATGTATTCTACATAATGTATGTAAATATTAAAATAACATATTTTGTTGTTTTCTTTTTTTTTAAATATAATTTATTTGTTTGTTTTAAACTTTAAAGCATATGTATGTATAAACATTTAAGTTTCTTGAGTTTGCTTTTATACATTTTCCACATTAACATTATTAATTTAACATAATTGACTTGTATATGAATAAAAACTTAACCATATACATCCATATAATACGATTAAGTGTAATTCATTAAATATCGTTTATCATTTTTACAATTTAAGTTAATATTTTTAATATTAACACATACATATACGAATTTTTTCAAATTGACACTGAGGATTTTATGTATGTAATTTGTTAATCTATTATGTATAATGTAGAATATAAAACACTATTATTTCAATTTGACAAGGTCTATTCGGTTTTATTGTTCGCATGGAGGCAATATTTATATAATTGTAATTTAATTACTAAAATGGCAACAGCTAAAGGAAAAAAAAAACAAAGAAACTATTTTGTTTGCAACATAATAAATGATTGATTGTAGATTTAAATGTTTGTGGTTTATTGGTTAGTTTGTAACAGATTGAACATAAATAAAAATAAACTACTCGAAAATTGTATATTCTACTCAGGCATATCTAATACACCAACTACAAATGTCGAAATGTCTGTATTACGTTTTGCATGCTCCGTAATAAATGGATGTTGTAATAATTGTTCGTAATTTGGGCGTGCTGTATAACTTTTTTGGAGGCATTTTGTTATAAAGTCTTCGAATTCGGGTGAAAATGTACCTGGTTCCAAACGTGGTGGATCGTCTTTAACAACTTGCCGCAACTGTTCAAAAGGTGTTTTCCATGTTTTATAAGGAAATTTGCCAGTTGCCATTTCAATCATACTAATACCAAATGACCAGACATCAGAACGAATATCATATTGGGCCGGATTACCAGAAGGGTCAATTCGTTCGGGTGCCATATATGGTTTACAACCTGCATCAATCGTTTTTGCAACCGAATCTACAAGATAACCTATAATATGATTACGATTAAAATTTTTTATTATTTGATATTTTTCATTACATACCTGATATACCAAAATCGCACATTTTTACTTCACCATTTCGGTTTATAAGAATATTTGATGGCTTTACATCACGATGTATAACTTTTAGCTGTGCATGCAAATAGTGCAGCGCATTGACGACAGACATAGCAATCTAAAATGTACAAATGTTTGTAATTTATCTTGTTATTTATTTGGTTTTTATCTTATTATTATTAGTTAATTCACAAATTGTTCTAAGGTAATAACTCATAAAATACTATTTAAGGGTGCATAGTAACTACCTGTCTGTTGGTTTTATGTACGTATAAAAAGTTATTCTACTGTCTTGGATGTGTGAACAAAGAACAACTTATAGAATAACACATTAAAAATATATATGGTATACATAATTAATAAAATATAAGAATATTTCGGGCGGAAAACTAGTGCTCATTTTCATTCACTATTTTTACAACGATCAATTAATATTGACTTCGATCATACTAAATTCATTTTTTCCTTTCCACAAGTTTAATTGAGCATTCCCTTTATTATCATTGCTATCTATATATTAAGTGTTACTTTGCATAAATTTCTATAATTTTCTCCATGTTTCTTCCGTTACAATCTGAACAATTGAATGCACAGCTTTTAATAGCTTAGTTTCTTAGACACATACACCTTTTTAAGAAATAAATCCATTTTCACAAATAATTTTAAGTCATTTACCCCCTAAAAGATTTATTCACTCTTAGTTTCTGAACAAATTTATGTAATTATGATTTGTAACCAAAATCGCATTTCCCAATTATATTTATGTATGTAAGATTTATTTAATTATTTAGAATTGAGGAATTACAAAAAAAATTAAAATTATTTTGCGATGGGAATTCTATTGTGACAAAACTTTGCACAAATGTTTTTAGACGAAAAACTATTGTGAAAAAAAACATTTTTTATATAAAAAAAAAGATCTGAAATTCCATCAAACAAATTTAAATTTATTTATTTTCTATATTTAGTAAAATATATTATGAATATAAAATATTTTAAAAATTTAATAATTGATTTCTCTATAACAATTGTTTAATAACAATGTTTAAAATCTTTTTTCTTATTTTCGATATTTTCGTAACTATTGAATAAAGAGATCTTAAAGTCGGTAAAATTAAATATAACAAAGAATTAAAGGAATTTCTTACCTTTCCTAACACATATTCTTCCATAATCAATTTGTTATCAAATACTTTTGGATAAAATTTATCCAGGCTGGTATCCATAACTTCCATACAAATCCAAACATCACCTTCACGAAAGAGAGCACCATAAAAATGCACCGTATAAGGGCAATCGCTAGAACGCATAGATATATCCAAATCCATAAGCAGCCGTTTCTGTTCTTTACGATTAACTGTAGCAGTTATGCGTTTCACTGCCATTACGGTGCCAGTTTGTTCGTGACGCATTTTTTCGACAATGCCGTAAGCACCGCGGCCCAAATCACAAATCTTCTCTAGACTATCCGCATCGATTTCAAAAGTGCGATCGCCAATTTGTATAGTTGTGCTAGAATCTAAATTTCTAGGCGGAACTCTGGAAAAAGCACAATAATCCGTTAATGCCGCCACAAATGTCGAAAAGACTAACTTACAATTCTGGTTCCACTTCTTTTTGTATGTTCATATGAAATTTTGGTCTCGGTCTAGACATTATTCCACTCCTTAAAACTGTTTTAATAAATAATTATATAGCGAGTTCCTTAATTTTAAAAATATATACAGTTGTATATCTGCTTGCCTTTATTTTTTGTTTATACCCGTTTTTATTTGGACACAAAGCAATATGAATTTAATTTCTTTTGCGCGTTACGTTATTCAACCTTTTTTATTTTAGTTTTTAAAAGTAATTATGAGTGTGGGCCGTTTTAATGGCTGTGACTTTTTAATGAATATTTTACCTTTTTTGGTACTAGAAAGAAAACATTTTGTCGGCTGCTGCTTGTCGTGTTACTTAATAAACTATACTGTGTGCTATTCAATTATTTAAATATAAAATGTAAATATCTGCAATAATATGCTTATATATTATTAAATATTTTGAAGATTTCGTATAAAATGTAGATTTTCTATAGTTTTTTGACAAGACAGATAATTTTATCGTGTTTCGTTTAGTCGCTCGTTCGGTATTTATTTTCCTTTTGCTTTTTCATTTTATTCGGCATTCTGAGCTTTGTGACGTTTAGGTGACAAAGCAGCACTGCTAGCATTACGTAGTGATGTGTTTAATACGTAGTTTGCCACATACCGTTAACAATCACCATAATTTCAAAATTCTGTTACCTTAATAATTATACATTCTCATACAAAATGTGTAGATTATTATTATTGGTTCAAAAAGTTTTATTCCTCCCAAAAATCATCTTAAACACTGGATTTGCAAAAATTGCTGAGCTGTTCAAAAGGCGGATATATTTTGAAAACAGTTTAGTTGCCTATACAAATGTTACTCGGTGAGAGGTAGTTGCATTGGCAGCGAAATGGGTCTTTATGTCAAATACTTTCGGGTGTCGTTATTTACTTAAATGTTAAATTATAAAAAACAATATGTTTTTTGAATTATCTTCTACCAAAAATTTCGAGGTAAAACAATAATAAAAATGTGCAATAAGAAACTTGAAAAAAGTAAGCAGCTGTGTTGTCAGCTTTATCTCTTTGAATTCGCCTTAATTTCCATATCGTAAAAACTACAACTGTGAATTTCTCGATAACATTAATTTATAAAGCATGATACTATTAAGGAATATATGTAGATAGTTTATGTTTGTTTAAATACCAAGGGAACATTCATACATTTCATTCCATCTAGAAAATGAGCAAAATTAAAAAACCTAAATCTTTAAAAACACCTTTGCCGATTGTAACACCAACAAATAAAAGTGAGACTGATGCACAATTTGAGTTGGAATTGTGTTGGTGCGTTCAGCAGCTGGAAAGAGCATTAGATTCTGGGAAATTATCTCAAAAAGTTGGTTAGTAATGTATCAGTACACACAAAATAATAATTTTTATAAACATAGACTTACAAACTTTTCTAAGCAGCTGAAGATACTGTTAAAAATTTAAAAGTGCTTAAAGGAAAGAACGCACCATTGATAAAGAAGCGCCAGGTAATGAAGTCGTCAATGGGTGATTATCGTGCAAAAATGAAGGAAGAAGAAAGACAAATGGCACTAGGTATGAAAAACTTACGATTTTTCCGTTAGAGTTGGTTATACCCATTTAAAAAAATATTTATGTCGCTTTATTAATATTCAAAAATCAATACAAAACATATTGCAACGGTCATAGTGATAAAAAGAATTACAATGATTTCGGTACACAACTAGCGTAAAATATGTTAACTTATTGACAGTAAATAGATAAAACCATATTCATTTAGTATTTATTATATTTGAAAATTATTTAATTTTTTCTGTTCACTTGTAGTTAATTTAATTTTTTTTTTTTTGAATATTATGCTTAGAAGTGATTTGAGAAATGTTTTTCACAATTTCGATACCGTTGCTACGGTTTCTTGATTCTGGTATATAAAAAACTACAAAAACATTACAAATATATACATTTTTGAAAAAATTTGAAGTTTGTTTTAATTAACAAATTTTTACATCCTTCAAAAAGGTATATTTCAGAAAAGTAATTAGCACTAAAAAAATTTCAAACTTATGACCGAAGTATGTAGGCTCACATCATTGGTATCAATGATCATTGGTATCATTGATTGTCAGCAGTTTGGGACGCAACACGAGTTTATATTTTTTTATTTTAATTTCAGTTGTTTTTCTTTTCCGAAAAACACTAATAATTTAAATATTGTTTTTATTATCAGAATGTTGGATATTCGAACGACTTGATTTTAGTGAAGTTGAAATGGGTTATTATGCGACAAACTGTCCAAGAATTTAGCAATTTTCCAAAAAAAAAAATAATTATACTTACAATTAATTTTTTTTTCATTTTTCCAGCATCTAAGCAAATAAAATTTACTTCTACTGCAGAGGCAATAAAAAAGTCCAGTTTTGTTAAAAAATCTGCCATTTTAACATCAAGCAAAGATTTTAAATTTAATTTTGATACAACCACCTTACAAGATAGTCCAAAAAACCAGCAGTTAAAGGAAATAAACCAATGTTCGAATGCTAATAATTTACCTTTAGGAACTGGTGGCATCGAATTTAAGTTTAATTTTGATATAAGTAAAGAAAAAGATGACATGAAATTTGATGAATTGTCTATAAAATAAAATTTTAATTTTTCATATTGTGTAAAATGCATATTGGTTTTATTACTTAATTACATTAGTGGTTTTAACTTAAACTATTACCCAATAAAATATGCGATTATCACAAGTCATTTAAAATATAATCTAGGAATACAATGAGTGGTGAATAATTGATGTCGTAGGCTATTACAAATTAAAAAGTACCAATTTTGTAGGTGCAATGGCTTTTACTTTGTTATAAAGATTTTCTAGCTGCTTTTTATACTCAAAAGGAAATTTCTCAAAAAGAAGGCTGATATAACTGTTTACCTGTCTATCCAATAATTCAGCATCGTACTGTTTGTTTTCCAACTCCATTTGCAAATCAGAATAAAAATCGCAGAATAAAACCGGTTCTTGGCTCTCAGACGACTTACGTGTGCTGCAGTATTGAAAACGTTTCAATAGGTCGGATTTTAGCTGCGGATCATTTTCCGTGAAACGAGAAGTCAAAGGTGTCTGAAAGTATTCAAAATAAATAAAGGCTACTACTTTAAAATATGCAGCTCCTTTACCTGTTGCTGTATAATTTTATTTTGATACTGCGCTATTTCTTGTCTCAATTTACTAACTTCTTTTATTTCTCTTAACATGTATTTGACAAAACCAAATAATTTAGTTGCATCATTGTCTAGTGGCTCCAAGCAGTCAATGAATTGGCGTATTTCTAACGAATTGTTGTACATAGCTACATCTAGCTTTTCGGCCAATTTAAAATATTCTCTAGCACTCTTGAAATTATGCTTCAATGCTAAAAGTGTTCCCAGTGCGATGTAGTTCTCACCATGTTCTGGTCCATATTTAACGGCATCATTCAATATAGTTTCGGCATCATCCCAAAGCTGTGCTCTAACCAAAATTGTTCCTAAACTAAGTAAAGGAATGTCTTTATATTCTTCAGGAGCCAACATAACAGAAAGTCTAGCACATTCCAAAGCATTTTTGACATTGCCAGTTAAGCGCCAATAGTAGGAGCCTAGCATGTGAAATTTCCATGAAGTGGGATTGTTAATTAGACCTTTTAGAGATATATCATGTATGGTCTCAGTTATACTTTCTGCATCTTTCAAGCCCAACTTTTGTGTAAGAAGGTTTTCTTCACGCTCAAAACTTAATAATTTTATGGTATCTGCTTTAAAACTGCTTAAATGAGCGTACTTGTCATGAGCTGGTATCATCTCAGCGTAATCCTGACATAAAGGATATCCTCCATTAGATTGATTTTCTAGATTTTCTGGAAAATTTAATCTTTTCATTGATGCTCCCGTTGTCCGCAAATAATCGCTAATGCCGGTAATTTTTACATATATTCTCGCGCATTTAGAACGATCTAAAATATTTTGCAACAGTTTGGCTGTTATTAAAATGTGATCATCCAGTGTACTGCGCTTACGTTGCATTTTTTTAAAAGCATTTTCGGCGTGTTGATTGTAGTAAATTTGTTCTATAAAAATATGAAAATTGTCTGGTTCACGCAAATGAAATGGTGAATCCAAACGCCTCTTTATAATACCGTCGTCTTTTAACGCTAAATGATTAGTTGAATCTGCATTATGAATCTGTAACAACACAAGCGACAAAAACATATGAATCCACATTTTGTATATACTTATTATTATATGTTTTAAATTGTGATAGCCATTAATATTAAAAAAATGTTTTTTTTTTGAAAAACCACGATAGTTATCAGCTGACATACAAAGTTAGCAAAATTTTTTTTTTTGTTCTATTTATTGTGCGATCCAGCTGGTGAAATCTAGATTGCAGCTGATCTATAAGCGATTATTCTTGCCTTACATTGAAAGTGCAAATATGGATATGTTCCTTGTTTGTACAGTTATTTAATATAAAGAACATTCTTAGTAGTTATTTAATATACAAATATTTGTAATACCAATATATTCTCGCAATAAAACCCCATAGAATGCAGCATACGCTAGCACATATACCGAATGTACTCAGCCGACTCATGCCATTTGTTTAATTCAATTAAAATAATGAAGGTAATTAACGGATTTTAATCAACGGGCGTAAATATTGAAAATAAACCAAAGGTCTTAATTTCAAAACGAAATCTGACATTTATGGGTTGGCATGTGATAGTAAAAGCGATTAAAAAATCGCTGCTATTTAGACGAGACTAGTTTTGAAATGTTGTGATTTAATTACCAACACTGCTTGCTATACCAAACTTCAGATTGACGTGACGGTAAAGTATTTCGATAAAAAAAATTGCTTAAAATGTAAAATTTTGTAGAGTTTCTAACTAAAAACAATATAAAGTTAACAAATAATAAGTGAATCTATCATATTGTGTGTACAACAATAAATATTGAATACCAGAATTAATTTGAGCTATTGCTGGCGACTCTAAGAATAAATAAAATCGAAGTGAGTGTTGAACCTTAGCTAACTGGAAAAAAGAACAATGAACATCTTATGTCGTACTCTGTTCAAAAGAATTAATTTTTCGTCATTTTACATGAATACATAAGTAATATTATTTCAAAAGCAAATAATTATATATATTTCGCCTGGCATTTTAACACAAAAATTTTTTGGTAAAACATTGGAAAAGGTAATGGAAAACTCGCTGCCGGCGTTGCTGCAAACGCAAAGTTTGGTTGTTTTTTAGCGGTTTCTGCTGGATTAGTAATTATATCTATTTGCAAGTACGTACATATGTATGTTACTTGATCAATTCAGTTAGCGAAGCCTAGTGCATGTTTATATGTGGATCTGTTTTGAGTTTTTTGTTGAATATGCATATAGATGTATATAATTTTATGTTGAGTATTCAATTGAAATTGTCAAATTTTGTGTGTGTTCGTGACTTCTGCAAATAAACGGGAATATGAAAAGAAATTGCAAAAAACATAACCGAACGTACTTTTGACAGGCAAGAATTTGACAATGAAAAGAAAAATCGCGATAGCTGAAAGAACAGAACACATTTTCTCCAACGTTATACGGTTATACTTTCTGAAATGGTGTGCATTTGCAGCATAATTTTCTTATAACTATAAAAGTTTTTCAGTTTAAGAATAATAAAGCAATTAAAATACAAGTAAACTTAAATAATATACTTTAATTTTCTTTTATTTTCTTGTCTCTTGGAAAATCGTTGTTGATTTCATTGGCATTTTATATCGCCTTGGTGGGTGCGTGCGTGCGTTATATATTCTTCTCTGCCCAACATCATAATCCTCATTTTTCCAAAGGTCGTACGGCAAAAAAAAAAACAAAAGAAGAAAAGCAATCAAAACAACGAGATAGAAAAACGAGATTCACTCTACTTATACTAGACACAAGGCGAAATTAAAAAAAAACAATTGTGTGTCTTTAAAAATTTTATATATTACTATTCTAAAAAAATATAAACGCAATTATTTTTCGTCTGCTTATAAACCATATACAAAAAGAAGAAAGCATTATCTCACAATACAAATAAGAAAACGAATATAATTGTGACAAGCAGAATATGGAAATTGAGCCAGATCAATCAATGGAAGCAATGGATATACAAGAAATTGATTCATTACCGGGTGCTGAATTGCAACATCAGCAGCATCTTAATAAACTACATTTGGCACCTGCAGGGGGCGGTCAACAATTACCAAATGAGAATGGTAATGTACCGCCACAGCAGTTATTAGCAGAGTCTGTTTCACCTTATGCAAACGAGCAGGAAATGACGGTTCTCGACGATGGTCCAAAAGTGGACGAATTTCGTTCAGAAGCCACATTCTCTTATACGGTTCAAAACATTTGTTCTCGTAGAGTTCAACAACTTTCGCCCCCCGTCTATGTCCGCATGTTGCCGTGGAAAATTATGGTTATACCAAATGATCGCGCTTTGGGTTTTTTCTTGCAGTGTAATGGCGAAAATGATTCACCTTCTTGGTCTTGTAATGCTATAGCAGATCTAAGACTTAAGAGTCATAAGCCTGGAGCAAAACCATTTTCGCGGATGCGCATTAAGCATCTTTTTTATGCAAAGGAGAACGATTACGGCTATTCTAATTTTATTAGTTGGGGTGAACTGCAAGATCCTGAAAATTGTTACCTCCACAATGATACAATTACTTTAGAAGTATTCGTTCATGCTGATGCCCCCCATGGCGTATTCTGGGATTCGAAAAAGCATAGTGGTTATGTGGGCCTTAAAAATCAGGGGGCCACCTGTTACATGAACTCTCTTTTGCAAACTTTATATTTTACCAATCAACTTCGTAAAGCCGTTTACAAAATTCCTACGGAAGCTGATGATAGCACTAAGTCAGTTGGCCTCTCACTGCAGCGCGTCTTCCATGAGTTGCAGTTTAGCGATAAACCAGTTGGCACCAAAAAGCTAACCAAGTCTTTTGGCTGGGAAACTCTAGATTCGTTCATGCAACATGACGTTCAAGAATTTCTACGTGTTTTGCTGGATAAACTTGAGTCAAAAATGAAGGGTACAAATTTGGAGGGTACTATTCCCGGTCTGTTTGAGGGTAAAATGTCTTCGTACATTAAGTGCAAGAATGTCGACTATAACAGCACGCGTTATGAAACATTCTACGACATACAATTAAATATTAAGGACAAAAAGAATATCTATGAATCGTTTCAAGATTATATAACTCCAGAAACTTTGGAAGGAGATAATAAATATGATGCCGGAGTTCACGGTTTACAGGTAAGATTTTTATTTGATTAGTTCAAATTAAAATTAATTAAGTTATTATATAAAATAATATATAAATATATAAATATTTATATATAATAAATATATAATTTTAAAAACGATATTCTTAGGCATTAATAATTTGTTGTAATAAAACAATATTTTTAATGATACTGATACTTGAGAGTTCTTGTGTCAACTGAATATTAAAAATCTTAGAACCAAAGTCTTGATATAAAGAATATTGTAATATATGTAGAATCATAATTTCCCAAAAATTATTAAAAAAGGACAAACGAGTATACTACAATAACAATTTTCTCAATTGTATTCACAATTGCATTAGTAATTTGCAAACTTTTTTACTGGAAGGTTCTTTTAAAAATACTTTAGGTTTGTAAACTGTGATCGTACTTTCTATTCAGAATACTATCTTGCTTTAAAGTATTGATTAGCAGAAAATATTTACGACTGCACATTATATATCTATATATGCATATGTGTATGCATACATGTGTGTATATGCCACTATGTTTATTCAATTACTCAAAGAAAAACGGTTGATTAACGTGATAAAAGTTTTAAAAATCTTAAGTGACTGATGAAGTTTCAGAAAAGTCTGCAAATGCAGATTCAACATCCATTTGTTCGAAAAATTAATTTTAAATTATAAAGTTTTGAATAAATAAATTAGGAATGTAAAAACAAAGTGAAAATATATGCAATTGTCTGCCTTTACTAAAACGCTAATCATTTCAAAAATTACAGTATTACAACATTAATTTTTTTAAGTTTGTTTGTTCATAAGCTTCTTGTTCCAATGTTCTCTATAAATTTAGATTAGTACATTTAATGCTATTACAAAATTTACTTTTTAATATGGAGCGCAGTACCAAATTCGCCTATTTTATCATAATAACGCATCGTTTGCGGTGTAGTTATTCTTTACCAATTTTATATACTTCTGTTTTATATAATTTATATACATATAAAATGCCAATACGAGTCTATATATTTGCTACACAAATCATCATCAATATTAAAAAAATATTTGACATTTTACCTTCTAAAATAATGAAAATAAAATGCGTATATAATTTTACTTGTCTTCTTATTACAGGAAGCTAATAAGGGTGTTCATTTTACATCATTCCCGCCAGTTTTACATTTGCATTTAATGCGCTTTCAATACGATCCTGTAACTGATAGCTCGATTAAATATAATGATCGCTTTGAGTTTTATGATCAAATTGATTTGGATCGTTTCTTAGAGAAAAAAGGCGATACCAAGGCTGAATACATTTTGCATGCTGTTTTGGTGCATTCGGGCGATAATCATGGAGGTCACTACGTTGTCTTTATAAATCCAAAATGTGATGGAAAATGGTATAAATTTGATGATGACGTTGTATGCAGCTGTAAGAAAAATGAAGCCATCGATATGAATTACGGTGGAATGGACGAGGAAGTTTCGTTTCATGCCAAATGTAGCAATGCTTACATGTTGGTCTACATACGGAAGTCGGAAATCGAACGCGTTCTTAGTGATATACCAGAACTCGAAATACCAAGTGAATTAGTCGAACGTTTAGAGTTAGAAAAACGTATTGAACTGGCACGACGCAAAGAACGTAGTGAGGCTAATTTATATGTGTCCATACAAGTCATACTAGAGGAGTATTTTGAGGCCCAGCAAAAACGGCGTATATTTGAGACAGAGAAGGTGCACCAACGTCTTTTCAAAATGAAACAAACGCAGACCATTGAAGAAATGATGGATCAATTTGTTAAATCTTTCTGCGTACCTAAAGACCGCATGCGTGTATGGATAACGTATACCACCCAGGCACAGAAATTTCTTTATTTTGATTTTCAACGTGAGGGTGGTCGCTCTATTGAGCAAATTGCTAGTTCACAGAAGCCTTGGGTTATATTCCTGGAGTTGGCGCCACCTGATAAACCAAGTCGTGCCCTGCCAACATTTGATCCTAAAAAAGAAGTTTTCATTTTTTTCAAATATTACGATGCACGTAATAAGCGTCTCAATTATATTGGTTGTTCCCAGCAACCATTAGGAAGACGCCTTATTGATCTGGTACCAGATGTCAACATGCACTTAGGCTTTGACACAGACACGGAATTAACCGTATTCAATGAATGCAACGATCAAAAGATTGCAAATTTAAATGAAACGTTAGAGAGTGTTTTGTGCTTGCATCCAGACAACGCCGACCGCGGCAGTCTTCAAGGTTATATCTTGATATTTGAAAAGGATCACATTGATCCTAAACTAGAATTGCCAACGGTCATCGATTACTTTAATGATTTAGTGTATCGTGTGGAAATCACTTTCTGTGATAAAACTAATCCAAACGAACCTGAAATTATTTTAGAGCTCTCAAATCGCTATACATATGACCAAATGGCGCAGGCAGTTGCTGAACGCTTAAATACAGATCCCAATAAATTGCAGTTCTTTACTTGTACCGGAAGTTACAAAGATCAACCTGGCACTGCGATTCAATATAATCAAAAAGTGAGTTGTACAAAAGTAATTTTGATGTGTTTCTTTATTTTTGTTATTTAGCTAACTTGTCTAATGTCAATAACAAAACATATTATTACATTTCTTTACCTAACTTTCTGTAAATTATGTGTAACACATTTACAACAAATATTATAATCGTATTAATGTTATTTCATTTATAGTAAATTAAAATATTAGTTTTTACTTGTAAATCTCTTACTTACCTGTTCGCATGTTCTTTCAAGTTCATCGTCATGCATTATCTAATATAGAAGGTATTATTAGCTTTATATTCCCATTACATTTTTTAGAATAAAAATATATTAAAAAAGTATATAAAATTCGACTTTCAGCTTAAAATAAAAGCAAAAATTAGAAAATAAAATCTTTACGGTTACAAAAATTAGTTTTATAAAAGCGGCCTTTTGCCAAAATAACAATTTATAATAAATAATAAAATAAATAGGCCAAAGCATTTATGTAAAAATTTTTACGTACAAAGAAATTTATGCCTTTCAAGTGGAAAGTTACCTTTCCACCACCATTTTATTCTTTTAATAATTAAATCTTAAATTTGATAATTTTTAATATTTTTATCACAAATTGTTGTCTTCTTCTTTAGGGCTGTCTTAAGGATCTGTTAACGTCCACTAAACAAAGCAATGCCAAAAAACTTTTCTATCAAAGACTGTCGCTCAGCATCCATGAACTTGACAATAAGAAACAATTCAAATGTATTTGGGTTTCAAATGACCTCAAAGAAGAAAAAGAATTGGTCTTGTATCCAAATAAAAATGACACAGTAAAAGGACTGCTGGATGAATCTGCTAAAAAGATACAATTCTCCGAAAACAGCTCAAAAAAATTGCGTCTTTTAAAGGTGAATAATCACAAAATTGCTACGGTTTTCAAAGAGGACATACCACTTGAATCTCTTCAAAAGACCACTGAACCTATTCCACCTCAGAGCACTCAAAAGACGTTCCGCATTGAAGAAGTGCCTCTTGAAGATATGCAGTTGGCTGAAAACGAAATGCTTATACCAGTTGCCCACTACAGTAAAGACATATTTAGTCTTTTTGGAGTGCCATTCCTAATTAAGGCGCGACAAGGTGAACCATACGGAGCACTCAAGCAACGCATACAGAAGCGTCTTAATGTGCCAGACAAAGAGTGGGAAAATTATAAATTTGCTATTATTGGTGGCAATACGCCAGATTTCAATGATAACACACCGGTTGATCTTAATGTTTATCGCTCTTGGAATGGCAATCCACCGGTATTTGGACTCGATCACATTAATAAGTCGCGCAAGCGAGCATCGTTGAATATCTCCGAAAAAGCCATTAAAATATATAACTAATTTTATATATAATTTACTTGAAAAATTCATAGAAATCAATCACACCCAGAAATTCGGAAATTCTATTTAAAACCATGCGATTAGTTTAGAGGACAAAATGAAATGATAACAGAGCGAATGACTTATAAATATTGCAACACGAGGCGTAATAACAAAATTATCTCCAAAAAAACTTAGATACAAGCGATAAGTCATTATTACCTTTAAGGGACATTATGAGAAATCAAATTCTTAATATATAATATGCCTGCTAACAAATAATGCAAATAAACAAAAATCGTTTCATAAGAATGAAGTTTAATGCAAAATTAAATTTTTATAAATAAGCCCTATTATTTAATTATTGGTAATGAAGCAAGAAACAATAGAAAAACACAGAAGACAGAACCACTAAATAAATTTAGCAAGTTGATTTTTTGAGCCATACCTCAAAGTCATTATAACAATTACGTTAATAAATTCAACCATTTTTGGTATACACCAAAAAAATACTTATTACTAATAAATATACTTATATAAATTATTTTTTTCATTCATTGACTTAGATTATTCACATTTAATATATATATATATATACGTTAACCTACTACACTCACACACATTTATAAAAATTAAAAGGGTTATAAGAGAATATTAATATAGTTCGCAAATGAAATCAATGAGCGAAACTTCAGTTAGAACAACAGTGGCATATAACGAAACGAAATGATAGAACACCTTCAGTAAAAAATAAAACCTAGCGTTTGTTAATGTTTATTATAAAAAAGAAATATATTTGAAAAAAAAAAAAATAAATAAATAAAAACTCTGGCAAAAGTAGTTAAGATATGCTTCTCCAGCAAAAAAGAAATCATAAAATTTAAACTAAAGAGGTATAAAAAGAATCTAAATAATACTTTTAATTTCGAAGCATTTCAAATGGGCTTAACATCATTTTTAACATAATTGGCAATTATCTCCTGTTTCAACTTACACACAACATATCTATTTTAGTTTTACTCAAAATTAATGGCTTTATCGTCATTTGTTGAGGAATAGCAAGCTAGTTTATCAAAGGTCGCAAGTTTCTTTGCCATCTGTACTCCACGGTTTGTATATAGTTAAAACAGTATGAAAAGTGAGAAAGTTTCTGCCCCTATAATTTTCGTATATGAAGCCGTATTTGTGGGCTTTTTTGACTCGTTTAAAAGTGTATATTTTTCGTTTTATGTATTTTGTTTATTAATGCTTCAAATGCCGTTTAATTGCATCCTGGTTAATTAGTAATATTGATGCATTTTATCAACAATACGTTCAATACTCTCAAGCAAGTAAATGTATAAGTTTATCTCTCAACAAAATAATGAATATATATAATTTTAAAATTTGATTTTTAAATCCTTTTTTGGTTTTTCGATATTTGTTGACATTATTAGGAAATTTAACAAATTGTTAACAAAATATCGGAAAAGATGTTATAAGAAATGCGACCTTAAGTCTAAAATGAAATTAGAAACTAAACGAAGAGTTCTATTTAAAAACTGAATATAGATGCAAAATATATATTAATAGCTGCAGCAAGGATAATGTCTGTATCCACGTATATACTTTTTTGAATTCAACTACCACAGTTGATATTAATATCGTAAATTCCAGTGAGGAAATTCGAAATGTATAACAAAAATTTTATTTGTTATAGTATTCGTAAGTGATTAAAAGTTTATCTTTAATTTTCGAATGATGAAAAATACTTTGTATTTATTGTAGCTTTAAATCTAATTACAATAAGTATTTTCTCTTGGCTATACGTGTGTTTGTTTTAATAATATATTATAAATTTTAGAATTTGCGCCTTTTTAAAATTTCCGGCCTCCAATTTACAGGATGACTTTCTTCTGTAGCTTCAACATCTTCCTTATAGATTTTTATAGTTTTATCAGCTTCAGCAGTTATTAATCGAGAACCGGATTTATCAAAACACATAGCAAATATACCAGCTTCACTATCCATAGAACCAGGCTGGACGGGCGCTTGAAATCGTTGAAAGTTATAGCCAGTACGCCAGTCCCAAAAGAACATTGTGCCATTGTCTCCGCCCGAAACCAAAACTCCATCTTGATTAACAGCCATGCAATTCACAATGGCATTGTGACCCGATATGTTTTGCACGAAATTACCTTCGGGACACCGCCATTGTTTTATATTATCCGGTGAAGCAGAGGCAAACATGTATAATGTGGGATGCAGGACTATACTGCGAACAGATTTTTTATGATTCGTTAACGTGCACACACTTTTACCGGCAGCCAGGTCCCATAGGCGTACAGTGGAATCGTGTGAGCCGGTAATAATTTGAGGATTTACTGATTGGGCTACAACGCTAGCCACAGTGTTGGTATGTCCAGTTAAAGTGTGTATATTAGCTTTCGTACGCATATCCCAAATTCGAGCTGTAGAGTCGCGACCAGACGTAGCTAAAACATCAATAGTAGGATGAAGATCTAACGAATATACCGCTGACAAATGTCCGTGGTAATGTCTTATTACTTTATTGTACTCCAAATCCCAGCATTTAACTTGACGATCCTCGCCGCAACTGAACAAATACGGGTGTTTGGCACTTACTGCTAAACCCCGTACCGTACTAACATGCCCAGTGAGAGAAAGCTTTAATTTACCACTTGCCAAATCCCAAATTTTAATAACACGATCTCCAGCACCGGTAGCGAACCACTCGTTGCCTGGTTCCACTGCGATGCAGCGTACCCAACCTAAATGTCCAGAAATAACGCGGGACAGTTTCCATGGGGCATGCCAATTGGGTTTCGGTATAGTGGGTGCTTTTTTAGGTATCAACTGGACAGTGTTACCTGCTGCAGATGATCGCATCCCTGATACTGAAACTAATGAGTTATTAACGGGAATATCCGTATTTTTATTGATTGGTGCTAATAGTGACATATTGTTGTCTTTAGAATGTGTTACATTAACGGATCCGTCTGTAATAGCTAATGGTTTCTCGGATGCTTCCAAGGGCGCTGCGTCAACTCCAGACATATTGTTAGAATATTTTCTAGCCTCTGTTGCTTCAGCAACTCGTCCAAACACTAAGCGATAGCTGTCGCGAGCTTTTACAGATTTCCTTGCATTTTCTCTAAAGGGGGAAATGGTTCAAAACAATTTTATAAAAATTCTGCAGGCACACTTACAACTTGTCATCGATTTCAGGCAAAGACCCTTGATTTGATACAAACATGTCATGTGTTCTCTTTAATGATCGGAAAATTAAAGTGTGAACACTATGCCGCTGGACATCCTCCATTTTTTTATTTTGCAAATTTAAAAAGTCTATAACACAGAAGAAAACAATGAAAACTGAAAAATGTGTTTGTTTACAAACTATAAATTCCTTGCAATTAACATTCACTCAACAATGATAGCTCACTTGGATATACGTTAATTGAAAGTTGTCGGCAGATGTCGCATTTACCCCAACTAGAAAAATATTTATGGGATCCACAACGTCTTTATGAAAACCCGCGTAAATATTTTAAAATAACAAAGCATTGTAAAAAAAATTTTTGGCATCAAATTTGGTGCACATGTGGGTAAAAGCAAATGAGTGTTTTAATTTTTGATCTAACTACATCAATATCCCGCTTTGAAAATAATTAAACCGCTAACCTCCATTGGATTCTGTTTTTCTTAAATACAGATTCAAAAATAATGAAGCTAATAAGCTAAATTAAGAGCCTTTTCTGCATGCACGACGACAACAGTTTCACATATCTAATTTGTGTAGAAAAACCAATAGAACCAAGATTCTGTAAGACATCAAATATTATTGGTCAGACATGCAGGGATTTCACGTCTTTTCTGCATGCACGGCGACAACAATTTAACATATCTAATTTGTGTAGAAAAACCAATAGAACCAAGATTCTGTAAGACATCAAGTATTATTGGTCAGACATGCATGGATTTGCTGCCTGTATCCAAATGTTGTTTAGAGCACCAAAAGTAATTGGTATTTTTTCCATGCAGATATCTTATAGATATGGGTAATAGCTAGTAAATTTGTTCACATAACGCTGTAAAAATGCATCGAACTGTTTTATGAGTAAAATTTTTTAGATTGACGCGCTTTACACGAGGAAAATTCTTCTTGTAGTGTCCAGTAAAACTATAAGTGGTAAAAACACAAATAAAAGAATTACTTCAAAAATTGTCATTGTCGAATCTGGGTACTGGATTATAATAAAAAAAAAATAATATGCTAATTAATTTTTTGGTATTAATAACCCCATTCAGACAATTTTTGCTGATAAATTCTGGCCAAATAATTCCATACTATATTCTACAAAAATTCTAATTATTACTAACAACACGGGTTTCACCTCTTCCTCTTTCACGTCATATTCCGCATTGCGCTAAATTCTCAATTTTAATGTTAATCACCTGTATAGTTATCATCAGTTATTTCTTAACATAACGCTGCTCTTTCCGTTACGTTAGTGAAAAATATCTAGCGTTTTTTCTTGTTACACATTTTTTTTTTTTTTGTTTTATTATTATTCGTGGTGTTGTTGTCTTCTCTTTTGCTTTCTAAACTAATTATGAATTAGCAGGCACAGGAGATCCGGATCCCGCAATACTTGATGACAATGATGAGGATGTAGGTGATGATGCTGACGAAGAACCCAAACCAACAACACTACTATCTTGCGATGCTCTGTTAAGAATAAAATTTTCAATCTAAAAAAAACCAAAAATAAAATAAAAAATGTAATGAAAAGCGCAGAATGAAAGAAAATAATTCTTATTTATATAGAAAAATTCTTTATTTATAAATCATCATCACATCTAGTTTTTACCATTTTCTTAATGTAGTTGTATAAACTTTTATTATTGGCTGTTGAGACAACGTTTTCTGCCCTATATGGTGGTGTAATGGTGACTTCATTAAATATTTGTATATTTAGACCCTGCCAAGAGACTTCATTATGCTGCAAGTTCGTTTAAAAAATGTAACTCAAATAAATAAAAGTTAAAATAACTACATTGTTAATACTAATGAAACTGCACAGTTTAGTACTATACTTTCCAAATTGGAAAGGATAATGGTTGATATATATAAACATGTACGTAATTAAGTATTTCTTAAGAAATCATTTTTATACAACCACGTATAAAATAAAAACAATGTACTACAGAATACAAAATATGAAATACCAGTGTAATGTAAAGGTAATTTTTTTATAAAGTACTATAAATTTTTAACAGAATATCAAATAATATTAAAAAAATATTAAAAAACAACATAAATTCAGTTCAGAAAAAATATAAAATTTTTATTAAAGTTTATTGAAGATAATTCTAATTAGAGTTCGTAAAAATTGTCATATGAAATTTTAGAACATGGCAAAAATTATGAAATAACGAACCAAGAAAATAATAATAATAACTAAAAGTTGAAGAATTTGGAATAATAGTACTAATTTTCAATTTAATAATAAAACTTTTTTATTTAATATTTTAGTCGAAGTAAAAAGCGTTTTTAATCAAAGAATGTTTTTAATTATTGCCATTTAAGATCGTTAAATATCATTTCCAATTAATATAAAAAACAATTTTACTTGGACTATTCAAAGCTCATAAATTCATATGTCATATAATATGCTGTAAAGACTCTTCATAATTTAGTGTGTTATTTTATAATTGATAGAAAAACTACCAATAACCTATTTGATATCAAAGTCCAAAAACAATTGGAAAAATTTGTATGGCTGCTTTGTGCTAAACTTGCTCCTTACATCTAATAATAAAACGAGCTTAATTAATTTTTTACAAAACCAAAACATTTAAATAGTTATTTTTTAAATTCAAACCGATTCAATTAAAATTGTTTCTAAAAAACCAGAATGTTGATATAAATATAATGAGAAATAGCTGTTGTCTTTAACATGAACGGAATAATTTTTAGGACGATAACAAGTGGAAAAAAGTTTATGCCCTGCCACCCAGATAATTTAAGCTAAAAGTCCATGTGGCTGTGAAAAAGAAGAATCAATTTGTTTGTAAAAACTACAGAGCAAAACGCATGGAAATCGCACGCTTGTAGAGAAAATCTCAGACTTTTATATTTTTCACTCTCTTTGCATTAAACAAGAAACGCATAGCAAAACGTCTTATTATTACATGACGTTTTTGGTCAGGGCGCAACAAAGAAAACAAAACGCATATCAAAAGAAAGTTGTAAACTATTGTAAAATAACACCGCATTATGACTTTGTAAGCTAGCGCTTGAATACCATAAATAATTGGCAACATACAATTATTACCCAGAAACAAAACTCTTGATAGTTCAATGTGCAAAATATTTTGTGTATTTGTAAGCTAGTCTAGTAAATTAAGCGACTTGCCATTTACAGTGAAATATGCATTAATATACTCTCAATAAATTTTAATGCATTTTTAAGTAAAAAATGGATATTCGACTTTCGACTGAATATTTGGTGTAAATAAACATCTAATATACATATATATATAAAAAAAAAGATAACAATTTTATTGTATTAAACAATGCAGTTCCACATAATAAATATATACGAACTCATTCACAAACCTTAAATTGCTTAGCAATCACTCTGTATAATTCTTGACCCTCTGGGCTAACATCAGCATTTTTCGACCTCAAATACGTTTGTCGATGTTGTACTGTTTTGCGTAATCGCAATTTTAACTAAAAATAAAATTAACTAGAATTTAGCATTCATATACTTAAAATATATATTTGTATTATATAATAAACTTTTAAACAATCAAGTTTTCGAATTAATTAAAATTTACTTACTTGTTCCAAATTCAATTTTTGGGGATCATCAACATAGTTACCGTTGCATTCCTTAACCACTTGAACATTGCTACATAGTGATAAATTCAATACATGAACATCATTTAAGTTATCAGCATTCTTTGAGCGGCATTCTATTATTTATCATTTAAGGATTAAGTTAAGAATCACACATACAAAAAAACATAAGCCATATCAAAGATATTCCGTACATTCAATACGTCCTTATACAATTTACTGGAAATTTAAAGCTATTGTCTCTAAGGCAACTGACCCATTTATTGTGAAGAACTTATTATTTTTATTTCGTATGCAAATGTTTTTCCATATGTCAACATGTACATATGTATGTAAGTGTAAAAGAGGCAATGGTTATTGTTAGAAAAAAACATATCTCCACGTAGAACACCGGCTAGTAAACATATTTTTTGATTGGTCTACGGGGTGGACGTTTATACACATGTATCGCAATTGCATCATAATTTTAGACTCAAATACTTTCCACGAGAAAGCTCCTAGTTGCCTCATCTTCTATCAAAATGCTGTGAAGATGCCATACTATATCTTTATTCGCTTATGACATTATGACCACATACTTAATTTGGGTATTTTAAGGTAATATAAATTTTTACAACATTTCATGTTGGACTTGCAGTGCAGTTTATACATTCTATATAATTAAATTCATTTCAACAATCGCTAGAAACTTAATTATAACAACGAAAACTTGAGAAACTACCAAAGTTTTAAAGAATAGTACAACATCATTTGGTAAATCCACTCAGGTTTTGTATAACCCACAAACGTTCCATTATATTCCTTTCACAGCTACATTTTTTGTTATCTAGACTGTTTAATATATATGTATATTAAGCAAATGTTTGATTTCTTGCAACTTTAGTTTTAATGATTTATTTATACTTTAGTTGTTCACTGAAGTATACATGCTTGGAACAGTTCAAACAATAAATCCCATGGCTTAGCTATT
The DNA here is from genome assembly GCA_963402855.1 of Ormia ochracea. Classification (NCBI taxonomy): domain Eukaryota; kingdom Metazoa; phylum Arthropoda; class Insecta; order Diptera; family Tachinidae; genus Ormia; species Ormia ochracea. The sequence goes on from OY727107.1 coordinate 54,246,465, forward strand.
TAATATCAAATTTAAAATGTGCAAAACACTAAAAAACACAATTTTATTTTGTAGTTCGTTCCTTCTCTCAACAGAGTCCTAAATAAAATAGTCTAGTCTTTGGCATTTGTAAATTCTCATTTTTAAAAACGCTACCGTTTAAAAGCACATCTCCTGCTAAATTGCAAATTGGAAAAATAAATGTTTGTAAAAACTTTTAGTATGTGGTATTCGAATAAATTTGAATACTTCTATGCTTTCGATATTTTTGTAACTATCTTAAAAATTTTATATTTTGCAATTTGTTTACTTTCTAATTGTATATGCCTATGCAAATACATATAATAAAAAAGTGTATATTTAATAAGTGAACTTAAATCAGAAGCAAACAAGAAGAGTAAAAAGAAATAAACTTTCTGTGGGTAAACTAAAGAGTCAGTTGTCGCGTTAGCTGTATACGTACACTTAATAAAAAACAATTCCACATTATTATTTATAATATCAAAAATCTAAATGCATTGGCCGGAAAAAACGGATACAAAAAAAATTATCAATCTCCTAACATTTACTTTGACCACTAATGTTACGACGATATAATTTTTTTTAGTGTAAAGGATACTTAAAATGAGCATTTTTGTGTTGTGATCAAATGCTAACACTTCTCCTTCAAATTCTTCATTGAAGCAGGTTGTGCACATTACTGTGGATCCAATACTGAAGCAATCATTAACTGCGGCCATTTTTAATTGTTACCAGTCGGTCTATGACGGGTTTAGCAACAACTACGTAGACTTTAAAAACAAAGCAGCGATGGTAGGCAATGGATATCTTTGATTACAATGATGTTGGATGGCTAGTAGGTTTATTAGCGCTTCAAGTTGGGCTGGTGAGAAATTCTGCTGCTTAAACCTGATTTATATAAACAACACTCACTGGTAATAGATCTTTATGTTGTTTATAACGCCACACTTCCCAATGTTTTTGAAATATTATTTTTCAGATATTTCTTTTGCAAAATTGACCCGGAAGTTCAACACGCGTATATTACTTATTTAGCCAGATTTAATTTGTACGACACTTACTACTCCGATATTGGATGTTAAATTTTAAATAAAATAAAATAATTTTCTTTGCTTTTAGTAAATGTACATTTATGTAGTTTTATTGCAATAATTTGGCCCACTCGTAAACTTTTCACTTTTTTCTGGCGTTTGTTTTGTTCTTTGTAATTTGATTGCTTTTTTGTAAATTTGTCTTGTTTCTACGATTTGAGAAAGTGTGTGTGATATTTTTTATTTGTATGATTATACATAAAATATAATACACGGTTTCATACAAAACGAATCGTTTTAAATGCAATGCAACTTTTGTTTTGCAATAAAATTTCTTATGAAATTTTTATTGACAAAATAATAATAAAAACCGTACCGACCACAAGTTGGAAAAAAATTATTAACGCAAGAAACGTATGCAAAGAGAACGAAGGTAATTATGTTCCACAAAATAATGAAGAATTTTAAGAAATTACACTATGATTCTTCATTCTTCCACATACGCATGGCATGTGTGAGTATGCAGAAAATGTGTGATGTAAGATGAATTGAAAAACGTCAAAAACGTGTATTTAGTATTGCCAGTCAATATTTTATCTGATATCATTACCAAGGCGTATATATACCAGGTAAAACTGATAACTCAACTATGCCTATCTTTTCTGTTGATTTTAAAGTTTACATCAGAAAATTTCTCTTTAATGTCAAAATTTTAATTTATTTTTTCCAATTTTGATGATAATAGCAGCGACTTTTAAAAGTTTGTGTTATGATAATAAAACAACTGAAACTTTTATCCACCGTTAGACATTAAATAAGCATATCTCTTAATTCTTTGCTTGTTTGTTATAAATTTTATAAAAGAAACAATAGATAAGTTTTATTGTCATGGCTTAGAAACGATATGTACAAATTGTTGGTATCACCAGTATGCTCTAAAGCACTTGTTCTAAAGTACTTAGTTTATGTACGGTGAACATGACAGAATAACTTGTCTCCAACTGCAAGAAATACAATTAATTAGGAATTTAAAAAAACAGTTGACTTTTTGGCATATTAATTGCAAATTTAATAAAACCGTTGACCATTTGACATATGTCAGTTTGAGTTTCGAAATAAATATTCCTTTTATTATATTTATTTAGACCCAATTTACATTAGCAAATTTTAGTTTGGCAAATTCTTAAAGTGATGGTGAGAGAGGAAAAGAGTATTGAGGGGGGTACAGACATCGGTGTTCTCGCAAAGTTGCTTTGTTCTTTGTTTTATAGAGTTGCACTTTCATGATGAAATTGTATATTTGACATTGTTTTTCATTTTATATTTCGTTTTTTGTAGTTAACTTCAGTGTGGTGAAGCGCTTGCAACGCATACCATAGTTTTTTATATTTTTTTTTTAAAACAAATGTTTTAGAAAATAATCTAGTAATTAATGTGATAACTTATAATTAATGTGATATACTTTTACATATACATATATGAAGCAACTGAATTTATACTTTTACAAGACTGAAATATATTTTTAATTTTTAAAACAAAAAAAATTTAATTGGTTGTTGTTTTAACAATTTTATTTGCAATAAATATATTAAAAAAAAAAAATTTTTGCTGTGTACTTTTTTCCTAATTTTTCTGGTGGGTGAGTTTGTTTCGTCAAAGTAGGAAAGCGCATATTTTTCTCCATTTCGATTATTTCCTTTTGTTTTTTTTCTAATTCAGTAAAACAGTTGCTTAGTTTAAAAAAAAAAAACTATTAAAAACTATTTTCAATTTGTAAGCTTTACCAAAATAAAAAGACTACACAGAGCAACATGTGCCTAGTAGCACCTAATAAAATAGAACAAAATTTACAAGATATCTCTAAGGTTTTTTTTTCAAGAAGAACATCTTATTAATTTCATAGGGAAAACCTTTTTGAAGAAATCAATAAATAAATTAAATATTATATGAATATTGAAATAAAAAATATGTATTATTTCCTATGTATTTCACATTTACACAGCATGCGTGTTTGCTTAAAAACCAACCACCGAATGAAATGTCAAAAATTAAGAAAGAACATACGAAAAGAAACAAAAAATTTGGCAAACTAAAATTTGGCTGTGTAAATGGCAAACAAATTTTAAAACAGAATGGAGAAGAATTTGCCAAACTAAAATTTGCTAATGTAAATTCGGTCTTATTAACTTTAAAATACCAAAATTAAATGTGTGGCCACAAAGTCATAAGCGAATAAAAATATAGTATGGCATCTTCACAGCAATGTGATAAAAGAAATCGCTATATTATCCTACAAGTAAATGTTTTCCTTTAGTCACAGGGTACCGTGTGGTTTGTAGCTGTTTTCACGTACATTTGTTGTATAAATATGGACTCTTTGGTGTTAAGTGGAAATGCTTGTCGTATTTGTCTCGAGGGAAAAGTAATATTAGATTGGAATGAAGAAATTTTTGAGTTTTCCGGTATAAGCTACAAAGATTGTTATTACAAATACACACAATTAGACAAAAGGGGTAAGAACTTACTATCATAAACAGCAAATAATGTATGTATGTAAAGTGGCTCAAAACCATAATAAAACTAAAACTAAATTTGTATGTGAATACAGACATATCTATATAGAGATATAGGTATATGACTAGTTATATAGATTCCAGGCTTTTTACTCGAATATTTGGAAAAATTAATTTGGGAACGAATCTCAGTTGCCAGGCTGGTTTTTAAAACAATTCTTTTAACTACATTTGTGTATACCGCGGGGCTACAAATACATTTGGGGTTAAAAGTTTTATCCACCTCCAAATGAGCGGTAGTGCAAAAGATCTTTAGTTTATTATTAATTTTATATATTTAATTAATAATCATAACTTTGTATGAGTATACTTTATACATACTAAAATTTTTTTAATGCTTTTTCTTTGTATTTTATTAGTAATATTAAAAAAATAAGAAATTTAATATGTATATCACAAAATAAAATACACTAGTTGCTTTTATTCATTGCCTATTTGTATAAGTTACTTTAGTTCATACTTGACAATTAATTTCATATTAAAAATTTAGTTTTCTTCAAAATGTTAAGAAAATTAATTGTTAGTAGTCTTAGTGCTTAGCATCAATTCTTGAAAATCCCTGGAAAATTGACTAGTCAGCATGAAATACAAACTTAAACAGCAAACATAGGGACAGAATTTTAGAAAAAAAGAGTTTAGATGTCCGTAGCAATGAAAATTGGTTTGGCTTATAAGAATAGTTGTCTATGACTTTTTTTATATTACATAAAAGGTGTAGTGTACATGTATTCCTTGTAGACGCGCAAATTACCGAGTTGAAGTAGAAAGATAAAATATTTTTAATATTTTATTTTTCATAATTTTTAATATTTGATATTTACATTTTTGTAATTTTATATTTCACTTCTTGATTTTCTCTTTCTTTTTCTCAAATAAAGGCGGCTCAAAACGCCACTTAATTTGATATACGAGTATTCTGCAAAATAATTAAAATTGATATTGATATTCTGAAGAAGATATATGAAGATGTACTGAAATATTTATAATAAATTTTGAATAATGCTAAATATATATTAAACTTGTATATATAAATATAATAATAATTTGTGTTTATATATTTCAATACATTTATATGCTTAGTTATAATAAACTATCACGTAATATGAATAGTAAACAAATGTGAATAAGGACTTTCGGATTATATGTATGTATATTGCATGAATATATGTTATGTGATGTATATAATGTTATATATATATGTTATAACAATATATGTTATATTATGAATTAAAATGGTTTAATTTACATTTGTATACTTTTAGATTCAGACTGTTATCCATCCAATTTATGCGAGATGTGTGCTGATGAACTTAAAAATGCCCACTTTTTATTTGAAAAAGCATTGGAATCATTTAACATTCTTCAAGTTACTTTTGACACCAAAAATCTGAAGATGTTTTGTGGTATAGAACCCTGCAACACTCAGTTAAAAATTCAATGCCAAATTGATAGTTTTAAAGGGGGCCAACAAATTCAACTGTCTGATGTTTTGAATCCTGCGGAAGATAATATACTAGCAGAACATCACTCAAATACTTCTGACAACGAAAGTACAGCGGAATCGGAAAACATGATAAATAATTCAAAGGAAGATTTAATGAGAGGAAATTCATTGATAGAACCTTATCATTTCATAGATATACAAAATTTAGAATCATGCGATGACACTTCAGGCGAACAGAAATCTAGCGATGAATACCCAAATAGGAAATCTTCAATTTCTAAATGTACTACAAATAGTAATAAGAGGACATCAATATCTATGGCGTCAAGTGTAAAGAAAGTTACAAAGTTACCAGAATCAACGGATATTAATTATGCTTCGCAGTCCTTTGCGCCACAAAAGCCTACTGAAAAATGTGACGCAAATTCTCTGCTTTCTGCAACTAATAACCAAACTTTTAAAAAACGGAAAAAGTATATACTAATGTGCCAATATTGTTGTAAGTAATGCCATATTCATACATAACTTTTACTTATCGCTATGATGTATAAAAATGCATATATAAAATAATTATTTTATAATTATAATTTATAATTTTAATTTTTTGGAAGCAAGAATCTATGAAATCGTACAAGTTGTAGTAATAAATGTTCGGCTCTCATTTCCGCAACACTAATGTTTAGCAATCTCATATTTTGAAAAAATTGATTATCAAGTTTTTTTTTATTTATATCAATATTTCTCGTATTGCGATAATCTAGCTTGCTCTGAGATCATTTTGATTTTGGTTTACGTGCTGTAAAATTTAAAATAGGCAATACATTATGATGTGCAATACAAAAAATTATGTGAGATTTTTTACTTAATATCGAGAAAATTTTTTAATTTAACTTTTAATTTTAGAAATTTGTTAAGACCAATATATCTATTATATTACTGAATAAGTAAAAAACATGATAATTAATTCTTAAAGCTTTAAAGGTCAACGGAACGAGCCAATTAAAAACACATGAAGCTACACATAGTGAAAATAGGAAACGTACTGAAACTTGCCCCCAATGCGGTGTTAAACTATATACAAAAATGGCTTTAAATGAACATTTAAAAATTCATGATGAAAATCGACAAAAGAAATATAAATGTGAATTTTGTGAAAAAGCTTTCTTTAATAAAGGAGCACTTAACGTACACAGGCGTGTTCACCTTGGTAAAATGGTAAAATGCCAGTTATGCCCAAAGGAATTTTTTCGACAAATTGATTTGGACAAGCATTTACTAAAACATTCTGCATCGCCTTTGCAGAAAAATGTTGTAAAGGTATGCATTTTTTACCACAACTACAATAAAAAATATATTCAATAATACAAATTTATAATAGAAAAAATATGTCGTTCAATGTCAATATTGTGATAAATCTGTTTTGACAGATAAATGGAGAGAACATTTAGCTGCTCACATGGATCAACCACAAATGAAATGCAAAATTTGTGATAAAAAATTCTTTTCCAGATCCAAGTAAGTCCACTATTTTTGAAACGCTTATTTGAATAAATAACTCTAGATATACTTTGCATTCTTGTAGTTGTACAAAGCATTTAAGGCAGGTCCACCATAAGAATTCAAGTGAATATGAAGACTCCATTCATTATCTCGTTGATCGTAACATACGTATAACTAATTTAAGAATGAGACAGCAGTTAGCTGTACAACAACTTACAGAATAAAACTATAATGTAATCAAGTAAGAAAGTGATTTCAAATATATAAAATTGTATTAACTTTATTTGATGTTATTTCCTATTTTATAAGAAAATAGTGGTGTTATTACATTATAGGAAGTTCTGTGGCTTTAAATAAATTTAATGAAGAGGAACAATTTTGCGGAAAGATTTAAATTTATACTAAACGCCATACTTGTTCATAAATTTATAAGATCATAATAAAATATGTACTTACCGCTCTGTAAAACTATTATAAACTGCATTGGGAAAGTTCCTCTTTTACCCACACTATTACATATCAGCCGTATTTTCCACAGGCAAGGCATTTGTTTTCAGTATGCTATATATATCTACTTGCCTTATTTCAACAAAGTTCGCAATTAAAATAATGATATATTTATTCTATAATTTATTTTTATTTCATTCACTAATGAGTTGATCACTGCTATATTGCTTTAAGAATAAATGGGAAATACGGTTCGTTTTATATACCACTATAACATTGTTTATTTCCTCACAATCTTTCTTTTTATGGATTTTTTTTACATGTTTAAAACAGCTAAAAATAAAAGAAATCTGATGTTATAACTATTTTTATACATTGCAATACATGCAAATTTTTAATACACATGATCATTTACTATATTTTAAATTATGAATCAAATGTTACTTGCCTACTTTTAGAGAAGAAGTCCTTATTACAAATGGAACATTTACAAAGAGGATCATTCATATGTTTTGCCATGTGAGACTTAAAATTCGTGGTGCGAACTTTTTCTCCACAATCCTTGCAACGAAGATAACTTTTCTTCTGAAAATGAGATTTGTACAAATTTTATTGTCTATATTATGTTATATAAGAATAATTACTATTATATATTTACCATTATTTGTATATCGGCAGTAATCCTTACGGCTGAATGAGAATTCATATGTTTGTCCAAATCAATTTGGCGATAAAACTGTTTAGTACACAAAGTACAAGATATCATTTGACCTAAATGAACTCGTCGATGTACATTAAGAGCTCCTTTATTGTAAAAAGCTTTATCGCAAAACTCGCATTTGTGTTTTTTTTCTCGATTTTCTATATGTGTCAGCATATGTGATTTAAGACTAACTTTGCTGTACAGTTTTAGACCACATTTAACGCAAGTTTCATTGCGTTCTCTATTTATAACGTGTATTTTTTCGTGTTGTATTGCTAAATATTTTGATGACAGTACTTTAGCTTAAATTAAAATAGTAAATTTTTTTTAGTCAAAATTTAAAAAACATTTTTCAACATTGACATTGAATTGCATAACACTTTTGCTACAACGGTAGCATAATATTATAAAGCTTTATCGGTAATATTAATAATCTTATGCAATTCACTGTAGTAAAATAACACAGAATGCCTCTACTTACAACAGATGGAACAGCACACTGGTTGTACTAACTGTGGTGGTTTTTTGTTTTTATCTGATAGTGAAGAATCATTTGTTAATTGATCACTTGAATGTTCAGTTATTTTCTTCTGCGAATCTTTCGTAGACTTCCGTTTCCGAATTTTTTTTAAAGAAGTTAGATCACTTTTGGGTATGTTGGAATTGTCATCTGAATGTAAATTCAGAAGCTCTTCAGATTTCTCATTTCTATGGAGATCCTCTGTTTCTGGTTTAATGTCAATTTCTTCTACTTCTATTGTTTCAAAAATTGATGACTCTTGTTTTATGATAGTTTTATCATCTTTCTCTATTATATTAAGTCTGATGCTTTCTTGTAACATAAAATGGGTTTCAATAGCTTTCGAAATAAATGCTTCTATGTATTCCAAGCCAGTAGAGCAATTGTGACACAACATTGTTGGATAAGTATTATCATCTAAATGGAAGAGATGCCTAATTAAATGATTAGATACATGGAGTGGAGCAAAATTGTAATATCACATAACTGATCTTCTAAGTTATAATCATTCCAAATATATATTGGAAACAATTAAATTTAGCGACATAATTAAAAAAAAGTAATATATCCGATAGGAAATTAAAAAATTAGGGAAAACACTAAATACAATGGTTTTAGGCGATGCTTTTTTACAGCTATAGACTTCCAAACGCCGCACCAAAAATTTTGGTTTGTAAAAACGAAAACATCCGGGTTAAGGAATTTTCTCTACTACGACATCTCCTTATGTAGGTCCTTATTTTTCAATTCTTTAAATGACTTTTATGTACGTTCGAAAATCCAACGAATAATCGAAGTTGTATATAAAACTAAGGAGAATTTGACATAAAAAAATGTTTTTTTAAAATAAAATGGTAACGGCCGAAAATATGGTGTGTGCAAGTAATTGGCATTTGTAACTTAACTATGAAGTTAATTAATTAAACAAATGTTTGATAAACCGGTTGCAAAAAACTTTTATAGGATAACATGAACAATATGATACAATACACTTATATGCAAAGGTACACACAATTTATGGTGGACCGATCGTACACCAAAAACTATTCATCATTGAAAATGTCCATAATAACTTTGCCACTTTGTGTATGTAGGGATGAATCTTTTTTGGAATACATTTGCACATTTAGTTTCTACAAACCAATATATTCCAATTGAGTGTACTTGTAATAGCAATCTTTGTATTTCATATGACTATAGGTATGTAGCAAATCATTCCAATCTCGTTCTGCACTATCTTCCAAACATATGCGGCACTTATTTTCTTTGAATCCCTGGGCAGTCATTTTAAAAGTAGAATAAACAATGCGTCTGTGAATATTGTACTCTACGATACAAAGTTTTAAACCCGTCACAAAATACAGATATGATTGGAATTTCCCTTCGTAGTATATTATTTAGTATATTGCAGAACTTAAAATTTATTTATGTTTTACAGCCGACAGTAAAAGTACAAGCGGCGGCCAAACCTTAATAAACTATCGAAAAAAGGGAAACAATCAAGGCGAATTGATTTGCCTTAGACCATATGTTATATTTTGGGTATATAAAATATGATAAACGTTATCTTCATGAATCACGTTTGGGAACCATGGTACTGACACAAGGGCAGTTTTAATTTTTCTTTGAAAACATTGGCGCTGCTTTTTAATGTAAATACTTCTTATTTCTATACAATATTTCATTGCAATTAGTTCGGATAAAGGTCATGCTTTACTATCCTACAAATCCCACGATTCAAAATTTGATGTTTCCTATTTTAAATATCGTATCAAAATGGCGTTGGGAATTGGATGCAAACAATTCTTTTCTTTGCAGATTGAAATAAAAGAGATCTCGTTTTACTATCCTACACAGAGGTACGATTTGACAAATTTGGCATGAGCTCTGAAAAAGTGAAACAGTTTGACATATAATTGACCGATTTTTATGACAACCAAAAGTTTATGGAAATGATCATAAATTGATAGTTTTTGGCAGATCATACGATTGTGTACGTTAGTGAATCAGGCCTTTAACTTTTTATAAGGTAATAGTAATTTTTCGTGGTGTATTTATGACTCTATATGCCACGTTTTTGAAAGCAACATTTTTCCTTTCCCCTATTCATAGTCTGAAAATTTGTACCCCCTAATGTTCCAACGTACTGCATCCTTGATAGCAGCGACTGCAAAAGCAACTGAACTTTTCTTTGTGATCGTAGTACTACTGTGCTTTGTGGAGTGTTTAAAATCTGATCTTCAATTTTGATGATGCTTTCAAAATATTATATGTACTTACTTAAGTTAATCCAACAGAGTCTCCAAATAAAATAATGGTGTCTTTATTGTACAAATATGTATGTACTCTACTTTATTCGTTATTGAGTTGTTCACTGGTATATTGCTCCAAAAATAAATGCGAAATTCGGTTCGTTTTGTGTACTATAATAACATTCTTTATTTCCTCACAATCTTTCTTTTTATGAATTTTTTTTACATGTTTAAAGCAGCTGAAAATAAAAAAAAATACATTAGACCTATTTTCATAGATTGCAATGTTTTATATATTTATACTTTTTAGTGCTTTTTAACCATTTTTATGACAATTTATTATAAATTATATTTAAAATGTCACTTACTTCTTCCTAGAGAAAAACTCCTTATTACACATTGAACATTTAAAGAGGGGATCATTCATATGTTTTGCCATATGAGACTTAAAGTTTGTGGTGCGAACATTTTCACCACAATCCTTGCATCGGACATAACTTTTCTTCTGAAAATGATATTTACACAAATTTTATTAACTGTAAACGAAGTTTGTTTTAGTTTTATTTTATTGATCGTCTTAACAACGAATATTTTATTTTAACTTAAATTAATTTCTTAATCGGATTAAGAAATAAATAAGTTCTGTTTAACATATTTTTTTTGAAAGCGTGTGGGTATTTTATTTTTTTACTAACATCAGGAAATCACATTTACTTTTGACCGGTTTCATAGAAAGTTTAACAAAATATGTCTGTAGTCAAGAACTGTACCATTATACTTTCATATGAAGTATAAAAACAATTACAAAATCATATATAATATTATCATATCTTCACAATAAGAAATAAAACATTTCATATTAGTAAGTGTAAATGAACTATTATGGAATACTTACTCTTATTTGTACATCGGCAGTGATTCTTACAGCTGAATGAGAATTCATATGCTTGTCCAAGTCAATTTGACGATAAAACTCTTTAGTACACAAAGTACAAGATATCATTTGACCTAAATGAACTCGTCGATGTACATTAAGGGCTCCTTTATTGTAAAATGCTTTATCGCAAAACTCACATTTGTGACCTTTTTCTCTATTTTCTATGTGCGTCAACATGTGAGATTTAAGACTAACTTTGCTGTAAAATTTTAGACCACATTTATCGCAAGTTTCATTGCGTTCTCTATTTATAACGTGTATTTTTTCGTGTTGTATTGCTAAATATTTTGATGACAGTACTTTAGCTTAAATTAAAATAGTAAATTTTTTATAAACAAAATTTGAAAAACATTATTCAATATTGACATTGAATTGCATTACAAATTTGTGGAGCACTTTTGCTACAACGGTTGAATATTATTTCGCTTTGTCGGTAATATTAATGTCTTATGCAATTCACTGTGCTAAAATGACACAGAATGCCTCTACTTACAACAGATGGAACAGCACACTGGTTGTACTAACTGTGGTGGTTTTTTGCTTTTATCTGATAGTGAAGAGTCGCTGTTTAATTGCTCACTTGACTGTTCAGATATTTTCTTCTGTGAAGCTTTCGTAGGCTTCTGTTTCCGAATTTTTTTTATAGATGTTAGATCACTTGTGGCTATGCTGGGATTGTCATCTGCAGGTACATTCAGAAACTCTTCTTCAGACTCCTCATTTATATGAAGATTATTTGTTTCCGGTTTAATGTCAATTTCCTCCACTAATATGGTTTCAAAATTTGATGACTCTTGTTTTATGATAGTTTTATCATCTTTCTCTATTATATTAAAGCTGACGCTTCCTTGTAATATCAAATGAGTTTCAATAGCTTTCGAAATAAATGCTTCTATATATTCCAAGCCATTAGAGCAATTGTGACACAACATTGTTGGATAATTATTATCATCTAATTGGGTGAAATGCTTAATTACATACATAAAGTGGAGCAAAATTGTAATATCACACAACCGAGCTCCTAAATTATAGTGATTCAGAAGATATATTGAAAAAAATTAAATCTAGCGACATAACTCAAAAAATAGTAGTATATCCGATAGGAAATTAAAAAATAAGGGAAAACACTAAATAGAATGGTTTTCGGCTATGCTGTTTTCCTGTTATAGACTTCCAAAGGCTCCACCAAAATTGTGATTTGTAAAAATGAAAATTACCACATCTTACACAAAAATTCTTTTGCACATATAATTTAGTAAATGTATTGCCGCAATTTTCTTAAAATGGAATGGTAACAGACGAAAATAGGATTTATGCAAGCAATCGACATTTGTGTATAACTTAACATAAAGTTTGTAAGAATGACATGAACCATATCATACAATATACTTATGTATATGCAAAGGTACATACAATTTATAGGGGAATCGATTCTTCACCAACAACTTTTCATTATTGAAAATGTCCATAATAACTTTGCCACTTTGTGTATGTAGGGATGAATCTTTTTTTTGAATACATTTGCACATTTAGTTTCTACAAACCAATATATTCCAATTGAGTGTACTTGTAATAGCAATCTTTGTATTTCATATGACTATAGGTATGTATCAAATCATTCCAATCCCGTTCTCCATTATCCTCCAAACATATGCGGCACTTATTTTCTTTGAATCTCTGCGCAGTCATTTTAAAAGTAGAATAAGCTCTGTGTCTGTGAATATAGTAATTTAAGACACAAGGTTTTTACACTGTAACAATGTACAGATGTGATTGGAAGCTCCTTTCGTAGAAGTATATTATGTAGTCGACAATAGAAAACACAAAAACGGCGGCACGATTTTAATATACTCGGCACATAACTTAAGCCATGAAAACTACTCCCTGTCCCCACATGAAATTTTTGGTTGTTTTGGTTGAGAAGGGTTAGTGGCACAGACCATAAAATTATTCAAATTATTAATTATGATTCAAATTTTTTGCATTAAATTAAAAACAGAGGATCACGAGTACAACCAAAATAAAATTATTATATAATAAAAAGTTTATTTAACTCCAAGACAAATTTTATTTTACAAATTTTAAAATCCTAATACGATTATTGAAATGTAATTCCTGTAAGTAGGAATTCCTTTGTTTTTAATTTAATGCAGAAAAGGCGAATAATTGAATTCGCCCCGATGCAAGTTACATGGGTTTTATAGTACGAAAATTTACATCTCTGTGCTGGTTTCATATTGCGGACAATGATTATTCAACTGTGGGCTTTTGTTTATTTTGTGTTCAATTGATTGCATTTGTACAAAGTATAAAATTGTAAGATTCACGGAGAATTCATTTGAAAAACTGGAGTTGGCCACTTATCCAAATATAAATTTACATGACATAATTTTATTCTGCCTAAATTTGCACTCGAAGAATTTGCCCATAGAGGAATGTTTGGTATGTATTACCATACATATGCACATATATTTCGGCTATTTATTTATGGAATATCACTTATTTGATTGCATAGGAACTGATGCTGTAGATGTGTTTATCCATTCTTGTTAGAAAAAGTTATTGGAAGATATAATTAAAATCATAAAATTATTCCGTGAGGTAGCAAAATTTACAAAAATTTATGGAAGAAATCAAAATGTTCGTGGCATTACTGATATTGATGAGGCAGATGGTAAGTTAATGCTCTATGAATTTATATATTATATATTAAATTTTATACATTAAATTTTTTATATATTAAATTTTTTATATATATTAAGTTTTGTATTTAGATTATTTCAGTATCTATACTTACATACTGGACCAAACGCAATCATTCCTATTGCGAATACATACAGAATACGAAATATAAAACAAATTAGTGAAGAAATCAAAATTAGCAGCGCAGATAAATATTCATTTATTTCTGACTACTTTTCTGGGATCGATAGCATATATGTTATGCGCAAATTGTACTGCACCTAGTTGCTAATTTCTGCTCTAGTTTCAAAAGTCATATATATCTAGATACGAGCATATGTGTATATAATATCTCAACTTGTTCTTAAAATTACTTTGGACTTTAGTATTAAAAAAGATTAAAAAAAATATTAGTATTTTATATAAATTTGCTGCAGGTGATAAAAATTATTAACTTATTTATTTGCCGTGCAAAATCAGTTCTTTATATTTTTCTCTCCTCCTTATACCAGGTTAATGGTGCCTATTTAATTTACTTAATAATCTACATAATTTATTTCGTAATGCTTTTCTGCTTTTCACAGAGCCCTTACAGAATGGTCTTTACTTGCAAGCATTTGCAAATGGAATTGAAAATATATTAGATGATTATTTAAAAAATATAACTAAGCTGGAGAGCCAATTCTTGCGCAAAACTTGCCAGTCGATTATGTTTATTTATCAAAAATTACAGGAATATGAACCTTTATCATTATACTTCATCAAGTTAATAAGAGGAATTAGAACACAAAAATTACACGGTTGCTCTATGGTACAATATTTACAACAGAATTCGCTACATAGGGACACCCGTATTAATAAAGCTGTCAAATCGTAAGTACAGTCCACTTCTTCAAACTAGTAATGGTAAAGTAAATCGGTAAGGTATGTCTGATGGTTCACATATTTATTGAAAGCTGACTACTCCTTTGCGGTCATTTTATTTATTTTTTTTGAAATATTGCAAGATATCTGATACCATTTGTTCATGTATCTACTAGCTTTATTTGCACCAGCCCTCTCTCTCATTATTTTGTTTTCCTGTGAACTGCCAGATTTTCACGTTATGAAATCAGGGGGTTACTCTAGTTTGCGATGCGTTAGTCCCCGTCCAGATTGCAATTTTAACGCATGCAATTTTTTGAAATTGCAAGTGTTCACATTAGAAAAATCTAGTATTGCAATTTTGGTATTTCCTTATGCCTTCTTTTCTCTTGATCTTATTATATTTTGATATTTGTAAAAGTAAAATTGAAAAAAACAAAGTGTATGTAAAAATGGAAGGAATAAAAAAATATTTAATAAATGATTGATTGAGTGCATGGAAATAGCCGCTGACTTCGAATCCGATGATAGTTCAGATGAGGACGTATTAATTAGTATTTATAGTATGCATTTATTGATACTTATTTGTTACATAATGTTTCTACCTACACTCAAAACATTGAAGAAACTTTCCAGCCTACCATTAGTAACTCAGATATAGTTTACAACCCACGAAAAGGGGCAGCGAAAGGCATTAAAAAGGAATTTGTGACGTATTTCAGCAATGAAGGTAAAGTTCATTGGATGAATTAAAGTTCATTAAAAGTTTAAAAAATAAAATATAGGCAAGTCGAAAACTTAGACTATTATAATAATTGCTATTATTGAAAATCAATTTATTCATTCAATAAATTCTAAATGCAGTCTTACATATTTTATTACATTTTTCTTTGGAAACCTTTAGGTTTTTAGGTAAGAAAGTTATACATATGTACGCACATGTATATCATATATGTACGTGCATATTACATTTGTACATTTATCTTACTTATAGTATAATATTTTGAACATATCACCTTTTTTATAAAAAAATAATAATAATGAAAACTTAAATGTTATATAAAAAACAGTTGAGATCTTTAAATAAAAATAATTATTCAATCTAATTTCACCTATAAAAATAGTTGTTTTCTTCACAAAATTAAAAATAAAAAAAAAATTATAATAAATAATTCTATCAAATTGCATTCATTCACATTTCGTAATGGGAAACTTTTTGAAAATCGGGCTTGTGTCTAAAGGTACGTTTAAACTTGGAAAATACTTGACCAAAAAATAGTAAGCACTAATTGCCAATAAAAAATAGACAATAATCCGTACGTTATTACTTCGTTTGTTACAAATGAGAATAAATAAATAAAACGAAATGTCAAAAACAATCACACCGAAATTCAAGTTGAATAGTGAGAATTTCAAAGCAAAAGAAAATTGCAGAGTACATGAAACTCTGTACCCCACCTTAAGCTTCTCGCCCCTCACAACTAAAACAACCAAAAACTTCTGCAACAAAGTTGCAATGTGGACAGGGAGTTATTAATTTGCCTTCGACCATATGATATACTACTTTCACACTATAGCATGAACCACATATTCTATTTTCTTATTCACGGCGTTCAGACAAGTACTCCCATTTAATTTTTATTACTTTAATTTAGTTGCAAAAGGTAGTGAACTTTACTGTGTAATCATGATACTACTTTGCTTTGAGGGGTATTAAAATTCTAAATTTTTAATCACATTGTTAGGCATATTTTTAATTTTTATGACGGTTTCATATTATTATATGTACTTACTTACCTTAATCCAAATAATATAATGCTGTCTTTATTCTATAAATATGTATGCACTCTATTTTATTAGTTATTGAGTAGGTCACTGCTATATTGCTCTAAGAATAAATGGGAAATACGGTTCGTTTTGTGTACTATAATAATATTTTTTATTTCCTCGCAATCTTTCTTTTTATGGACTTTCTTCACATGCTCTAAACAGCTGTAAATAAAAAATATTAGACATTAAAGGCAATATTATAAATTTATATAATTTTTGAATTACTCTAATCTACACAGTTTTAGCGATTTATTAAAATGTATGAAATATTAATTACCTCTTTCTAAAGAAGAACTCCTTATTACAGATGGAACATTTAAAAAGGGGATCATTCATATGTTTTGCCATGTGGGACTTAAAATTCGTGGTGCGGACGTTCTCTCCACAATCCTTACAGCGGACATAACTTTTCTTCTGAAAATGAGATTTGTACAAATTTTATTAACCGTAAACCAAAACTGTTGTAATCTTATTTGGTTGATCATTTTAGCTACGACTATTTTATTTTAAAAACACACTAATACCCAAATTATTATGTTAATGACTTAAAATTATTCTCTAATGGCTTAAATAAATAAGAAATAAAAAATCTAATAAATTTTAAATTATATTATATTAGAAGTTAATATGGTTTGTTTCCCACATTGCACCAAGTTAAAAAAGATATAAAAATAGTCTGGTTGAAATTGACACAGGAAAACAAAAAGGATATGAATTTTTTTTATATTTACAAATCGCTAATTTGCTGCACTGTAGTCATATTTGAAAACTTTATAAATATGAAGTTACTTAAAAAACTAATATTTTATGCCTTCTATATATATATATACGTAAATATAATAAATTTTATTAAACAAAAATGTGTTTCTTAAAAAAAAGTTGAGGAATCGACATTTAAAGTTTATTTTCTCTTACAAATTCCAAAACCTAGACTACAAAACGTACAATAAAATTACAATAATCTTAATCTCTAATCGCTAAATCTGCGTTGCATCATGTCGTTTCTTGATTTTTTTTACCGAAAAAAATGTGTTTCTTAAGCCAATATGATAAATCCTCAAAATTAAATACAAAAATCGTACTTGTAAAACAAGATTTTTTTGTATACTTACCCTCATTTGTATATCGGCAGTAATTCTGACGGCTGAATGAGAGTTCATATGTTTGTCCAAATCAATTTGACGATAAAACTGTTTAGTACACAAAGTACAGGATATCATTTGACCTAAATGTATTCGTCGATGTATATTAAGACCTCCTTTGTTGAAAAAAGCTTTATCGCAAAACTCGCACTTGTGAGATTTTTCTCTATTCTCTATGTGCGTCAGCATGTGTGATTTGAGACTCAGTTTACAGTAAAACTTTAAACCGCATTTAACACAGGTTTCATTTCGTTCTCGATTTACAATATGTATTTTTTCATGTTGTATTGCTTTATATTTTGATGCCAGGACTTTAGCTTAAATTAAGAAAACAAACTTTTAATTAAAAAATAATTTAAATACATATTGCTCAATATTAAAATAATTTTTATTAAGATTAGATATTAACTTGCATAAGAACTTTTTAAAGCGTCATCTAAAGTTAGACTTTTATAGCCATATTGCATTACTTTATCGTTATATTAATGTAGCAAATTAACACAGGATGCATGTATGAATGTACTTACAACAGATGGAGCAGCACACAGGTTGTGCTACTTTAATTGGTTTTTTGCTTTTATCGGAAAGCGATGAGTCATTTGTTAATTCATCACTTGAGTGTTCAGATCTTTTCTTATGTGAAGTTTTCGTAGGGTTCGCTTTCAGAATGTTTTTTATTGAAGTTAAACATCTCTCAGGTATGCTGCTAGTCTCATCTGCTGATATATTAAGAAATTCTTCGTCGGATTCCTCATTCATATGAAGGTTTTTTATTTCTGGTTTAATATCAATTTCCTCCACTAATATTGTTTCAAAATTAGATGACTCTTGTTTTATATTATGTTTTATGTTAGTTTTGTCATCTATTATACAAAACTTTGCACTTTCCTGTAATATCAAATGGGTTTCAATAGCTTTCGAAATAAATGCATCTATATATTCCAGTGCTCCGGAACAGTTACGACACAACATTGTTGGAAAAATGTCTTCATCTGTTAAGAATAATGTTTTATGATATATTACAAATTGTAGACAAAAAACATGATAAAGTATAAAGCATATCCCGTTAAGTCTTTATATTTATCATGTACGTTGCGAAATGGAATACATAATCACAATTTTATATAAAGTTAAGGTTCCATAATTTATTTATAAAACACGTACGTTTTCGGAAGAAACTACTATTTGGAAACTAGATACTTTAAACATGAAAGGATTAGATTTACTACCGAAATACATTGTGAACTATTTATAAAAAGTTATTGCATTTACAAATAAGAGAAGAATGGCTTGTGAATGTATGGTATATATTCCATCTAAAATATATTTATCGCTCGCCCATTATATCTTTGTTAAAACTTGTATGTGTGAATAAACTTCCAGATTTAGTTTGTACAAACCAATGTATTCCAAATGAGTATACTTGTAATAGCAATCTTTGTATTTTATATGACTATACGCATATAATAGATCATTCCAATCTAATTCTCCATTATTTTCCAAACACACGCGGCATTTATTTACTTTAGCTTCCTGAGTAGTCATTTTAAATAGAGAATTTTTACGGAAACAATTTCTGTTATTTTCGTAGGAGATCCCCAAACTAATTTTGGTGGTAGAATTTCGTAAATACAAAACATATGTACAGCACAATGCCGCAAATTTTACCGGCGGCAATACATAATTTAACTCATGATGATGAAAATAGGACATCTTAAGGACTATTCGAATGATGCTAGTATATGTAAGAGGGTAAACCCACGTTACTCTTTTCGCTGTCTAAAAGCACAAATTATTTTAAATTTCATTGTCTGGCCTAAAGTTTTCACTTTTTTGAGGCCAGGTTTCCGCAATACATGAAGTATGTGTGAAGATTGAAACTGTTAATTAGATTCAATTGAATTTCTTTTTTCTTATATGGTTTAGTATTACATAGATTTGTTAAAATAAACGTAATACATGCATATGTATATAGGTACATATTTATATACATAGGTATGTACATTTCAAACTAATAAATTATCTTTCTAATAAATTGTGCAGTTTAAGGATATTTACACACAAAACAGAGACACTAGTTACAACATCACTAAACCCAATACATACATACATATTTAGTAAGAAATGTTCATTTATTTATTTATAACAATTAAAGGTAACAAAAAACCAATGACTTACTGCCTTTCATAAGATATCATTTAACAATTCATTCGTTTAATATAAATTAACAGTTAACATAAATACATATAAAATTATTTTAAAATTCTATTCTTATTAGGACAAGTTTATAATAACTCTTACATACATAAGGGACCGCTCCTTCCGCCCACATTTCTTCATACGAAGCAGTATTATATAGTGGAGGAGCATTTGATTTCAATATATTAAAGGTATCTACTTACGTTAATCCCTCGAAGTTTCCAAATAAAATAATAGTGTCTTTATTCTATAAATATGCATGTATTATATTTTATTCGTTATTGAGTTGGTCACTGGTATATTGCTCTAGGAATAAATGCGACATACGTTTCGTTTTGTGTACTATAATAACATTCTTTATTTCCTCACAATCTTTCTTTTTATGAACTTCTTTTACATGTTTTAAACAGCTAGAAATAAAGAAAAAATATAAAAGTTAAATTTATTTTGATACATTTATTAAAATTATAATAATAATTATTTTATTACAATTTATTTGCACACAAAATTACAAAGTATTGTGCGTGCAGGAATTCCAGTCTGATTTCTAAGCCAGTGCTAAATAATATGAGTTCTATATTGAATTGCTGTTTTTCGTTGTTTATATAACCCTTTTTGAACAAAGTTCTTTTATATCATATACTCGTGAATTTATATATTATATTGTATAATTATATATATTTATTTTATATATGTTTACATATATACATATATATGTATGTTCTCATTTATTATAAAAAATTACAATTAAATGTTACCTATTCCTCAGAAAAAACTCCTTATTGCAAATGGAACATTTAAAAAGAGGATCATTCATATGCTTCGCCATGTGAGACTTGAAATTTGTGCTTCGAACGTTTTCACCACAATCCTTACAACGAACATAACTTTTCTTCTGAAAATGACATTTATACAAATGTTATTAAGTGGAAAATGTAAATTTTAGTATTATTGATTGGTCCGCTTTTAGCTAATAATAATTTATGTAAAACTAATGCTATTTACAATTCAGTTAGGCAATATTTTATTTGTTAATGTCTACAATAAAAGATATATTTCCTATTTTTCCAAACGAAAAGATAGGACGGACCACGTAATAATGTAATATTATAGAAATTTTATTTAGGTAAGTGTAAATTAATTAATTTTTATTGTACACTTACCCTTATTTTTACATCGGCCGTAATTCTTACTGCTGAATGTGAATTCATATGCTGGTCCAAGTCAATTTGACGATAAAACTCTTTAGTACACAAAGTACAAGATATCATTTGACCTAAATGAACTCGTCGATGTACATTAAGACCTCCTTTATTGTAAAAAGCTTTATCGCAAAACTCGCATTTGTGAGCTTTTTCTCGATTCTCTATGTGCGTCAGCATGTGTGATTTGAGACTCAGTTTACAGTAAAACTTTAAACCGCATTTAACACAGGTTTCATTACGTTCTCGATTTACAGTATGTATTTTTTCGTGTCGTATTGCTAAATATTTTGATGAAAGGACTTTAGCTAAAAATTAAAAAAACAAACTTAAATAAAAAAAACAATTTAAATACATATTTCTCAATTAAAATAATTTTTAAAAAGATTCGATATTAATCTGCATAAAAAATTTTCAAAGTGTAATCTAAAGTTGGACGTCTGTAGCCTAATTGTATTACTTTATCGATATATTAATGTGGTAAATTAACACAGGATTGATGTATGAATGTACTTACAACAGATGGAGCAGCATACTGGTTCTACCAGTTTCATTGTTTTTTTGCTTTTATCGTTTAGTGATAAGTCATTTGTTAATTGATCGCTTGAGTGTTCAGATCTTTTCTTGTGTGTAGTTTTAGTGGGCTTCCGTTTCTGATTTTTTTTTAAGGAAGTTGGATCCCTTGTAAGTATCCTGCAACTCTCATCTACGGGTACATTAATCCAATCTTTACATTCCTCATTCAGAGGAAAATTGTGTGTTTCTGGTTTAATATCAATTTCCTCCACTAATATTGTTTCAAATTTTGACGATTCTTTTTTTATATTATGTTTTATATTAGTTTTGTCATCTTTCTCTATTATACAAAAGTTTGCACTTTTCTGTAATATGAAATGGGTTTCAATAGCTTTCGAAATAAATGCATCTATATATTCCAGTGCTGCGGAACAGTTACGACATAACATTGTTGGAAAAATGTCTTCATCTGTTAAGAATAACGTTTTATGATATATTATAAATCGTAGACCATAAACATAATGGAACATAAACCATATCCGGAATATGGGTATAGACCATATTTCGTTAAATCTTGATATTTATCACATACGTCGTGAAATGGAACGCATTTTATATAAAGTTTTTTATTTTTTTATATTTTTATATAAAGTTAAGGTTCCAAAATTTATTTATAAGACACGTAAATTTTCGGAACAAACTACTATTTCAACACTAGATAATTTAAACATGAAAGGATCGGATTTACTATAGAAATAAGTTGTAAACTGGTTATAAAGTTAATGTATTTACTAATGTAAGAATGGATTGAACAATATTCCATATTTGTTGGTGTAGGGTTTATATCATCTAAAATATATTTATAGCTCACTATGCCCATTATATCTTTGTTAAAACGTGTATGTGTGAATAAACTTCCAGATTTAGTTTGTACAAACCAATGTATTCCAAATGAGTATACTTGTAATAGCAATCTTTGTATTTTATATGACTATACGCATATAATAGATCATTCCAATCTAATTCTCCATTATTTTCCAAACACACGCGGCATTTATTTACTTTAGCTTCCTGAGTAGTCATTTTAAATAGAGAATTTTTACGAACATAATTTCTGTTATTTTCGCAAGAGATCCCCAAACTTATTTTGGTGGTAGAATTTCGTAAATACAAAACATATGTATAGCACAAAGCCGAAGTGATTAACGGCGGCAATACATATTTAACTCTGTAATGAAAATAGTACATATGTAAGGACTATTCGAAGGATGTTAGTGCATGTAAGAGGGTGGTAAATCCACGTTACTCTTTTCGCAGTTAGAAAGTAAGCATTTTATTAAATTTTAATATGTCTGGCCTGAAGTTTTCACTCTTTCGAGGGCAGGTTCCCGCAATACATGAAGTATGTGCGAAGATTGAAACTGTTAGTTAGATTCAATTGAATTTCTTTTTTCTTATAAGATCTAGTATTACATATTTTCGTTAAAATAAACGTAATACATGCATATGTATATGGGTACATATTTATTTACATATGTGCATTTTAAACTAATAAATTATCTTATCTTTCTAATAAATTGTACAGTTTAAGGATGTTTGCACACAAAACAGAGACACTAATTACAACATCATTAGACCCAATACATACATACATATTTAGTAAGAAATGTTCATTTATTTATTTATAACAATTAAAGGTAACAAAAAACCAATGACTTACTGCCTTTCATAAGATATCATTTAACAATTCATTCGTTTAATATAAATTAACAGTTAACATAAATACATATAAAATTATTTTAAAATTCTATTCTTATTAGGACAAGTTTATAATAACTGTAACATACATAAGGGACCGCTCTTCCGCCCACATTTCTTCATACGAAGCAGTATTATATAGTGGAGGAGCATTTGATTTCAATATATTAAAGGTATCTACTTACGTTAATCCCTCGAAGTTTCCAAATAAAATAATAGTGTCTTTATTCTATAAATATGCATGTATTATATTTTATTCGTTATTGAGTTGGTCACTGGTATATTGCTCTAGGAATAAATGCGACATACGGTTCGTTTTGTGTACTATAATAACATTCTTTATTTCCTCACAATCTTTCTTTTTATGAATTTTTTTTACATGTTTTTTACAGCTAGAAATAAAGAAAAAATATAAAAGTTAAATTTATTTTGATACATTTATTAAAATTATAATAATAATCATTTTGTTATAACTTATTTGCACACAAAATTACAAAGTATTGTGCGTGCAGAAATTCCAGTCTGATTTCTAAGCCAGTGCTAAATAATATGAGTTCTATATTGAATTTGTGTTTTTCGTTGTTTATATAACCCTTTTTGAGCAAAGTTCTTTTTTATCATATACTCGTGAATTTATATATTATATTGTATTATACATATATTTATTTTATATATGTTTACATATATATGTATGTTCTCATTTATTATAAAAAATTACAATTAAATGTTACCTATTCCTCAGAAAAAACTCCTTATTGCAAATGGAACATTTAAAAAGAGGATCATTCATATGCTTCGCCATGTGAGACTTGAAATTTGTGCTTCGAACGTTTTCACCACAATCCTTACAACGAACATAACTTTTCTTCTGAAAATGACATTTATACAAATGTTATTAAGAGGAAAATATAAATTTTAGTATTATTGATTGGTCCGTTTTTAGCTAATAATAATTTATGTAAAACTAATGCTATTTACAATTCAGTTAGGCAATATTTTATTTGTTAATGTCTACAATAAAAGATATATTTCCTATTTTTCCAAACGAAAAGATAGGACGGACCACTTAATAATGTAATATTATAGAAATTTTATTTAGGTAAGTGTAAATTAATTAATTTTTATTGTATACTTACCTTTATTTTTACATCGGCCGTAATTCTTACTGCTGAATGTGAATTCATATGCTGGTCCAAGTCAATTTGACGATAAAACTCTTTAGTACACAAAGTACAAGATATCATTTGACCTAAATGTATTCGTCGATGTATATTAAGACCTCCTTTGTTGAAAAAAGCTTTATCGCAAAACTCGCACTTGTGAGATTTTTCTCGATTCTCTATGTGCGTCAGCATGTGTGATTTGAGACTCCGTTTACAGTAAAACTTTAAACCGCATTTAACACAGGTTTCATTACGTTCTCGATTTACAGTATGTATTTTTTCGTGTCGTATTGCTAAATATTTTGATGACAGGACTTTAGCTAAAAATTAAAAAAACAAACTTAAATAAAAAAACAATTTAAATACATATTTCTCAATATTAAAATAATTTTTAAAAAGATTCGATATTAATCTGCATAAAAAATTTTCAAAGTGTAATCTAAAGTTGGACGTCTGTAGCCTAATTGTATTACTTTATCGATATATTAATGTGGTAAATTAACACAGGATTGATGTATGAATGTACTTACAACAGATGGAGCAGCATACTGGTTCTATCATTTTCATTGTTTTTTTGCTTTTATCGTTTAGTGATAAGTCATTTGTTAATTGATCGCTTGAGTGTTCAGATCTTTTCTTGTGTGTAGTTTTCGTGGGCTTCCGTTTCTGATTTTTTTTTAAGGAAGTTGGATCACTTGTAAGTATCCTGCAACTCTCATCTACGGGTACATTAATCCAATCTTTACATTCCTCATTCAGAGGAAAATTATGTGTTTCTGGTTTAATATCAATTTCCTCCACTAATATTGTTTCAAATTTTGACGATTCTTTTTTTATATTATGTTTTATATTAGTTTTGTCATCTTTCTCTATTATACAAAAGTTTGCACTTTTCTGTAATATGAAATGGGTTTCAATAGCTTTCGAAATAAATGCATCTATATATTCCAGTGCTGCGGAACAGTTACGACATAACATTGTTGGAAAAATGTCTTCATCTGTTAAGAATAACGTTTTATGATATATTATAAATCGTAGACCATAAACATAATGGAACATAAACCATATCCGGAATATGGGTATAGACCATATTTCGTTAAATCTTGATATTTATCACATACGTCGTGAAATGGAACGCATTTTATATAAAGTTTTTTATTTTTTTATATTTTTATATAAAGTTAAGGTTCCAAAATTTATTTATAAGACACGTAAATTTTCGGAACAAACTACTATTTCAACACTAGATACTTTAAACATGAAAGGATCGGATTTACTATAGAAATAAGTTGTAAACTGGTTATAAAAAGTTAATGTATTTACTAATGTAAGAATGGATTGAACAATATTCCATATTTGTTGGTGTAGGGTTTATATCATCTAAAATATATTTATAGCTCACTATGCCCATTATATCTTTGTTAAAACGTGTGTGTGAATAAACTTCCAGATTTAGTTTGTACAAACCAATGTATTCCAAATGAGTATACTTGTAATAGCAATCTTTGTATTTTATATGACTATACGCATATAATAGATCATTCCAATCTAATTCTCCATTATTTTCCAAACACACGCGGCATTTATTTACTTTAGCTTCCTGAGTAGTCATTTTAAATAGAGAATTTTTACGAACATAATTTCTGTTATTTTCGCAAGAGATCCTCAAACTTATTTTGGTGGTAGAATTTCGTAAATACAAAACATATGTATAGCACAAAGCCGAAATGATTAACGGCGGCAATACATATTTAACTCTGTAATGAAAATAGTACATATGTAAGGACTATACGAAGGATGTTAGTGCATCTAAGAGGGTGGTAAATCCACGTTACTCTTTTCGCAGTTAGAAAGTAAGCATTTTATTAAATTTCAATATGTCTGGCCTGAAGTTTTCACTCTTTCGAGGGCAGGTTCCCGCAATACATGAAGTATGTGCGAAGATTGAAACTGTTAGTTAGATTCAATTGAATTTCTTTTTTCTTATAAGATCTAGTATTACATATTTTTGTTAAAATAAACGTAATACATGCATATGTATATGGGTACATATTTATTTACATATGTGCATTTTAAACTAATAAATTATCTTATCTTTCTAATAAATTGTACAGTTTAAGAATGTTTGCACACAAAACAGAGACACTAATTACAACATCATTAGACCCAATACATACATACATATTTAGTAAGAAATGTTCATTTATTTATTTATAACAATTAAAGGTAACAAAAAACCAATGACTTACTGCCTTTCATAAGATATCATTTAACAATTCATTCGTTTAATATAAATTAACAGTTAACATAAATACATATAAAATTATTTTAAAATTCTATTCTTATTAGGACAAGTTTATAATAACTGTAACATACATAAGGGACCGCTCCTTCCGCCCACATTTCTTCATACGAAGCAGTATTATATAGTGGAGGAGCATTTGATTTCAATATATTAAAGGTATCTACTTACGTTAATCCCTCGAAGTTTCCAAATAAAATAATAGTGTCTTTATTCTATAAATATGCATGTACTATATTTTATTCGTTATGGAGTTGGTCACTGGTATATTGCTCTAGGAATAAATGCGAAATACGGTTCGTTTTGTGTACTATAATAACATTCTTTATTTCCTCACAATCTTTCTTTTTATGAATTTTTTTTACATGTTTTAAACAGCTAGAAATAAAGAAAAAATATAAAAGTTAAATTTATTTTGATACATTTATTAAAATTATAATAATAATTATTTTGTTATAATTTATTTGCACACAAAATTACAAAGTATTGTGCGTGCAGAAATTCCAGTCTGATTTCTAAGCCAGTGCTAAATAATATGAGTTCTATATTGAATTTGTGTTTTTTGTTGTTTATATAACCCTTTTTGAGCAAAGTTCTTTTTTATCATATACTCGTGAATTTATATATTATATTGTATTATACATATATTTATTTTATATATGTTTACATATATATGTATGTTCTCATTTATTATAAAAAATTACAATTAAATGTTACCTATTCCTCAGAAAAAACTCCTTATTGCAAATGGAACATTTAAAAAGAGGATCATTCATATGCTTCGCCATGTGAGACTTGAAATTTGTGCTTCGAACGTTTTCACCACAATCCTTACAACGAACATAACTTTTCTTCTGAAAATGACATTTATACAAATGTTATTAAGTGGAAAATGTAAATTTTAGTATTATTGATTGGTCCGGTTTTAGCTAATAATAATTTATGTAAAACTAATGCTATTTACAATTCAGTTAGGCAATATTTTATTTGTTAATGTCTACAATAAAAGATATATTTCCTATTTTTCCAAACGAAAAGATAGGACGGACCACGTAATAATGTAATATTATAGAAATTTTATTTAGGTAAGTGTAAATTAATTTATTAATTTTTATTGTATACTTACCCTTATTTTTACATCGGCCGTAATTCTTACTGCTGAATGTGAATTCATATGCTTATCCAAATCAATTTGACGATAAAACTCTTTAGTACACAAAGTACAAGATATCATTTGACCTAAATGTATTCGTCGATGTATATTAAGGCCTCCTTTGTTATAAAAAGCTTTATCGCAAAACTCGCACTTGTGAGATTTTTCTCTATTTTCTATGTGCGTCAGCATGTGTGATTTGAGACTCAGTTTACAGTAAAACTTTAGACCGCACTTAACACAGGTTTCATTCCGTTCTCGATTTACAATATGTATTTTTTCATGCTGTATTGCTTTATATTTGGATGCCAAGACCTTAGCTTAAATTTAGATTTTGTTTTAAATTGTAGAATATATAATTTTTTAATCATAATATTAATGCATTATGTACTTCATGTGGTAAAATAACAGAGAATGCTTTTACTTACAACATATGGAGCAGCATACTGGTTGCGCTAGTTTCATTGGTTTTTTGGTTTTATTGGGTAGCGATGAGTCATTTGTTAATTCATCACATGAGTGTTCAGATCTTTTCTTGTATAAAGTTTTTGCACGATTCTGTTGTCGGATTTGCTGTAATGAAGTTGAACATCTTTCAGGTATGCTGGTTATCTCATCCGCCGATTTATTAGGAAATTCTTCGTCTGATTGTTCATTCAGATGAAGATTCTTGGTTTCTGGTTTAATATCAATTTCCTCTACTAATATTGTTTCAAAATTTGATGATTCTTGTTTTATATTATGTTTTATGTTAGTTTTGTCATCTATTATACAAAACTTCGCACTTTCCTGTAATATCAAATGTGTTTCAATAGCTTTTGAAATAAATGCATCTATATATTCTAAGCCACTGGAGCAGTTACGACATAGCATTGTTGGAAAAACGTCTTCATCTGCTAAGAAAAACGTTTGATTATATATTATAAATCGAAAACCAAAAATATAATGGAACATAAACCATATCCGGGATATAGGTATGGACCATATTCCGTTAAATCTGGATGTTTATCACATACGTTGCGAAATAGAATGTATAATCACATTTTTAAATAAAGGTAAGGTTGCCATAATGCATTGCCCTTATTTATTTACAACACTTAGGTTTTCGGAAGAAACTATGATTTATGCAAACTATTGACACTAGATATCGTAAACATGAAAGGATTAGAGTTACTATCGAAATACATACATATGTATGTTGTGAACGGCTTATAAAAAGCTGATACATCTACTAATGTAAGAATGGCTTGAACAATATTTCATATTTGTTAATGTAGGGTTTATATAATCTGAAATATATTTATCGCTCACTATGCCTACTATATATCTTTGTCAGAGCATGTATGTGTGAATAAACTGCCATATTCAGTTTGTACAAACCAATGTACTCCAAATGAGTATACTTGTAATAGCAATCTTTGTATTTCATATGACTATACGCATGTAATAGATCATTCCAATCTAATTCTCCATCATTTTCCAAACACACGCGGCATTTATTTTGTTTAGATTCCTGTGCAGTCATTATAGGGGCATAATATTTTGGGATAATTTTTTTTATAATTTGTAACTTAATCTTGCTTTCGTAATAAAATTTAATACAAAATTCTAAGCCAGTTTAATAATCCTTACCAGCGGCGTAATATAATATTTTCTGCGAACAATGTTAGCAATACAATAGGATAATTTTGAATAAGAGGTTTTTGCACAAGCAGGGCGAATTTCCATATCACCTTCGCTGCTGTCACCTGGTGTTGTATGCTATCTGATAATGGAACTGTTTCGAGTTAGGGCAGTTGAATTTCGCTTGTTGTAACTATTTAATAAAATGTCACAAGTGGTTTTCGTTTTTTATTTTTTTTAAAAAGCTCCAGGCAAATCTATTAATTTTCCTCTCCCATCGATAAAATCCATACTTTATAAATTAAATTTTGTATACCTATAATAATTCCAATATTTGGTCATTCCAAGTCTTTTAGGAATAAAGTATTACAATTTTTAAAGTCAATGGCACATACTTCACATGTGGACGTTTTCTGAGAAGTCTTTTGTATATCCGAAAAAAACAGTTTGTTTCCATACAACTTGCAATAATAATTTGGTACGAATAATATAAATCAGCCGTGCACATTATACTGCAACAACTTTGATCATTGAATTGAAAGATATTCACATTCTTAAGGTGATGATTACTTATGAGAATTTTTCAGTTAGGGTATATGGCGATAATTTATTTTCTTACTATGTTGCGTCCTTCACACTTTTGTTCTTACATAAAAATGTTTAATCTATTTGTTTTTAATATAATTATTCTTATTTGATATATAACAAAAGCTTTGCAGATGTGAGCATATAAAGCAGTAAATGGTGTACCAAATTTTCGAGTGATCCATTTATACTTCGATCACTATCAACATTATATAAAATTGTTAATATTCAGTAGCAACATATTTTCGTTTTTCACTAATTTGGTTTTCTCTAAATTGTTGCCATAAATAGATTTCAGTATAAAATCATAAAATAAACATACAACCATGAAAACATCGTCCCCATTCACCGTGTAAAATAATTGTAAAGTTGATTCCAAGAAAAATCTGAAAGACCTCGTTACGGAACATTCTTGTTAAATTTTTTAAAACTGTTCCATGTATCCGAATTTTGGTTCCATGTTCTCAACATGAAGCGATTCACAGCAGATTTAGTTGAGGAAAAAAAAACTATAATATATTTTTTTTTATATTAATTCCGTGATTTTAGCCAACGGCTGAATTTTCCTCAGTTTCAAGAAAAGTAAACAGAAGAGGAAACTTGTTTACGGTGAAAAATTGGTGTGGCAGATATTAAGCAAAGTATTGGTTTTATTAAATATGTTTTGGTACGGAAGTGAAGCGTGGACTTAAAAAAGTAATTTTTTAATACTGTCACCTCTTTTAAGGCTCGTTGCACTCATCTGCACTTATTTACTCCATTTATTCAAGGTTTTTCTCCTCACATCTCAAATAGTTAAGGATTCAAAAGATTTCAAAACTTTAATAAAGAAATGAAAAATAAGAAAAAACCACGAAAAAATAAATAAGAAATATAGAGCATGTCAGAATATGAACACTTTTGCCGCTCCACTGACTGGTAGAAGCTGCCGAATTTGTTAACCGCTTAGAGTTGAAGAATTTACTAATTCAGGCAATGACTCAGGATTTCCACCAACTTTTGTTTGTCTTTTTTTCTTCTTACTAGAGTAGTGCATTGTCTCGCACTGAAAGAGAAAATAGGTAGACTATGCGGAGTGTTCAGCTATAGAATGAATTCTTAGCGATAAATTGACCATAAAATCCCGTAAAAAAGGGGCACGATCTTATTGAAATTTACCATGATCGATTTTTTTCTTCTATTATGGTGGATAAAATTCTTCGTTCTCCTCCATCCAGTAACTTGGAAATAAATTTTCAAGCGGCGACCCATATATGTAAGTTGCCGCGTACAATTTTGTTATCAGTCTAATACAATAGCGAGTTGTTAGTAACGAACATTTCAAAAAAGGAACTAGAAATATGCCATAATTCGAATTAAATTTTGGTTCTAAATTTATTTTGTTTAGCTCTTAAGGTAATTAAATAGTAACATAAAATTTACTAAAATTAAAGAACAGCATAAATTTGAAACTCTATTGCCGTTACTTACGCTGCCACCAGAGGTACCATTATCAAAAATGCGACCAAATTTTGGTAAGGTACCATTATTTTTGGCTAATTCCTTTAATATCCAACCCTTATAAAATGCCACATCAGTGTAGATTCCAGGAAATAAAGGCCTTCCGCAACCCTCGCCCCAAGATGTAATACCGCCTTGCAATCCCTGACAAACAAGGGGCCCTCCAGAGTCACCAGCACATGCATCCTTTTCACCTTTTAAATAACCAACACACATCATACCCTTATGCAACTTGTCTGCATAACCTGACTCTTCCCGACAATCATTGAAGTCAATGAAGAACAAATCAACAGTTCTAAGTATATCTGTGCTGATACCCTACAAATGGAATAACGAAATGAAATTAACCACACGCACATGAAATGAGGACAACTGCACATGTATATTCAGTATTTAACTTTAATTTTTATAGTATTGTCATTGCAATTCTCATTCACCTTCTTGTTATTGATCATTCGCCGACATAAGCTTGTACAAATAGTTTTATTATTTTTTGTTATTAAAATATGTATGTTACCAATTTCGTTCGAAAGAGCTTTCGTTCGCTTATGCCTAATGAAGAGACTTTAATCAAATAACATACTTTTTTGAAGACTATTTGAACTGATTTGGAATGAAGTTAAACACAGGACATTGAATTGGGAGTTAATGTACATATTTATAAAAAGTAGCATTTACCTCCTCTGTTCTTCCCCATCCAGTTGCCTCGCACATGGTATTAGTTTTTATGGGGCCATCGTTTAGAATTATTGGCTTAACAGTGGGATGTTGAGCAGGCACCGTATCATTTAGTATTAGCAGAGCGATATCGTTGTCAAATGTTTGCAAATTAAATGTCTCAACACCTTTAACTGATTTTTTAACGTCGTATATCAGACTGTTGTTGTTGTGTTCAAAACGGTCGAGATTACCCATAACGACAATAAAATGTTCATCAGATAAATAGGTGGTTGGATTGTAAGAGCTGTAGCTAAAATAAAGACATTTTTCTATAAAGTTTATTCCATTGTGTAAGAAAAACACCACTTCGAATTCTAATGAGAATTTCAATTAAAAAATTAAAAAAATTCATAAATAAATATGTACGTGTGTATATATGTATGGGGATGTGGTATATGAATTGCTGTGTGAATGATTATCATGTCACTATGTACCTCTATTTTAGTCCTTAAAGCCCTGATACACTGTCCTAAACAGTGGCCTAAAAATGTCAAATTTATATGGTAAGAAAAATTTTATGAAAATTTCAATAAAATGAAAAAATGTTTGCATTTTGATACAATTTTTTTAAATAGAAGGGATATCACATCAGATTTCCCCTGAATGAATAATATGACTATGTAGAATAGAGTATCAGTCCCTTTATCGATCATAAAAAATAGAAATACAGCGTCGGACAGTATTATTCACTTCTACCCAACATAGCCCAAATATCAAATCATCAATACAGCAGAGAACTTAGATAAAAAGCAACAACGAATTTCACAACTAAAATAACAAAATAAAATATTAAAGAAAAATAGTTTTCCGAACAAACTTATCACGTTGCTAATAAATAACACGCCAAGACGACAAAATCAAAAAAAAAAAAAACACAACCAAAACAATTTTCTCACAGTACCATGCATAAATACTGACAACAAAAACAAAAAGCAATGCTCGGCACAATTTTTTCAAAAACAACAACGTCTATTGAGAAAACAAATAAAACAAATAATGTGATTTACGAAATAAAATGTAAAGGAAAACAAAACGAATTTTGCGATCGTGTTTAGTCGGCATAAAAAAAGAAATTTAGAGAGTAGAATGTGTGAGTATGAAACCGATATACCTATGCTTGTATTATAAGAGAGAGATAGAGAGAAAAACGTGATTTGCACAACATGTGTTATGAAAATATATACTTGTACAATAGAGAGGGTGAGAATACAAAAACAAAGTATAACTAATGCGATGAACTTAAAACAATACTACATTGACAGGAAGATATTGCAATTTGATGCTTAAATTATTTTAAAAGCAAAAAATATGAGCAACGTTGAAAAAAGAATAATAAAAACTATGAGGTTTTGGTTATAAGAATCAATAGGACAAATCAGCTAAAAGTAATAAACAAAACACTGTGGTCAAAAAATAAACTAAAAGAAATAGATTTAACTTATTGAAAGCTTCAACGGCAGTTGTGAAGAGATTTAGCTCTGCCATCGTCAAAATATCTGAATTTCCTTTTGGCCAGTTTGTAGGCAGTACCTGTGTTTTCAAATGTTTTGTTATATGTATGTATGGATGTGTGAGTTGGCTTATTCAAATTAATTGTGTTTGAAAGCAAATAGTACATATTTTTTAAAAAACTTGTTCTTTTCCCAAATATTACTTTATTTTGGTTATATGAATACATACATACATAAATATGTATGTACTTACATACATATATTTCTTATTTTTAGCATTAATGTCCTTAAATTTATATAAAATTATATCGCAATACTGAAAGTCTAAAAAAAATTAAGAATTCATTTTCAATATTTTTCACTTCTTGAAATACATTTAAATATTTTTTTTTAAATTCTTGGGCATGTGAGGTAGTCAGCGATTTTCCAAATAATAACCGCAATAAAAAAAAATATTTTGTCTTGTTTAACGACAGCAGGAGAAAGGAGTGTGCCACGCCTTATCGTTTACATATATGTAAATAGTACTTGGCCTACATAAGGGCCCCTTTGAAGAAAATCGTTAGTAATCAAATTTTACTACGTATCACGAAAATGTAAAAGCTTTATAATAAACCTGTTTCAAAAGCATAATTAAGTGTTGGTGTACTTAATTCACTTATCAGAGAATATAGCAAATTATGTGAATTGTCTTTTTCAAAGAAACTATTAGAAATTAACAGACGTGCAAGTTGCATACTTAAAAACAGTTCTACCTTTCAACAAGTTCGCGCACGCAAATGCTATAGCCTTCATTTTCATAATGATGCAAAATCACATGAATGATATAGCATTTGAATTTTAAAACTAATTTTTATTCATTTAATTTAGTAATTTACTTTTTAGCGTCCGGGAATGTGTTAATATACCTACATGGATACACAGTATAAGTATATATGTACATACTTGACAAGGCAATGAGTGGCCGTTAATACCACATTTTCGGAAATCAAAGAACCACCACATATATGACCAGTGCCAAAGAAGGTACTATCCCTTCTACGTCTTCTTATAGAAACTTGATGTTTAGTTGCATCCAAACTGGCCTCGGAGCCATTTATTATTCTGGGATCCAGAGTATTTAAAGATCTCGGATAGGCATTTGTTGCACTACTAGCTTCTGCCATTAAATAGAATTAACATTTTATACAACAATAATTCATTTTTATTAAAGTTTAGCAATCACTCACTAAGTCCATTAACTTGCGAAAATACAAGGAATACGAGATATAAAAATATTTTCATATTTGACTTAAGCATGTTCTCTGGTCACTACCTCAGCCACCTTATTGTCTAAATGTTTATGAATTATTAAAAAATAGCTCGAATTTTATTTATATGTCGTACATATAAATATTTCTATTTCGCCTATCTAGTTTGATTGCTTAGTCAGATAGAAGAGGTATGAAATATAATATGTAAGCTCGCGATATTTGTTATTGCAATTCAAAAATCAGTCATATACTTACATACGTATATACATATGTAGGTATTTTCCAATTGCAATGTCTATAACTATTCGAGTATAATCTAATCTAAAGAGATGTATAACAGTGTTTGTGAGCATTTTGGCTGTTTTATACACTTCTTCAAAAAGGAAGGGGTATAATTAGGTTTGTTATTCCGTTCGTAATTTGTACATGAAGCATTAACGTATAATTAATAAACATATAAAGCATTTCCTTTCTCTGGCTTGTGTCTCTTTGCATTTTTGTCCAAAAATCGGCATTCTTAAAAATCGTCGGTTTCCGTATTTTTTAATGAAAAACCTCCATTTTTATTGCTCTTGTATGTTTATATTATGTTTTTAAATGTTTAAAATATACTTTTGCTAATAATAAAGAAAAAAGGGTCCCTCCTTTGCATTTTTGTTCAAAAATCGACATTCTTAGAAATCGTCCGTTTCTGTATTTTTTAATGAAAAACTTGCGTTTTTATTGCTCTTGTATATTATATATTATGTTTTCAAATGTTTAAAATGTATATTTGCTAAATATAAAAGAAAACAAAATTTTTCGATTTTTGAAAAATTTTCGAATATTTTTATATAATTTCAAAAAGGATTTTTGCGTTTATTGCAATTATTGAGAGTGGAGATCAATTTTGAAAAAGTGAAAGAAAAACTACGAAATGGAAATTTTTTCCTTTAAATATTATTAATATAAAGTAACAAATCTCACTTGAATTCAATGGAAAACATCTTTCAAAGAATGCTGCCGAACCATAAAAATTAAAAAATTTGTTTTCCTCGTGACTTAGAGAAGGATATTTAAAAATCGGCACGGCCAAACATTTTTTTCTTTTTTAATTTTTTGACAATATCAGCGCATAAAATAAGCAATTTAGATATGTATCCATACATACATACTACCGAGTAAATATATTTGAATATTATCAATTTAATTTATTAATTGTACATTTTTTAAATCCATATTTCAAGATAGAAAATAAAATTTGCTGTTCTGGAAATTTGTTATATCTGAGTAAAACTATTTTCGAAAAATTAATAGAAAAAAATGTACGATGTGTAAATTAAGCTGATAAGAAGTATAATTTTTATATTAAAGAATATATGGCTTTTGATAATGCATTCAAGGCTGGAAGTTATGCATTAAACACTCATTCTACAGTAGGCTACACGACTACAACCATACTACAAGTGAGGATAGCTAAAATTGTTGCCATGAAGCCGACTAAGTAATTACTTTTGAATGAAGTGTAACAGTATTAGGAGTTCACCTCAATCAGCTGGCATATATCCTGATGACATGGATGGTTCCAACAAGACGGGCCATATGCAACATGGTTCGCGCTACATTTGATTTACTCAAACAAACTTTTGATGAAAAAATTTTTTCACCAATTAATTGGCCACCAAAATCCTGTGGGACAATTGAAGAGCTGGAAAGCAACATTCTAAAAGTTATAAATAAAATACGGTGGAAAATTGTACGAAAATTTTGAAAAAAAGTGTTATTGTTATTTAAACTACTATAAAAAAAAACAGCCTATGACTTTATTTGGTTTGTTATGAATAATGATTTCTCTTTAATTTTAATCTAAAAAATTTTTTTTTTATATATGGATTTTACTTGAGCAATAAAAATCGTAATAATTAGTAAATTGCTGAAAACCGATTACGAACTTTCAGACAAAATATCAAGTACGTATTCAAAATTTAATCAGAATTGAAAGATAAATTTATTTACATAAAAATTTCTAGTGAATCTCCGCATTTGTCATAGGCAGGACTCGGAGCACCAAAAATAAAATAATGTACAAGTGTAAATTATTAATTCTTAGAAATCAGTTAATATTGTTTTATATCGGAGAATTTAAGAGAAAATATTATTTTAGCGACTTCAGAAACTTTTTTATTTATAGTACACCAATAGGCATTTTAAAAGTCTCACAAATGCAATTACTTCCAAAGTATGCAAAAATTTGTATTTTCTGCCGAAATATGCAACAGGGTGCAACCACAAGTCGTTGCAATTTTGTGTAAAATTGTCTGTTTCAGATCGTAACTTGTTATTTTACAATAAGATACCAGCTTTAGGAGAGTCGTGTGCGACCCCTGGACTTCATTATCTTATCAATGAAATAAAATTTAATCAATATTAAAAACTTTAAAGTATTTTAATTCAAATATCCAATTTGTTTGATGCATGTCATAATAAATGCATCTCGGCATTTTTATATAAATGAGTTGCAATGCAACGTAAAACGTGCCATCAGTGAAATAAAATTTGCAAACAAGAGATGATGGTCTTTATCAAAGGCTTGTCTATAACGGTTGTGACATTATGGTTAATGAGTTTTCTTTGCGCAGGAAGTGGGCTAGAAGCCAATTTCGAGCTACGCATTATAAATGGTCAGGAAGTGAAATGGAATAGTACGCGGTATCAAGTCTCCGTACGTTTGGAAGAAATCGATCGTTACTTTTTCGGAGTTGGTCACTTGTGTGGTGGTAGTCTTATATCGCGTCATGCAATTCTCACCTCGGCCCATTGCATATGGCAGTAAGTCTTCAGTCAATTCAACGCCTTCAATTCGTTTGTTTTTTCTAATTAATGCAATAATTTTTCCCCAGTGCCAAAAGCAAAAGCTTTCGCCTTCCCAGCCAGTTTTCGGTGGTATTGGGTAACTTGGATCGCAGTTTAAATGATGCAAATGCTCTTAAATTTTCTGTTAGTAAAATAATCATCGGAACGAATTTTAATGCAAATACTTTCCGAGGTGATTTGGCCCTCATGTTCTTAAGTCAGGCGATACCGGAAAATTTTACAAGGGCTGAAGTTATTGATTTAAATAAGAATATAAATATTAAAGATGATACAAAATGCTTGGTAACCGGCTGGGGCTTAACGGAAAATGTAAGTTATTCGTATTTGTGGTTGTTTTTGTATGTATCTAAATCGCTAGCAGAACTGCTAAAACATCTAATTGTCAAAAAAACGTTCAAAATCTCAATTTTTTAGCAAATTCACATAAGCCGCAATATTTATTGTAAAAGAACATTTTGTTTATAGTTTTTCTTTTTTTTGTTAATAAGGACTTTTCCATTTCAGCTATTGGCATAATTCTAGTGATCTATTTTTTAAAAATCCGACATTTACGTGCCTTTTTAATGAATAAATAAAATAAATCAAATTTATATTATTTTTTAATTATTTTTCGGCTTATTTGCAAACAACAAATTTCGCCAATTATAGCAAATCTATACAAGAAAACTTCTGATGACTCAAGCCCCCACTATAAATAGAACGATTTGTTCCCACAATTACGGGTCGGGGGTTATATTGGATGACATGTTGTGTGCTGGTTATATGAGTGGGCAAAGTGATGCATGCTCCGGCGATTCGGGAGGTCCTTTGGTGTGTGATGGTAAACTGGTGGGAATTGTGTCATTTGGTTTGGGTTGTGGCACACCCGGATATCCAGGGATTTATACTAATGTGGCGTATTATTACAATTGGATAAAAAGCCAAACTAGCTTTGCTAATAAAAATTATCCATTGGAGTCTAATAATTCTTTTGTTATCAACCATAATAATATTTCTATACTGGACAGCTCTGCAGGAATTACATTTTACAACAATTTTCTAAAGATTTGTTTAATGTTTTGCACTATAATTAAAATTATAGATTAAAAACTTGTTATTTATGTAAATTTTTTTTAGTAAGTTTTGAAATTGTGAAGTCGGAAGTTTAACCCATATGGACATGGATTGTACAATATTCTAAAGAATATTAAAAGTTCTTATTAAAAGATAAAATAATTAAAAACACATACATATACAAATTTGCTTTCTTTATAGAATACTTTTTTTTGCTCCATTTGCAAAAGCTTTCGCTAGGCTTTTACTTCGGCTTAAAGTTGATTACTTTACTTTATCATTTCGCTAGATTTCTTCATTTGGTTTAGTGCATCTGCTTTAGCTGGCAGGGTTTTCTATTAATATTTATAAAATCAATATTTCACCAAACAAATGGCTGAATTTGTCAAGTCTTTTCATCAGCGAAAAACGTTCAACATAATGTGCCACAAGTGGACTTAGTTTACCTGATAATTGAATTTTTTCTTAATTAACTTGACGTTCGACCTCCTGTTTAGTAGGCTGGGCGTTACCCATTCGCTTACAGAATTTGATGTGTGATCGTGGGATTTTTAAATCTGTTACTAGAATCATGCCAATAGCTGAAATGGAAAAGCCCTTATTAACAAAAAAAGAAAAACTATAAACAAAATTTTCTTTTGCAATAAATATTGCGGCTTATGTGAATTTGTTAAAAAATTGAGATTTTGAAAGTTTTTTTGTTACTAAGATCGGCTGTCTCATTTTCTCTCTTTTTAGTTCATTACGTTTGAATTTATTTATGGTTTGTGGTGATGAACAATTATTAATTGTAAATATGACGGAAATACATTTTTGTTGTTTCCTTTTGTTGTTAAATTTTTATCCCATGATCAAAGCTCAGGGAATGGAATCTCTATTTCTTCAATGCATTATGTTAGAATTACAGGAAAGGTGTAGTGGCAGAGCAGACAGTAGAATTTTCAGATCTTGTGCTACGAGATACTGGTATTGGACAAGGTGACAACACTGTAGATGTTGCATGACCACCAACTGAATTACGAAAATAAAATATCTCCAATATAAATTTCAATTTTCAGCCTTTTTTTGGCGCTTAATTACACAGTTCTTTTTCATTACATTGTACTCGTATAGCCACTGTAAAAAAAAGTTGAAAATGTTTTTCGAGTTTATTTACGACAGGGGGTATAACTCTGCAAGTTATAGGTTTTTTCACATTGCCGAGTTTGAGAGGTTTGCTGGTGAGTTTGGTTTTAACATCAAAAGAAAGATAGGATGTAGATCAGATTTAACTATTAGGCATACAAAATAGTGATTGAAATTAATTTTTTACACATGTTTTTAAGCCAATCAAATTCAGGTCTATTAAGTAAAGATTTATTTCTACTGAATGCTAATTTTTTCTTTTTATGCAATTGAAATATCAAATTAAGACAATTTTTTCTATAAATGGCATCAATAAGATAAAGTATTTATTTTTAGGTTGTAAGATTGGGGCTTAGCTGACAACTTGTTAAAATCTTAACAGCCGGATACAACACATATTGCAGCCTGCATTGTTTAAAGGTATGGCTGCGCATCGCGAAGTCTACATATGAAGTTTTCTAATACTTTGTTTTTAACAAAAGGATATCATTTTAATTCGTTATAAGTACGTTCCATGATAAAAAAATAAATTTGCACCGAAAAAAAAAAACATTAAAAAAGTGATTTTTAAAAATTAGATTTATTTAAATTAGTGCAAAAATAGGCGAGCGCTTTTGAAGTATTGTATTTTAAGAATTAAATGGTACTTATACAGGAAGAAGTACAAAACCACTGAATTTGCGCCAATTTTTTTTTAATAAAATGTGTTCATAATTGGTATATCAGGTACTATTTATATTAAACTTTACACGTGCGTTGTTTCAAATCAGCTAGACGCATGGCTTCCAAAGTTTCTAACTCCTTTTTGATATTATCCAACTGTGATGATATATCGTTAACAATAACAACTGAGGGCGAAAGCACATTATCCTCTGAGATGTGTGCAAGAGCAGGAGATATATTAGTTCGGCTCTCGCAAACTTTACTTGCAGTTCTCGTGGATCTACTAAATTTTAATGCTTTACTTGCTTTTAATTTTTGTACGCCTATTGAATCGCTCTTTTCATCTTCATTATCATTAGGAAAATCAAAAATATTTGAATTATCACTGGAATTAAGTGATTTCTTTTTAGAATTATCTGGAAGAGATAACGATTTTATAAATCTTGACGTCCTTTCTTCAGCATTTTTATTGTTACAGTTTGATTTATTTTGTCCTCTATTGGACTTGATATTACAGTCCTCTGCCAGATGGATTTTGTTGTCGGCATGCTTTCGTGAATCATCCTCGTTATGTGAATCCGTGTCATCTTCACTAGACATAAAATATTTTTTTATGGACGTACATCTAGAACTTCTGCGGGTCGATGGTATATCTTTGCTTTGATACCTTTGAATTTGTTTTAAATTGTTTACATCCGATTCTCCAATTGTTTGACTATTTCCACTACTTTGAGTCTGACTCTGGCTACTATCGTATTCTAAACCCTGCTTACGAATTTTTAGGTGTTGTTCTAAATGTTGCATTTTAACCTCATTTACTTTTCGTTTTCTGCGAACAAATAAAAAAATATTATAAATTATTAGGTATGTATGTATGCATGGATGTATGTATGTATGTATGTACTTTTAATTTGGTTATTGAGGTGTCACATTCTGTTCATATTCGCATTTCACTTCTTGCTATGGAAAGCTACCCCTTAATGTGAAATTTGCATAAGAAATAGTCACGAGCACCCAATAACATATTTCGAGTATCAATTCATCAATGGTAGTAAATAAAAAATATTATAGAAATAAGAAACAAATAACAAAACCCTTAAAAATTATATCAAAACTTACCTCATTCTAGGACTCATTTTTACATTTGCGCTACTTTCTCTAG
This sequence comes from Ormia ochracea, assembly GCA_963402855.1. Classification (NCBI taxonomy): domain Eukaryota; kingdom Metazoa; phylum Arthropoda; class Insecta; order Diptera; family Tachinidae; genus Ormia; species Ormia ochracea. Next base: position 54,288,671 of record OY727107.1, read on the forward strand.
GTTTAACTTCGGCCTCAATCTTATTTACATTTGAATTAAAGTTTTCTTCTGCAACTTTAACTTTTTCATTCAAGACGTGTTTTTTTATATATTTTGCTAATTCACTAAAATCGGTGGCTATTTTATTGCAATCTTCGAATTTTCTGTTGAAATCTTCAAAATCAAATGGTTTAGTAACGACAGTCTCTGCAATTACAGGAATAGTTAAATCTTATTAAGATTAAAGTAATATTTTTAATTATACTTATTTCACATCGCATACGATATTTTTTTTTAATGTACAAATAGGAAACAATAAAAAAAAATATTCTGCTTTCCAGCCAAAAATGTTAATATACATACACATGTTGTAGAATGTGTGAAGATTTATTCGCCGAGTTAAAATCTCTAAAAAATATCGTATAAGATATTTGGCCGGAGATAGGAAACTGTGTGTTTACCGAAAATTTGATGGCACAAATGTTCCATCAAATTTCATCATTATTAACTTCTTAGTACTTCATTACTGAATATTCTACGCAGAGGGAGCCTTCGGCAACTAAGCTACTCTGAATTATTTTTGCACATGCGTTATTTTGAAACAAATTGTTCAAAAAGTTATTAAAAACTATATATTTATAAAATAATTGTTTGTTGCTTGTTTCAATAAGTGTGAGCACAAGAATTGGAATTTTATGGATATTCACTTATCCGAAAATTGTAAGTTAAGTATTTATCCATGCATAAATATGGATAGGTTCCATAAATATTTAAATATCTGTTCTTATTTCCGTATTTATTTTTGCATAATGTGTACTATCCAAACCATGTACTTCTACTTACTTCTTGTCAGGACTGCCCCTTCTATTTGAAACTGTTTTAATTCGACCTCTTTTTTGTGTAAAATGTCTGTTAAAATTTCCACTTGTTGACGACAACCTAATAAGCCAAGGATCAAGGGTTGGACGAAATTTTGCTGAAACTAATTGGTTATATTAAGCAGATATTTAGAATTTACGATTAAAAATGTTTATACCTCTATTGAGTTTTGTTTCTTCAAGTTCCATTCATAACTTAGAAGACAGTTTTTAACTCGATATTTCAGCTTTAATAAGCATTCATCTTTTTCTAAATCGCAGTCCAGAAAAGCGCATTGTATGGCACCAAACAACAAAGCCTCTCTTACATTGTCATCACTGAAGTCGAAGCGTTTATTTAAAAGCTTTAAAGATTCATTGCACCATAATTATTAGAAAATAATTGGCAAAAAATTGGATCATACTAGATAACGAGAAGCTTACCTTAACATTTCCTTTCACATGTGGGAAAGTTAGAGTTTGACTCCAAGTTGTTTTTAAATCGTACAAGATAAATGTTACATCCTGTTCATCATTTAAATCACAGTAAATAAAGTAGGTTTGGTGCGATATTTGCAATAATTTCCACATAATCAAAAAACTTTTTAACTAACTACTTATAAAAAGTTTTACGTCTGAAAGTGTTAATTACTCTTTGATCAAATTTATTTACAGTATTGCAAAAGAAGTAAATGTTGAAATTATTGTTCAGCTGGTATCAATTCGCTTTAGCCTTGAGAATATGAAATAAGACGAAAAGTATTTACATTGATGGAAGTGCAGGCCGAGTGATATATTTGTGATCTCTTAGTGTTGCTGAATAAAATTAATTAAAGTAATTTAATCAACTTTTCCAACATGATTCGTATGCCTAGGATAAGCCATACTTTAATATTAATATGATTTTTCCAGGTTTTTCATGTCAGAAAAGGATAATTCTTGTTCAACTGCTTGAAGTAAAAGCAACTCTGATCGCACGAAAACTACATTTTTTATGAAAATTTTCATAAAGTTTTAGTTGTCATTAAAATCGCAGAATTTCTTGTCACAGTGTTTTATTTTTTCTGCAAACGTGCCAAATTTATCAAATCGTGCAGCTGTTTCTAAACAACAGTCGAACTACTCACTCATTCACACGTAAGTGTATATCTTATATGGATTATACTTTATGAAATCAAATAAAAATGGGGTTTATAGTGTTACACCATATTTTAAACGTATTACGAAAAAATATGTTTTATGTTTATAACATACAAAAAAAGTAATTTAATCTATTTGGTGCTGTAAAAAAGGTGGATCAAAAATGTATATTTCCAAAGATAATAAAAACTAATATATAAATCAACTTTTGGAATATTCATTAAAATTAATAAAACAAAGTTCAATCAACCCTGATCAGACCAAGTCTATTATTTTATGAAAATTTTCAAAAACTTTTGCAAGTAGTATTCCACAGTCAAAGAAATAATACGGTTTTATGTTATACTTTTTCATAATACATGCCAAATTTGACATGTGATAATACTGTTTGGAATAGTGAAACAGGGCCTTTAGCTGTTACAACTAAATTCGCTGTGACTAGTAATGAGTAATAGCATTCAGCTCTTGTATATATTTTTTTATTAAATTTGCTGCAGTCATTTATAAATAATTGACATTTTCTACGAAGGCATTTCATTAAATTTTGGCTTTCTCTTGAGACCTTTTGGCAAGTTAGGCCGCGTGTTTATTTTTCCGCAGTTGATGTGCATAAGCTTCGTTAGTAAAATCACTTATAACTTAATAAAAAATTAACAAAAAGCAAAAAATGTCTAAACCCGCGTTTAAAGTTGGTAAGTTTGTATTGAATAATTATCCTCAAATTTTAAAATGAATTTGTTCTGAAAACATGGATACGAATTTTTTCTTCCTACATGTCTATAGCTGATATTAAGTTAGCGGAATGGGGTCGCAAGGCCATTATTATTGCAGAAAATGAAATGCCTGGTCTTATGGCTTGCCGCAAAAAGTACGGTCCTTTGAAGATTTTAAAGGGTGCTCGTATTGCTGGTTGCCTACACATGACCGTTCAAACAGCAGTACTCATTGAAACTCTGGTTGAATTGGGCGCTGAAGTAAGTATTCATTTGTATGTATAAATAAATCTTTAAATATCTTTTTCACAAAGAGGTCATCTATTACTCAGAACCTTTGTTATCAGCATAATTTCTTTTATTGTATTGTTATTGTTCGCAAAATTTTAATTTTACATTTAGCACACAAGGTAGTGATAATATAATATGAATACATATTAGAAGTTGCATACGTGCTGAAGAATTTTTTGTTTTAATATTGAAGGTCCAGTGGTCTAGCTGCAACATTTTCAGTACACAGGATCATGCCGCTGCTGCTATTGCAGCCTCAGGTGTTCCCGTTTATGCTTGGAAGGGTGAAACTGAGGAAGAATATCAATGGTGTATTGAACAAACATTGGTTTTCCCATGTGGACAACCTTTAAATATGATTTTGGACGATGGCGGAGATTTGACAAACCTTATTCATGAAAAATATCCGCAATATTTGAAAGGTATAAAGGGATTGTCAGAAGAAACAACTACAGGAGTCCATAATTTATATAAAATGTTCAGAGAGGGCCGGTTGGGAGTCCCAGCTATTAATGTCAACGATTCCGTAACTAAGGTAGATAAGTTTTACATTAAGTACAGATTTTACGAATATTCAAAATTGTATGTTTAGAGCAAATTTGATAACTTGTATGGCTGCCGTGAATCACTCATCGATGGTATTAAACGTGCCACCGATGTTATGATTGCAGGGAAAGTATGTGTTGTCGCCGGTTATGGTGATGTAGGCAAAGGTTGTGCTCAAGCTTTGAAGGGCTTTGGTGGTCGTGTTATTATTACTGAAATTGATCCCATAAATGCTCTACAAGCTGCTATGGAAGGCTATGAAGTCACTACTATGGAGGAGGCCAGCAAAGAAGCAACCATTTTCGTGACCACCACAGGTTGCATTGATATTATTACCGGCGAACATTTCCTAAACATGAATGATGATGCCATTGTATGTAATATCGGGCATTTCGATTGTGAAATTGATGTTTCTTGGTTAGCAGCCAACGCAGTGGAAAAGGTTAATGTAAAGCCTCAAGTTGATCGTTATACCTTAACCAATGGGCGCCATATAATTGTTCTGGCTGAAGGACGTTTAGTAAACTTAGGCTGTGCTCATGGTCATCCTAGTTTTGTAATGTCCAACTCCTTCACTAATCAAGTTTTGGCTCAAATTGAATTGTGGACTAAATCAGAGAAATATACTGTTGGGGTTCATGTGTTGCCAAAGATTTTAGATGAGGAAGTCGCAAGTTTACATTTGGAAAAGTTGGGAGTTAAATTAACAAAACTGTCCCCTAAGCAGTCCGAATATTTAGGTGTGCCTGTTAACGGACCATTTAAACCCGACCATTACAGATACTAAATTCTTGATATAACATACGTATGTACATTATAGAGTTTTTTTCTTTAAGATTACAACATGCAATTTTAATTAAATTTGTAAAAATTTTTTACACAACGAAAACCATTTGTTTTTATAGTGAACATTTAAAATGTTGGACATATTATATACGTAAATAAAACATTATGTGTATATGATTTTTGCCTTAGAAATTATTAGTAAAATTTGTGCAGTCGTCTGAATGAATGAATGTGTGCACAATGCCTAGAATAAAAATTTTGCTTTTAAAAAAAACCAATCGAAATCCCTATATATGTATATATATATATATATATATATCATATTGGCTGCAATTTAAGAACATTTTGAAACTCAAATATATTGCGAGAATCAATAAATTTATTCTACTGAGATATGTATCTTTTTTTGTGGTATTAATAGTGTAATTTGAAATATATATTTTAATAAATATATATACAATTTCTTACAGTGTATCACAATGGCACAATAGTTTTGACAGCCTTTTGAAATAGCATCTTCCAATGAATGGCAGATAACAGTGTCTCACAAATGTGCTCAGTATAATGAGTACAACTGGTGTTGATTTCGCTTTATATCGAAAAATGGCAGCATAGTTAAAAGTTCATATCTTCTAAATAAAATATTTTTTTATTTTTTTTTATTAAGAACTTTATTTCAATTTTTTTCATTTGTTTTCCTTATTCATATTAAACAGTATATCTCCAATGTTGATGTAATCTTTATATAGGATTATATTTAGAAAAAAAAATAATATCACTATCAGTTTTACTTGGCGTCAATTCGCCGAGTTTAGGCTTAATAAGTTTTTCAGTACCTCGATAAGGAGTTTAGGGTAGTTTTGATACACACTGTAGAACAGATGCACGTGTTAAATAGTTTGACAGTTCTCTAAACATCGTGGCGGTTTTGTGCATTACGACAATAAGCACAGTGATAATTTAGTATTTTTGTATTTGTTTAATTAAAGTAAATTGAAAACTTAAACTATGGGTTTCGGTGGTCGTGGTGGCGGAGGAGGTCGTGGAGGCGGCGGAGGAGGTCGTGGATTTGGTGGCGGTAAAGGCCGTGGAGGTGGAGGCGGTGGCGGTTTTAATAGAGGAGGAGGAGGTGGTTTTAATAAAGGTGGTAGAGGCAATTTTCAGCAAGGTCCTCCAGATCGTGTTATACCTTTTGGTTGTTATTCCTATAAATGTGAAGACGATTTGGTGTGCAAGGTAGAAATCGAGGATGTGCCATACTTTAATGCACCTATATTTTTAGAAAATAAGGAACAAATTGGAAAAATTGATGAAATTTTTGGAACGGTGAAGGATTATAGCGTTTCTGTTAAATTATCTGACAATATAAATGCCAGCAGTTTTAAGCAAAGCCAAAAGTTATTCATTGATCCCTCAAAACTATTACCCATAGCAAGATTTCTACCGAAGCCACCTCAACCCAAGGGCGCAAAGAAGAAGGGTCCTGCTGGAGGTGTTGGTAATCAAAGAGGAGGTCGTGGTGGTGGCGGCCGGGGAGGTGGTTTTGGCCGTGGTGGCGGAGGTGGTTTTGGTCGAGGAGGAGGAGGTGGTGGTTTTGGTCGTGCTGGCGGTGGTGGACGTGGAGGTGGTGGTGGTGGTCGTGGAGGCGGTCGTGGTGGGGGTCGTGCTCGCTGGTAATATAAGCACTTTTAGAAAGCCAACATTAATAGTCTAAGTTTAAAGAGCGTTCTCAACAAAATGTGGATGCAAAATTCATGGTCGACTGCCAGATCGTCTTTATGAATATTTAAGGGCGCTTAATTTAACATTAAAATGTACATCATGAATTATAAGATAATAAAAAATTTAAAAACACAAACATGGAAGAACTTAATTGTTAGTGATAAAAAATTTTGGAAAAAAAATACTTCCATTCTCGGAATATATTAAACCTTATATACACAGACCCAGATATGTGGATATGCATTAAACCAAATTAAAATGGTCTAAATAAGCTTCCCAGATATTTAAAAAAAAAAACAATGTTTATCAATTTATTTTTTATATATACATATATGCATATTTCTGGAATATGAAAAATTGACGTAGGTAGGGACGAGTATGTACATGTGTATATTTAAATGCATTCATATGGATGGATCAGTTGCATGGAGATAATTCAGCACACAAAGATATGATAAATACTTTATGTGAATAAACAAAATTTTTAAATCTGTGAAGAACCTTTTCCTTATAAATTATGCTAAACATGGAAAAAATCTGCGAAGTTATAAAATTAATCTCTAAGGCAGTATTTCTATGTATATACGGATATGTAATTTTTTGTTTGGTTACTCTTGTTCTATTTACATATGTAATCTATACAGGAGTATACAAGAAGCAACAGGCTGACTTTCTCTCAATGTTAATATAGTAGGTCGCTCATTTGGTTTCTTAACAAAAATGATGGAATAAATTATGCATGCGCACCGCATTCAATATCTTGTAACATTTAACAAGTTTGTTGTAATAATAACAATTTGAACAATAAATAATTGGTGATTTCACAAAGCTCTATAAGCTTCTATACGTGTTAAGTAATTGTGTAAATGTTTCTTTCAACAATCAGTATCGAAGTCGTTGAATCACGCAAAATGAAAAGGTCTTATAAGCAATCATTACATCCCCAACAATAACCCAATCTAAAGTTAACTCCATCCCAGCGGAATAAAACTAACAAGCTGACTCTCATAGTTGTTTGGCTAATTTCTATTAATTGTTTGTCTCCATATTGTCGTACTTCCACACATAAACATGTATGCGTTTTTTCTTTCTCCGTTGTTTCGGTGCCTGAACACTGCATTTTATTATTTTATACTTGCCAATATAAACTTTTAGTTATGGAACAGAACCAGTAATGTAAAAACAAGTTTATAGTTTGTTGAGCATTTTAATCAAAGTGATACGATTGAAATAAGTTTCACTGCTAATTAAACATCACTGTAGAAAATGTGAAAACGAAAAAAATCTAAAATAAAATTCAGACAATAAATAATTTATGAAAATGCATATTCCGAAAAGTATTGTAATATTTGTTTATTGTGTAATAACTTGTCAAGGCATTTCAACAAGTGCTGTAGCTAGTGGATTGGAAAAACAGTCTAAGCCGCTGTGGAATGTAGAATTTAAGCCCACCAATATTACAGCTCATATGAATACAAAGGAGATTGTAGAAGTGAAAATAACAAGTAAGTCAAAAATGTCAAAATGTATGTATGGATGTCGATAGTAAGCAAAGCACTTAATAATTTTCCTTTTACAAAATAAAAACTTATACATATACTTACATAAATGCATACGGGTAGGTATGCATGTACATGTATACATACCAAGTAAAATTGTTCTTTAGGTGAATTTTGCTCTCCATTTCATTATACCACACATATAATATGTTAAATAAATATTTAGTGAACGATTGAAAGTTGAACAATAATCTACGTTACTGCAATCGGCGAAAGTATTGAATAATTATATGTTTACATACATACATATGTATGTACAAATGTACGTTAAAGCAACAAATTTCGATAATTATCCGAAAATAGTTATAAGATAAGAATTTTATATATCCATTTGTGATAAATTGCAGGTAGCCTATATAATTTGGTGTCCGATGTGTGGTACCCTGGGTACCCTGCTTAAGCCGGAAAAGGTGGCCCCTAAAAAGCTTGTCCTTCATTCTTTAACAATAAAATAAACATTTCTCTTTCAGATATTAATGTGGAAAATTTAAATGTTATATCATTTAGATTTAAATCTAACAACGAGGAATTGGCTAAAATATACGATGTCATAATGGGATCTAATATTGATCCAGTTAAGAAAAGCTGGCAAGGAAATATTACTATTGAAGTTATATTCTTGGGATCGAGCAGAATTTATGTTGAAATGGAAAACCGTTTGGATAACACGACAGAAACTAGCGAAAACCATTTTGACATTATCATAATACGAAAGCAACGAATTATAGATCATGTATTTACTGGATCAGTTATTTTATTAGTTTCTCTATTGTATATTAATTTTGGTGCGGCTTTAGACTTGCAAGTCCTAAAGAGTCTTATAGTAAAACCGGTCGTAAGTAGCATATGCAGGAAAACATAATATAAATGTGGCATAACTGAAAATATTCATTTCTTTAAAATAACTAACAGCTTTAAAGGCATATACAAAATTGCACTGCCTTTAAGGGAGGAGTAATGCTGCATAATTGATTAAAAAAATAAATATATCTTAGTTATGTTACTTTTGTAATATATGGACTTGCTTGCATACAGCCATATACATGAGCAATGCGATAAAGTTTATATTTCCATAGGGTCCAGTCATAGGGTTTTTATGCCAATGTGTGCTAATGCCATTGATTAGTTTTGCTGTGGGACATTTTGTGTTCCCCCATAATATCGAAATGCAATTGGGTTTATTTTTTACTGGTGTTTCGCCCACTGGCGGCGCTTCCAATCTATGGACTGTTATACTCAACGGAAATTTAAATCTATCGGTTCTAATGACGACTGTTAGTAACTTAGCAGCGTTTGGAATAATGCCTTTCTGGATATTTACCTTAGGCAAGATTATTTTTGCACGCGGAAATTTAGACGTGCCGTACCTGAAAATCGCTACCTATTCTATAGGTTTAATTGTTCCTTTAACAATTGGCCTTGCATTGCAAAAATGGACACCACGTATCAGTCGTCTCTTGGTGCTTCTCCTAAAACCCATATCGACTTGCTTAATATTATTTATTATAGTTTTCGCTATAGTAACAAATTTGTATTTATTCAAATTATTTTCGTGGCAGGTAAGTCACTGATTATTTTTTATTGCAAACCATCTTTAAACTTTTTGTGTTTCCTTTCATAACTCTACAGATTTTTCTAGCTGGCTTGTTATTACCTTGGTTTGGGTATATTATATCATGGGGCATGTCTAAAACTTTAAGACAAAATTCTACTAATTCGTTAACCATTGCAATAGAGACTGGTATACAAAATACCGGCATTGCTATATTCCTATTAAAAACTTTGCCCCAACCTCAAGCTGATTTAACTATTGTTATCCCTGTAGCCGTTGATATCATGACCATGTTTCCGTTGTTAGGGTTATATATATATCAAAAAGTTACTGATCGAAATATAAAGGATGGCATTTTTCCAGAAGATCAACAAATTATTAGCGGTTAAATATTGCATATACTTGAGGATTAAAAAATTGTAAATAATTATAAAAAAATTAACATTGAACAAACAATTTATTGTTGGTAAATGAGAAAATGAATTAAGTTTTATTTAGTTCACAACGCTTTTCATGTACTTGTTGCTTGCAATATTTTTAATAAACAGTGTGTAGTAGTTGAACTCAATTGAAGTTTTTGAAACTCTTTGATGTAACTTATGTAATTTGGTTGTGGATGAACAATTAAATTCAATAAATTTGGTGTGAGTTCATTGTAAATTATTACTGCAACTAAACAAGCCACATTTTGGGAAGGTAAGTTGGCAATAATATGAGATTCAAAATCACGTGAGCCTATAAACTGTCTTAGAGGAACAGCCAATTGTTGACGGCAATTATCCATAAATGCATCAAACTGCTGGGTAAAAGCATATATTAACTCTCTGGAGATTAATATATGAGATTGAGGGTACTGTTGCAAGTACGAGCTGACCAATTTTAATTGCCAGATGTCATTAAAGCTTAATTGATTCGTTTTTAAATTTAAAACGTGCTAAATTAAAATATAAGTAAATTATTATAATTTTTGTTTTATTTCTTCTGAAATATTTCTACAAACTTACCTTGTATAGAGCTAAATAAATTGGAAAAACATGCATTTTGTCTTTTACGACTGCATTGTAAAATAGCATTGCTAAACGTTGCGTTAAAGCCAATTCTCCTGTTGTTGTTTGGCTTTCATTTGAATGCAGAAAACGATCAGTAAACACTACAACATACGGCTCATTGGAAAATCGCTCCAAAGTCTTAGCATCTATTTCCCAACACACATATTGTTCAGATGTTAATGTTTGAGAGAATAAACTCTTAAGACGATCTGGGTCTTCAATGTGTGACAAACAACCAGAACGTTTTTTAACCTCAATGCAAGCTGAATTTTCTAAAGCTTTTCTATATACAAATGACAAAAATACATATTTTAGCCATTCTAATTCATTTATTGGCATTTCACTTACACCAACTGATTCCAATTACGACCTTTTTCAAATGATACTGGCCAATAATTGGAATCGTCAACTATAACTTTCTGGATGGTACTTAATTCTGGTAGCATACAAGGAGCCATAGGTAAGCGTCTTAATTCTTTAGAGCCGATTTCTAACACTGATATGTTACACAAACATAATTTGCGAGTATCAATGTCGCGAGGCAAAAACAGGCGAGGTTCTAAAGCCAAAACATACAGATGACGGAATGCTTGCAAATGGTACCTTGAAAAAATGAATTGAGAGTTTAAATTTAAAAGAGTAAGGTTTTTCTAGTTACAACAGCAAACCTATTATCATTACTATTTGCAGGGAATTTTGGGAAGAGTGCACAGACTAACGCTGCCACAGCCTCTGCAGTTTTCGATATCGTGAAACGTCCAGCACCCAAGAATAGAAAGCCTAAAGCCATGTGTATGGCCATATGAGAACCATATGTTACATGAAGATATTGTGGTCCAATCCGTGAACGCAAATAACGTATAATGCGGAGAATTTCTAAATTGCCTGAACCTGCAAATACTAGTGAAATGGCCAACAGGATCACCATTAAGCTATTTTCAATGGTGTTGCGTCCGGCAAATTCTCCAATATATTTGCCTGAGAATCCTAAAAATGACTTTATAGCTTTTCTTAACGTTTTGAAAGCGACAGGATTTTCTGACCCAGCAAATTTTAATCCAATACAAAATGCTGCACCAGCAATTATATTACAATATGCTTGGCTAAAATTGAAAATGGTTATGGTTAGTGCTTACAAGACCATTTTACATATTTACAATTATACTAACGTTATAGCTTCGTAATCTATGTCCTCGTTATTGTTTACTTGAGGACCTTTTTCTACATCAAACCTAAGATTGGCCGGGAATTGATTACGAAGCCAATCTTCATCCGGCTGAACTTCACTCCACATAATAAGTCCATGAGCTATGGTGCGCAACAACAACAAATCGGGTCTCACAAGATCTAATAAGTACCGTGTATTTGGAGGATTCATCCACTCGGCAACGGCCTTATTATCCGTTTTGAAAAACATAAGTCCAAGTGCTAATATAGCACCTGGAGCTGTGATATCTATATTAACTTGATCACCCTCACGCACTTGGAATGAAGGTAGTTTATATTTTTCTTTTTGAGAACCTGTCATTATACGTTTATTTCCACCGACCATATAATAATGCAAATTATCGGGCAACTGTAGATCTCTTAAACCTGCTGGAGACTCGCCTTGACCTAAAGTAACTAAGCCCAAGGCCAGACCCGCCGTCAAGGCGTAAGACTCTCTTTCAACACAGTTTTCCATTTCTGGCCCAGGTGGCCGACCTATTTCTTGCATAAGAACTTCAGCTATATGTCTTTTTGATGTGCCTTGATAAAGCAAACCGATGCCCATTAAAGAAGCCACTTGTATATTTTGTGGTATATCTAATTCTAATGCTGTGGCCGGCAATAAAGCCTCTATATGTACGCTTAGCAGCTTTGTGGTGGTACTGTTCATTGTACCTCGATGCGTTGCTGAAATCCCCAAAAGCAAACCAACGCTTGTCATATCGTCACATTTCACCAAGTATTCGTAAATGCTCATAAACGATAATGTTTTCAGGTGATCATTTAAACCTAATGCCATCAAAAAACCGGCATGTTCGGTAGATATATCCGCTTGACCTTTCGGCTTGTTATACACTATCCATGTGGAATCTACATCACGAGCATTTGGAGATATTTTTAGACCCGCTGCAACACCATTATGAAATGTTGGCCAGAGACTCATATTGGCTGGAAATTCTATTTGCTGCATTTCGACAGTGGCACCTTTTAAAGGCTCTTTGCCAGTAAGACACAATTTTGGAATAGGCATTGATTCTGTTGGCGTTGGAATAGATGTTCTTAATGTAAACATGCCTCTACCCAATGGTAAGGTCATTGTTCTTGTGCATAAAGCAAACAATTGTTTCTCCTGCTCTTCTATAAATTCGTGATCCGACGTGCCAGGAGACTGTGTTATATCTATGGTAACCGGTTCTGAAGAAGTTAAAAGTCGCCGCACTTCCGTTATTCGCATGTCATCTGAATAACGCAGGCTCAGCAATTTCGTGTCTATATTATCCATGCCATCATCTAATGCACCTTCCATTTGTGAAATACCACTTTTAGAGGGCGGACAACGGGCTGATAATGAGTCCTCTGTATCTATATTCATATTTTGTAAGTAATTTGAGCTTCTATTAAGTTTTAAAAAATCACAATTCTGGAGGTTAGCGTGGGCCGCTAAATCAGATCTTAAAATTAATTCGTATGTATCAGCCGTACAGCCAATAGGTGGTTCTAATCTGGCATATTCTAAACATTCCGATATTATTAAATTTATAGCAACTGGTAAATGTTCAATATCCTTACGAGTAATTTCTTAAAATAAAAAAGGAAACAATATATATATGTATATATTTATATGTATATATATATTAATGATCAACTTCAAGCTTTCCCCTACGTGCTACTCTCCTACTTACTCATGCTAATTAACATTTGTATAACTTGCTCGGATCGACTCACATTAGTAGATATAAATCTTTTTTGTGGTTTTGAAAAAAAGGATTGTACTGAATCAGGAAACTCCAACGGTTTTATCCAGTTTCGCATTTTATCTGTTCCATGCAGCACTAATGAGACCACCTTCAATACCACAAATTTTAATTTGTAAGAAAATGAAAATTCTTAAAATTGCACTAACCTGCAACACAGTGCGACTCAAGTCATTTACGTTTTCTACGTAGCTATACGCAAGAGAATTTTTATTTCGTATAATACATTCGAGCTGATTAAACACATTGGGTGCTGGAACTTCCAAAAGTTCGTTGTGCATCATTTCGAAAACGTGGTATTCATCTAAAATAGTGTTTATTGTGGCATTTCTAACTAGGAGAGGAAAATCTAATGAATAGTGAAAAGTGTAACTTTGTAGGTTCATATCAACAGCCATTTGATGAAGAAACTGTATCAGAAATATTAAAATGTTTTAATTAATTATGGATAAATCTTTAAAAAAAGAATTTTCTATTTACCTCTGCCAATAAAAATAGATGCTGTTGCATAGTGTCATCTAATTTAAAATCTTCATAAAGCAAATGGAGATTATAAAAAATTGCTGGTATTTTACTAAATAAACAAGCCCTGTTGTCAATACTATTACGTTGAGAATTACTTTCTTTAGTTTTCTTATTATTAGCACCTTCTAAAATATTCATCATAAATTGCCAATCTTCTTCTGTACCGTGTTGTATTTCGTCATCTTTCTTTCTTTTCTTGGGCTCTTCAGCACTAAAGGATAAGACAGTGCTATTGCTTGTATCGTGTACTATAGATGAATAACCCATTAGATCTAATAGCACATTACTAAATATGCCCCATTCTCTTTCGATAGAATAATCTCGAGAACCTGGCCGATTACGCGTTCCATACCATTTTGTAATTAATTGAATATATTGGTCCTTTTTTAGAACCTGTTTTAAAACTTTGAAACACCGTGTAACTAATATTGTTTCATTAATCAAAGGCAGCGTTATTCGCACCATTTTTCCAGAACTATACATCAAAGTAAGGCGATTTACAGCTGGATCACGGAGACCCAAGCATATGTTGGTGGATCTAAAGTAACGTAAAATACTATTTATATAAAACATGATGTCACATAAGAACACTCTCACAAACCTATTGGTAAATTGCGGCTGCAGGGGATGCACTGGCGATAGCATATGTAGCTCATCCTCGAAAGTAGTATTTCCAGGCTTTTGTGCTGTGGGTAAAAGACTGCTACGACGGGGAAATGAAGTACTCGGAGATTTATAATGTGTAGATTGCGTTGCGCTCGCAGTAACTTTGGAAGATGAGGTGTTATCGGCGAGATTGTTGGGTATATGAACTTTAGAAACTAAAAAATTGCCAGTATACAATATTAAACTTCCTGAGGGATCAAGAACAGCTATCATGTTCATACGCTATTCAAAAAAATAAAACTTTTATTAAATTCTTTTTTTTTTTTTTTGCCAAATTACCTCCAAAGCTACAGCATCTTTTGCAACCACTGTTATTGGGATTGCAGATATTTGCAAGTCATTGCTTTCAGTGATATTTAATCGCACCATTTGAAGTTTGCATGATCGAGGCAAAAGATAGCACAAAAAAGTTTGACCGACTAAATCGGTATGAAAAAAAGCTTTTGTAGACATTTCGCAAAAGTCGCGATTGCTATTAATGACATATTTTAAAAACTTAAATTTACTTTGATTTAGCACGACGATTACTTACTTGCCAAAAGTGTTTTCTGTCCATATGTGTTCCAGGCATAGCTCGGGAACAATAGGTTTTAACGGCTCTGATTTGTCAATTTTGCGAATATCTTGAACTGATATTGAATGGTGACCTATTGTTGATTGCAAATTATTTAGTGGTGAAGCTACAGCAGAACGACTGAAATGTATTATTGAATAAATAGTTTTTGCGTTAATATTTTGCTCGTAATTACTTGTTACTAGTGAAAGCACCACTTAGAGAATGACCACAATTGAGCAATTTGCTTAGGTGGGTCGAATAGTTCGAAGCTCCTAAACTAGTACGACCAATGTGAGTGCTATTTTTAGGGGGCACTTTAAAATAACAATATTATTTTATGAGTATCAAAAACTATAAAGGAAGGAAATATAGTAATAATGGTACTTACAAGAAAATTTTGAACTATTTTGTGAAAAATGACACTGACCAGCTGTATTTTGTGCCATTGTATTGCTCCCTTTATGCATACTAAACTGGTGGGCTGTACTTCCCAATACAGTTTCATTTCTCTCACCAATATATTGTATCTCTTCCGGAGTAGCTTTGCGCAGTTTCGATATAAAATGTTTCCCGATTTTTGTGTCATATAAAACCAAAATATTTGAATTTTCACTCGAAAATATTATAGTATAATCAGTTTCAATTAGATATGATAATACATTTGTTGCTGACTTGTTCAAAACTGGACAAATCTCATCTAAAGGATGTGATAGAGAAAATAAACGTGGCATAGAAATAGTGTGGTTATGAATGATGGTACTGGAAGCAACTTTTTCCAAAAGTATGCCAAAAGAAGTAGGCCACACATGGGATATAGGAAACTCCAAATTTGATAAGAAATCCTCGCCGTCGCGACAATAGACGCGTAAGGATGTCTGATCTATGTGTATAATAAATTAATTTGATATTTTTTAAATTATATATATAAAATATGTATTTTAGAAGTCCAACACGAACCTATTAGACAAATCGAATTTTGTTTCCCGTCCTCAATTTCATCTTTTTTGTTGAATTGCAGAGATGTTTGGGTAAATGATTTATTGCAGAAGAAAGCAAATTTTATTGGAGTCTCACAAGTAAAACATAAACGTGGTAAAGTACTGGGTTGATCTGATAAACCTTTTATGTTATAAATAAAATAAAATGGTTATTTTAAGAATGTATTTACATATATATAAATTTTAAAAATATGTATTGATGTCTAAAGAATATAGGTAGTTGTGTTTTTAAGACCAACCACTAATTTTCGCAAATTAGAAAAGTATAACAGTAAACTACACAAAGTACTATCGTTGCTAATTATTAATACGTATTTGTGTTTAATTTCATGTAGAATTGATCAAAATTCCTACCTCTGGTCCATACAGCAGTATGTTTCTTTACATACAACTCTTCTTCCGAGTTCATTACGTATTCGTTTGCACATTCCTGTGGCGCAGTAGGAATACCAAATATATTCTCTCTTTTATTTGTATGTTTTTGGTATTGCTTCAGATTCTTAGATTTATTCCTTTCCTCCAATTGGAATTCTTCATAAATTTCACGTATACACCAGAATTCATTGTGCTCTTCATTAGCAGATATATTAACATTTTGTAACCGCTGCAGTAATATGTTCTCCGAGGGCAAATTCTGATGTATTGTAGACTCTGTGGGACCAGGATGCTCATCGACCGCCGGTCTACCTCGAGGAATGTATTCCAAAGGAGGTTCTGATACGGCGATCATTACTTCACCAATTTCATCCAGATTTGCGGGAATTTTTTATAAAACATTCAATGACTACCACAGAAAATTATTTAGCTTTTTTCAAAGTATTGAACACAAAAACTTACTATTTTTCTTTTAAAAGAAAACTAGTCTAACTTAAGATCGGTTAAATAAATTTGAAATCAATTGTAAATTCTCGGTGTTATTTTTGTGTGCAAATATGCTTCTTCTTTTTTTAGACGGCAGAAACGTGAAGTAATTAAAATTGATAAATTCGAATCGAGGTGAATTTATTACCAGGAGCAGCATAAGACGTTTTTTTTGTGCAATTTCTAATGCTTGGAATTGTCAGTGCGTAGCGGTAAACAAAGTGAAATTAATTTCTTTTTTCGAATACATCAATAAAAACATAGTGTACCGTTTATTCCCAATATTAAATTCAACACTAACTATAAATTTACATACATTATATTAGCATATGCGTTAGTATTTAAAAATGATGCATTTCGTGTTACTTGATGTATATCTGTAGATGGTAATAATTATTGAACACAAAATATAATACGAGTAGTTTTACCTTTAGTAACATCTAAATTAATGTTACAACTAAAAAGAAAGATCAAGTTAAACAAAAACTTCCCTATTCTTATTTCATAAAATTAAGAAAAAAATCAACTTGACTAGTAATAATTTAAATTTTTTTTGGTTCCCACCATGTTCACAAAAAATCTGGCAACGCTAAAAAAATCAAAAGAAAGATATTGTCTTTTAATACAAAAACAACTTAATAATTAATAAGCAGTCGGAAAGAAACGTCAAAGTTTTGAGAGTGTTGTTTTGGATATACAGCATATGAAGATAAATACGCATTTGATAACATAAACAGTTTTTTCTTCAAAAATTAAATCAATGATAAGAATAATAACAACAAAAAATATTAAAATATAATATTGCTAAAAAACTAAACGTTTAAAAGTATACGGTCAGAATAACTAATTGTGTACGAAAATGTTATTCATCGGCGAAAGTACTAGAATGATTAATATATTTGCATAATTTAATATTATTAACAATCCTGCTGCAGGTTGTTTTAAGGCAAAACTGTATATACATAATATTTTTATATGCACTTACATAAAGTTTTAATCATGTATATGGATTTTTCTTATAATTACATATTCATGTAACAACTTGTTGACCCCCTTCTCTAAATATATACAGCTGTAAAAAAATCAAGGTATTAAGTTAATAAAAGTATTGATTTATACGAAAATTCATACATAATTTAGTATCATTTTGTAATAAAAACTTCAACCCGCTACGAACCCATTGCATACTGAAAAGTGTTAAACAAAAAGTGGAAGTTAATGTAATAACAAAATATGATTCAAACTGATATTTAAAAATTTATACAGTCATTTGTATGCAAGTGATTACCTTTCGGTTCTAATTGTTTGATATCTATTTGTATTATTCATATCTACATATATATAAGTTAAAAACGATTAAAGAAAAAGCTACATGTTATTATTACAAGTAAAAATAATAAAATGCCTAAAAGTGGTTTCGATTTGTCAAAACGTCCTTTATTTCTTCCGGATGCCAGTGATACCACTGCTAGAAGTAATGATATTACTTCAAGATCCTACCAAAATATATCGGAAAGGTCGTCGCTAACAGATCTTAAAGCATTTAACAGAAAACGTATGCTCGTAAATGCATCAAGAGGTGTACGCGTTATACAATTACATTGGAAAATTTTCACATCCGTCTTGGCCGTAACATTGTTTGCTATTCTTTGGTGTTATCCAGTATTTTCCTTGGTTCTAATTTTTGTTGTTTATTCTCTGCTTTTAATAGTGGCAGGTAAGTTTAAAAATGATTTAATTTTTGTATTAACAAAAGATTTTTCCAAGATATTTTGCCTCAGTGTTGATAAACTTATTATTCGTTATAGAGGAAATTCTCAGTAGTTTTGCGTAATAGAATCATTTATTTGAATAAAAAAAAAAGATAATTTTTTTATATCGAGTCATGTTTAGATTTTAATTCATTATCAAAACATTGCTTTCCCAGTTTTATACTTATATATATATATACATATGTATATATGTATATGCGCGTGTTGAAATATATTTGTATATTTGGTTCTTAAATATAATAAAAAACTTATCTGTAACATTGCGGCATTGTTGTGTTTTTTAAAGTTTTTCAATAATAAACTTATGCATGCCGTTAATTATCGTTGTAGCTGTGGCTGGTACGGTTTATATACATTATCTGTTTACCACTAAGGAGCCAATCAAGCCTAGAAGAGAAGAATTGAATGTTCTATATAATGCTACTAAGTAAGTTTTATTCTTTTTATTAAAAGTATGAAAAGTTTATATTAAGAATCATAATTATTTTTGGATTCTTTTAACGTACGTGTGGTTATTTAAAACTAAATTTGATTATTTTATCATGCTATGAAAATCCGGTAGATATTTTATTTTGAATCCAATAACACTTATTTTCATTAGTTACCAGCTTCTTTTACAGCAATAATTTATTTCTTTACGAATGTAATCAATTTTAATGTAATCGAGACCATAAAGCGTATTTATATGAATTTTCTTATAAGGAGATAAAGTATCAAAATAATATTTCATGTCTACAAAAATGCTCTATAGTTAAAAATATTTATAATACATGCGGACAATATTCAGATAATCAAATTTTTAGGCTTATTTCCATGTTTTCATAAAAAGCTCCAATTATTTATAATTAATATTATTACTAAAGGAATATAAAATTATAAAACATGTAATATAAATTAAGAAACACACACATTAAAGTTAAAAATTGGACCAAAAAGTAAAATAAAGATATCAAGTAAATCTGAATAATACTGAACTTTTCTCACCCAAATCGCTCCATCTAATTTGCTAACATTGATACAAAATCAACTTCAAAGTATTTGAAAGCATATATTGTTTACTGAATATTAAATTAGGAAGTTACTAAATTTTAACTTTTAAATAGAGAAAGCTTCCATATCCACTTAGTGAATTCTGCTTAAGACTTCTTTTTTTTATCGATATTCAGCAAATGCAAGCTCTAGAACCAATTTTCTGATTGTATATGTGCTAGTTCACAAAGCCTGAAATCTTGTATAGTCAGATAGCTAAATGATTTTTATATAAATATCAAAAATTAATATCTGCATACATTTCCACAGAAATCGTTTATTCGATTTACCCAACCCCATTAAGAATGCCTCCAATTTACCATTAATTTTTGGCAAAACAGTTGATTTACAAATACAACAAATAATTGAATACGTTCTAAGAGACTTTATGACTCCATGGCTGGGGTGAGTTGAACGAATTTAATAATTGACAATCAATCAATAAATTTTTTATATAAATTTTACATATTTTTGCAGTAACGTAGTTACGAAACCAAAATTCGTTAATGATATTGTTAGAGAAGATTTTTGGAATGCGGTTGAAAAAATGCACGAACGGGCTAAGAAAATGGATGGGCCCAAAATAATAGCTGTAGATATGGTGAACCGAGTAACTGTACATTTGGAAAAAATACGTATTGCCGAAGCCAGAGCGTGAGTTCATTGTTTCTGAGAATGTACCCAAGTATTTGAGGTATCCTCATAACTATGTGCATATATATGTTTTAATTTTGTAGTTTTGAAACCAACACAGCACCGGTTTTCTCCACTCACTCATATCTGATAAATGATGAAAAGGAATTGGAATTTTTGCGCAAATTATGTGAAATAATGATAATTCTTCTGCTCCCTAGAGGATATTCATTACCACCTCTTAAAGTTTTATTAAGTGAAATATTGTCATACAAAAGTAATTATTATTGAATTATATTAGCGGAATTCGCAGTTTCTGGCAAATGCAATGTCCCTTCCCTTAATAATCTTTGTTATCTTCTATATTGCAAAAAATTGAAACATTTAAAAATGGTTTCCTTTTAAAAACATTTTTTACATTTTCTGTATTTTTGATGGGTTTGATGGCTTTAAATATTATTAACCAAATATAGGTACAATATCTGTATTATAGATACTGTAAATGTAGTAAATTTAAAATATTTATGTTTATGAATATTTGCTACAAGTGCAAGATGTAAAACCGCGAATTCCGCAGTTCATATTCGAAATGCACATACTTGTTTTCCAATATAATGTTTTCGTTTCTATAATCTATACTTTGTAGTATTTTTCCCCTTAATTAAAATGTTAACATCTCCTGATTATATTAATCAAAAAGTTGTTCAGAATATTGAAAGTCGTTTGGCTGCGGCTGCTATAAGTAAAAGAAGTTATGAATATGCGGCGAGCTTTGAAGATTTCCTTAAGATCATTAATAATTGTGGTAATTTAGAGGAGTTGTCATTAATCCGCAAAAGTATTATTAATGATTTAATGCATGCCACAACTGTACAAAATTTACAACGTGCCAAAGGTATAGATCCTGACAATGACCCTGATCATAGTCTATCTAAATCAGATATTGCGGGTGCCACGAGATTGAAACGTTATATTCAGCAACTAACATTTGCCAAATCTCAATGTGAAAAAAATCTTGAAAAATATGGTTGGAATGGCAATTACTCTAGTGATGTAGACCTAAATTTGATAGAGATATTAAATACCGCCGTTGGAAGAAGATATTTGACATTATTTTTGGAACCTTTAAAAGCTAGTGCTTTGGTGGGATTTTATATGTCTGTTGAGGAACTGAAACATGCACCCAAATCGTTAGCCCATCAATTAGGTACAGAAATATTTTATACTTATATCAGAGTTCCAAAGTCCGAGATACAATTTGATAAACATGAACGTAAGCTAATAGAAACATTTCTGTTGGGTGATTCGGGCCCCGAAATTTTCTATGATTTGCAAAAGCAAATACTTAAAACTTTAGAGGAAAAATACTATCCGCCTTTTGTGTTAAGCGAACAGTACCGTCTGCTTAAGGAAGCTCTTGATGCCGAAGACTACAAAGATCCCACCTTACTAATATGCTCTCTAACTGATGGTCACGATGAGCCGTCTGCAGTACTAGATGGCGCAGAAGATACATCTGTAGCGACCATCGACGTGGCTGCACATACGTCATATGCTCGCCAAAAACTCGAACAAATACAGGAAAGAATAGATAAGAAAAGTCAAGCTTCGGATGCTTTAAAATGCTCTGTGAAATCGGATTCAAAAGTTTTACAAGTTTTGGAAAAAGAAATGGAGTGGTTGAAAAATATAAAACGACAAACAGAAGCACATTTAAGGCGAACGGATGCCTGGACAGAACACTTGGGTAAATGGAAAGCGACCATACAGAGTGTTGAGGTAAAGCTGAGGATGAAATGTTTAAAAATATATTTCATCCATTAATTGCGTTTTATAATACTACTTGTTTGTTTATATATTTCAGGTATCAGATGAAAAAGAATCCTTACAATTTATGATCTTAGTTCATGTAGATGAGGATATTAATGCCCCTGCTTCTTACAAAATTACCGGTAGTAAGCCGGAAGCCAGAACGGGCAGTATATCAAGCGGGTGGGTAGTAATGCGGTCATTAAATCAAGTGCATGTAAGTATGTGTTTTTTTTTTTTTAAAAAAGTGAGCTAATAGTAATTATGGCTCACTTAACAAAAACATTATTGTGCCCCGGGTGAGGCTCGAACTCACGACCTTAAGATTATGAGACTTACGCGCTGCCTACTGCGCCACCGAGGCATATAATCTTTAATGTGTGTAGATTATAAACGTTTTCCATTTACATTTACATTTTAATTTAATTTCATTGCAGGAGTTGCAGAGAAAATTAAGACATATTAGTGCCAATTTAAAATCATACGATTTGCCAACAAATTTTAAGTTTTTCTTTTTGAAAAATGACAAAAATGCTTTGGAGAAGGCCAAACAACAAATTCAAAGATTTTTAAATGTGCGTGTGTGCTTAATTTTTTTACATTTTATATCAGTTTATATTCCGTTTTTAATTCTTTTAGATTATTTTAGAGGATGATCATTTAAATGGTAGTGAAGCTATCTACACATTCCTAAGTCCAAGTTCGGATCATTTAAAACAAACGCTGCCTTCGCCGAAAAAATCTAAATTTTCTCTTTCTACACTTTTCAAAACAGAAGCAGTAAAAAGTAGTGATTTGTCGGGAAAGATGTCAGATCCATTTTGGGGCTTGCAGAGGGATGATGATGACATATCAAATTATTTAGACGGCGATACATCTTCCGACAGTAAATTATTAGTAGATCTAGATAACAAAGATTCAATAGCTGAACCTTTATATGCCTTAATGGGTGAAATATTTGATATGGGCGGCGTTTTCAAATGGCTGCGGAAAAGCATCATATCATTTGTGCAAATAACTTATGGTAGAACAATAAACAGGTAAACTTTTAAGAAATTTACGTCAATGTAAACAAGTGAGCTTGTAAAGAGAACCAATTCCTTCTGTAAGAAACTTTATTCGAAATACATTTAATTTTTTTTAGGCAAATCCGAGAATCTGTTACGTATTTGTTCGAAGAATCCATGTTGCATTATTATTTTTCTGCCATACTTAAATCGTTCTGGCCAGGTGGTGTTTTAGCTTCATCCTATCCAGTCCGCTCAGATGATATGAAAGAAATGACCACAAACGCTGCAAAAGCTTTACTTATGGACAATATCCCCGAAGTCTTGTGTAACCTTGTGGGTGCGCAGGCAGCCAAGCGCGGTATGTTAAAAGTTTTTAATGCTTTACAAAATCCTATCTACAACAAACAACTATTTTATGTAAGTTCATTGGTGTGGTCTTCTTTATTGAACTAGTTTCACTCTTAAGCTTAAACTTAAACTTTAAACTTTAAACTTTTAGGAATTATTAGAAATATTAATGACTGAGTTTTTCCCCGAAATAAAACAATTAAAAATTCATACAAATTCAATCGCCACAACAGCAAATACTTCTGCTGCACCAAGTAAGTTACAAAATAATACTCATAACGATAAACAGCAACCACAACAGCATCACAGTAGTGGTAGTGCAAGTATTGCTTGAGATACAAGTCATTATCATCAGATGGGAAAATAAAAATTTTAAATTATCGGGTGCTTTCTGACCAAATATTATATACAAATCAATAACGAACAAAACTGTTGATACTACACAGGAACCTCAATTTATTTTTAAGTTTTCAACATAAATTAAAAAAACAAAACAAGAAATTCTTGAAGTTCACATTAATGCAATCTCTTATAAGGCTGCTAATTGGAAAAACATTTATTTTCTAACTTTAAAAGTTTCTAGGAAATTCGAGATTATTTTTAAACACTTTATAAATCATTCATTAATCTTTTTGTGTGTATAGTCCTGGTTCCACATGAAGGCCATAAAATAACTAAGCTAAAGAAAGTCTATTTCGTAATATCTGCTTAAATACAGATTTCGGAATAAAATTAATTGATATTACAGAAAATTGTATTCAATTTATTTATTTTTTTGTTTTTTATGTCATAAGTAAACTGGAAATATTTTTGTATAATCTTAAGTTGTTCCAAACATGATTAAGTAACAAAGAATTTAATTTTTCATAACTAATAAATTTTTTTCGCGCATAATTGCGAATAAATAATACTGAATACTAATACGAATATTGAGTTTTTATGAAAAAATACATTGAAATAGTTTATTCCGCTGTATTAAAAGAATTTTAAAATTAATTATTCTTTAAAAATTGTTTATGGCTGTAAGCATTCCAATTTTTAACAGACTTTTTTAAAAAGAATTGGTTTATAAATTTGTTTTTTCTACTTTAAAACAAATGAATTTCAATTTCAACTAATTTACAATTTAATACAAAAACAAATTATTAAAAAAAGTTACAGTATTAAAAACATAATTTTAGTAAATTATTTTATAAAATAATCCAAGTAAAAAGCATTCCAAAGAAATTGTTATTAACAATAATAAAATTAGTAGTAGCCACAAATTTAAATAAAACCAAAAAATTTATTATAAAATTTTAATTTACTTACATGATAATTTTACAATGGCATACAATAAGAAGCAAAGAAATATTTTTATTTATTTTAGCATGTAGAAGTATAGGGGTTAAAATTTGGTGCCATGTGAATAATGGTTAATGTGGATAACCAATGCATTCGGAAACACACACACATTTTGTAGTATATAATATTTCTAATTATGTTGAGAAAATGTAATAAAATTCTATTGATCGAGTTCAGTGTTGAGAGAAAATGCATATTGGTGTAAAGGGGCCCTCAGCAGTCTTGCCAAATGCATTATAAAATAGATAAAGTTCTGCATTTATTGCAAAACGTATTGCAAAAATGCAATGCCAAAATGTCATTGACTTTTTAATTTGAACTATGTAAAAAGCATCGATATCATACTCGTGCATTGGCACTTTTGCTGCACCATTGCACCGAAACACTGGAGCAAATTAACAAGGCATTTTGTTATAAATGCCGATATATACTTTTGAATACTCAATTTATACATAAAATATAGATGTATGTATGTATGTATGTATGTATGTATGACGCAGTTATATATTAAATATTAATTAAGAAACTTTGAAAGAAAAGTCATAATGTTATCTTGCATTGAATATTTTTTGTTTTGAAAACAAATAATGAAATTGTGTAAAGAAATTCTTTTGTAAATAAATACTAGAAAAAAAGAAAATAAAACACTATTTATGTACAACCTTACTATAAAAGACATAGACCTCTTTTTTAAATAAAAAATTTTACCCGGTTTTGATTTTATTATGTAAGTAATTTCATTTTAAATTCTATAATTAACTTTTATCAGATTCCACATAGGCTTCGAGGTAGTCATTGACAACATGCATTGCTTTGTTTGGGAAAAATCTTCCTAATTTTTCAATGCCTGTATAGTAGCGAGGTACACTGGCTTCTACTAATCCGGTACGCTGCGCCAGAATGATAGAAGCAGCAGCATCTTTGGGATCCAATAACTTCATCCAAGAAAAACGGAATTTAGGCCTTTTACATAAGCCTGTGTCTATCATATAAGGGTAAATACTGGTGAATTTTATCTTTAAATAAAATATATTGAATCAAGGCAGGGGAATAGCAATGGTGAATTAAAATAGGATAATTTACTTGTGTTTGTGGATTTTGTTTGTGTAATTCCGCTTCCATTGCTTGCATAACTCCACGCACAGCGAATTTGGTACCGCAATATGGTACTAAATTGGGCAAACCGAATAAGCCTGCACAAGATGAAATTGCAACTATGTGTCCTTCATTCCGTTCAATCATATCGGGCAAGAAGGCTTGGAGTATCTGAAAGTGTTAAATTTTTCACTTATGTATATGTGTATATATTATTATTTAATAACTAATGACTTTATGTATTTATTTTCCTGCATCGTAGAACAATTCTGCTTGCAGACATAGATTTATATAATTTGCTCGTAAATTATTTTTAAACCATCGACCGAGAGTTAATTTTACATTTAAATTAAAAGAGGAAACAAAATTCGCCCATCATTCATTTGTTTTTGATTCTTGAAACGAGTTTGGTTTTTATCTCCTCAAACTGAAACTCCTCCTGAGAGTTCTGTACAAATTATACAATTCTCACGTAATTGTTATTTTTTTAAAAAGTAAATCTTTTTGAATGGGAAAAATAAAACTGGCTGGAATTAAATTTGCCTCCGAGTGAGTTGAATTCTTCTACAATGAGCTATTTAGATTCCGTTTTCACGCACATGATTGTATGTCAGATTGTATGTTAGTGGAATGGACCGAAGTAAAATTTTTTTAATAAAATAAGACTTGATAGATTTTCTAAATATAATTTAAAATAATAAATTAACATCTTACCCAAAAATGAGCCATGACATTGACGTCATACATCAATCTAATCTCCTGTTCAGTGTGTTCCAACAAGGGATGACAAGGCATAATACCAGCATTATTTACTACGATGCTAACGAAACCATGCTCCTTTTTAACTTTTTCAGCCAAGGCGAAAATGTGTTGACGACTGCTGACGTTGCAGCTGTAAAAACGAAATACATAATGTCATATGCATACGGTTACATTTTTAATAAGAGGAAGCTTACGTATGGGCGAAGGCTTTCCCGCCACCATCTTTAATTTCTTTAACTGTCTCAGCATTACTCTTTTCATTTATATCAACGCAAATTACTTTCGCGCCCAAGGCCGAGTATTGTACTGCTAACTGTTTGCCAATACCATGACCTGCACCAGTTACCAACACGTATTGGCCGCTCACATTTGACTCCTGTTTCGGCAAGAGTGATCTGACTACCGCTTCGCCAGTAAACAACCAGAATTTAATGTGTACAATTATAAATTCAATAATATTTTGAAGGATGGATACATAGTCAATGTTCGAACTGTAAAAAAAAAATTATATAATTTGGTAATAAGGAATAAAGTTAACAACGAAAATTTAGCCTATGGAATAGGTAATAATCTAGAAATAAACAAAAGTATTCAAATGCGTTCATGTACGCTCTTACGGCTGAAGGAAAATTAAAAATTTTACTCTCGATCATGCTTAATCATGCATGACTCATGCATATCACATACACGCCAAATACCCGTTTTTAATGAAATTTAATAACAATTAAATATCAAGGTATCCCATTACGTGCTCTCATTACGTCGCAACTAACTACTACCTACATATGTACGGGCATGTACTTATATGCATGTGTGCACGTACCTGTACGCATCTATAAACTTTCCTGTATTAAGATAAGCTCGAGATGAAATCAAATACTCATGTTTGAAATTTTAAAAGCAAAACCCGTCAGTAGTAATTAATTTAAAAAAGATAAAGGAAATAAATCGTCAGGGTAATCTCGTATGTGACAGGGTTCCCAAATGCCAATTTCCTAAGCAAATAGCGGGAAATTTTACCAGAAATTCAGGAATCTCATTTTTAATAAAGCAAACGAATGCAAACTGACCATAAATCTCACAAAACATTGTCATATAATATTTCCACATGTATGTAATGGCTTTTGAGTTTTACGGATAAGTGCACACCCAGCGATATACTCGGAGGCCTTACCAGCAATTTTTAGTAAATTCTCTTGTAACAATTTTCATTAGAATTTTATTATCTTATATTCAGAGCAGAAATGTTCTCATATAATTGTTAATGGCATGAGTATGTACATATACTATATATGTATGTACTTTGTGTGACATTCCTTTATACTACAATATATAAATTATTGATATTTTTATCGAAGCATTTAATTTTATTTATTTTTTAATTATTTGCAAAAGCAGGACCCAATAACCCATGGATGTGATTTTTATTAATTTAAAAAAATGTTCTTTTTCCGGAGTTGTTAATAATTTTTTTATTAAAAAAAAAAATTAAATTCAGCAGAATAACAAAAATTTTTTAAATTTGCTTATTGCAAAACGATTTCATTTATTGTATTTTAAAAATAAACAACTAAAAGTGCCGAATCTAGGATGAAACGTGTTCTCCCTCAACACGTTTCATAGATATTGTTGGACAATACAATTATACTGCGTTGAATTAAACAATTATTTTACAATATATTTTTCATTACGAAGAAATATTAAAAATGTTATTAATAAAAATAAACAAATGAAATGATCTGCCTGAAAGTGCAAGAGTTCCAGGTTTGATACTTGTTGATATTCATGGTTTATTTTTTAATTTTTACCTATAAATGCATATAATAATTTTTTTACTATATTTTTTTTATTTGTTATACGATTTCGGTGAATTTCATACTACTTAATTTTAAAAAATATTCTGAGTAGATGAGTTTTTAAATGTTTGATTTTAAACAAAATTTTAGTTTCATTTACGCCGCAAAAAAAATACTGAAGATAAGTGGACAGATGGACAAATTTAAGTAAATCCACAATAAAATGGCTTTATAGGATCGCAAACTAACAATGTATATATTATCAGACCCATATCAAAGCTATATATATCCTTTCATTCTTTTTGAAGGAGAAAGGTATAGAAATTTCTTGGTTTTTTTTTTCTAAACCCAAAAAGTACGGGAGCCCAATATAAATTGGCAATATAAATTTCCTTTGGTCTTTTTTTTTATGTAAGCTTATGAACCAGAAGTGATTTCAATACTGGATTATTACTTAGTTTTAATATATTTCCAAACGAACGAGTTACTACGATGTGGTGATTTAAATATTAGAGTGTGGGGTATGTATAGCGCCGTAACTATAACCCTATTCTTCTGTGGATTTGTCGTATGGCATAGACATTGCAATTTTCATATCCAAAATGCACCTTCAAACTGCCGGCATTACTTGATCATTATATTTTATCAAAATTTCTAATAAAAATGCTTCTTCTTGTTACACCTCCACTATATGTATGCGCCAATCAGCAAGTAATTTTTAAAATTGCTTATGCGAGTACGAAAATTTTAAACGTGATCCATCATACATGAGCACTTTGTAAATATAATTTATGTACTCGTACTTGTGTTAAAAATTATTCAATTTAATATTCGTATCTTGATGTTTTTACTCATTTCGTGTATGGCTTGACTGTGTTGACTTATTTAACGGTGATCTCTAACATTTAAACTAAATTTAGATTTTTCCATTTTATTTTATTTTTGTTGAAAATTGTTATTGTCATATTAATAATAAATGTGATGATCGTGATGAACTTTGACTCACATCTTAACAATTGTATTCTGTTGAAATAACAAACAAATATTGAAGTGCAGCTTGAAGGCGTTGAAAGTGATAAATGAAAATGGGAATCTGTTGGCTCTTGACATAATTTGTAATCGCTTTATATTATCCCTATATTGGTTGTATGGGGATTCGTTGAGATCATAAAATTGTGCAAAGTCAGAACATAAACACACTCATGGACATCTGACAATTTTTTACAATGCGGTTCTCTTGGGTCTCAGATTTTGTCCTTATTGGTATTTCCAATTAAGTTCTTTCCTACTCATGCTACAATAGCGAACTATAAGAAATTTTATTAATTTAGTTTTAAAGAAAAGATAATCTTAAATTTAATTAAAATTTCAATTAGTTCAATAAATGAGACAAGAGCGCCTCAGTCGTTGTAAGATTACCAAAAAAAATTTTACAGCTTATGGCCGTCTAAGTGAAGCAACTTTTCCAGTAATTTATTAAACTTGTCATTTTTTTCTAATTTTCTCCTTCAATGAGCATCATCACCTGCTCGTAACAATCCTAGAAAAAAGATCAATACTCATGAATCGCTGTACATTTGTAATGGTGAAAAACCTGAAATTCAGAGGCAAAACGTATTAAAACACCTTTTACGCCTTTTTAAGAAGAATTTTTATAAAGTCACATAAAATGACATAAACGAAAGTTTTGCTTTTATTTTTATTTATTCAACAGTTGGTATTACTTTTATTTCCCATATATATATAGATTTATATATCTGCCTCTGCATCAATATCTATATCTATATCTATATAACCATCTATATCTACACCTATACATACATCTGCATCTAATCTATATCTACATCTATATCTACACGTATATATACATCTGGATCTATATCTACATCAATATTTATATCTATATCTACAACTGTATCTACATCTATACCTACACATACATCTGGATCTAATCTATATCTACCTCTATATTTATATATATATCTGCATTTACATCTCCATCTATATTTATATCTATGCCTACATTTACATCTACATATATTTATATCCACAATATTTCAAAGAAAGCAGATATTAGCGAAATGGAAATAACCTGGAGGCATCGCTGTATTGTAAGGAATTTTTCAACTTTGTCAGTGTTATTGTTGAAAAAACTGTTTATTATCTTAAAACGCAAATGGTCTGATTCACCCGTATTTTGAAATGATAAGAACATTTAATAACATTGTTTATTTTCGTTATGGTCGTTACTTAGATAATAAGAATCTACGAGTGTCTTTCTATATGTTCTTTAACTGTATTGCATACTGCGCCATTTTACAAAAAAAAATTCACAGTTCTAGAATAGGCTAGATGTTCTACTCTGCATCAGTAACAGAGTGGATTATTTCAGATTATTTCTTAACATTTAATACCATTTAATATACGAGTATAAAGGCACCACTGTGCGATGAAACATTAAATATTGGGCTAAAACT
Source organism: Ormia ochracea (assembly GCA_963402855.1). Taxonomy (NCBI): domain Eukaryota; kingdom Metazoa; phylum Arthropoda; class Insecta; order Diptera; family Tachinidae; genus Ormia; species Ormia ochracea. Next base: position 54,319,509 of record OY727107.1, read on the forward strand.
GTTTCGCGTCTGTGGTAAACATATTTTATCTGTTTTCTAGTATTTCACAGCAAGCATTAATAAAGATAATTTCAAATGAACAGCGCAAAAATTTTTTAAAAGGAATTAATATGTCTGTAAAATGTTTTATAGACAAAATTCAAAATAAATTACGCCCTACAGAGTAAAAAACATTTACTTAAACTTACCACTGCATACACAGATACATATGTACATACATGCATGCATATATTTCGAGTAATAAATTTTTTATTTCGGGAAAATAAAGGCATTTCTTTCTAGTAAATGTGGTCTGCCTTGTCATCACTGTTCTACTTTTTGATCCGGATGCCAAGAAGCGAAATATCGCTTCGATACCATTTCGCACAAATTTATGAGCTGACAAAAAGCAGTCGTAATCGTTATCGTTATTGTGATAATAGATAATTCGGTTTGTCGTAGTTTGAGATACATAATAGGAATGAAAAAAGCATGATCGAAACATTGGAACTACTGGTGTATCGAACTTATCCTGCCTGCCATGTAATTAGAGAGTGTTTAATTAAGGGTTTCGCCTAAATCAAATAAACAACTAAGCGAATACAAGGCAAGCCCATTACATATATCAGTTCGATCAAAGGTAGTAAATCATCGAGTTTCCCCGCGATCCCAATGCAAATACTCAAGCCAATTCCCATTTAGAATTTTTTTACTCAAGTGAATGCTAACTAGCATATGGCTGTTCGATGAAAGCTAGTAAATCATCAAGTTGGCCCCGAACCCAATGCAAATTATCAAGCCAATTTCCCTTTAGAATTTTTTTACTCAAGTGAATGCTAACTAGAGTGTTATTAATGTTGTTAAATGGACTTTATTTATTGCATCGGTTATTAATAATTTAGAAGACCTTCAATGAATTCAACCGTTATTAAAATCAATTAAAACAGCTTATAATTAATTAGTAGTACTGATTATTATAAAGTTATTTAATTAAACGAACGACTTTGATTCGATGCAAGTTATACAATCCAAATGAGTTTGATATACAAACGATTACTTGACTGTAGTCAGTAAAATAATATAAACACAGTAAACTTTGATCAAATACTTTTATATTATATAAGTTTGATAAATTTTTTTTCGCAAATGCTTTAAACACATTAACGGCAGTAGGCCGACGTCTACAGCATGGCAAAAATAATATTTATATATAGACACAAGCCGCCAATCCAGCTGTGGCCAATTTAAATGTATTACTCCATGTAAATAACAAATAAAGTCTATTTCTATATTTCTGGGCCAACAAGAGACCAAAATAGTACGGCCAGCGAACATAGCAAGTATGGAAAAAACTATACAAGCACCGACAAACTATTTCAATGTATATATATATATAAATAACTAATATCATTTCAAATCTTATTTAAAGTATGTAAAAGTGGTATCTTTAAAATGTTGTTGTTAATTAGCTGGCTGGCGACAATTGTAGTTGGCGTGATTTGGGACCTGGGACCTTGTAGTCTGCTGTTGTGGTCAATAGAATAACTAATAAAAGAATAAATGTACTGGTCTACCCGTAGGCGAATGGATAATGAACAGCCTACTAAACAGAAAGTCGCTGGTTCGATTCCTGTCATGACCATGAATACAAGCAGAAAGCTTTGCAGGTTTAGTTGGTGTAATAAAAAATAATAATAATAATAAAACATTTTATATAAAAAGAATAAAAAAATTGCTGATCTGTGAAAAATTGATGTTGATTTTGCATATCAAAAAAAAAAAAAATTATATTATACAATAATATTGTTTTACCGCATTGTCGTGTGGAAGGAAAATTATGCAAATTTCTGTTAGGAAGTTTTTATTTTGACGCTTTTCTTTAAACAAAAACTTAAAGCGAATTGTTACTACCAGTTTGACTTGCTCTTACAGGCAATTCTCTTACATTTATCTCTGGTGTGAATGCGCTTTGCAATTTGCCAATGTAATCTATTAGTAATAGAACTAATTAATCTATTAGTAATTCAACTAATTAGTAATAGAAACTAATTAAATATTATTTGTAGTCTTTGGCTATACGAGAAGATGCAAACATGAATTTAACTGAATTATTTTATATTTGCAGGAGAAAGACAAACTAAATTTATCAATGTCAAGTTAATGCAATTGAAACTTGCTTTTTTTTATTACGTACTTAAGCAGTATTATAAAAGTCGTAATAATTCATAAATATTAAATAAAAAAAATACTCGTATAAATAAAAATAGTTAAGGCGTTATTAAAAGTGACAATGAAACTCTGACGGTGTGACTACGTGCTTGCCCGTCAAACGTTAACTGCATACAGCTTATTTAGTGTGGTGAAACGAGTAAAAGGGCTGCATACGAATATACACGACTTGTATGATTCAGATACACCCTACAATGGAATGTAATGTTCTTGTACTGCCATACTGAGGAAAATGCACACGTGTTTTCCGAATGTTTTCGTTACACATGCATGTTACAACTTTTCTAATATGTTTGCGCCCTTTAATCATTTTCATCTAATCGCATTAAAAATATTTAGTTTATTTTTAGAAAATTACTGAAAAGGCAACATTTCGATAACGAATGAATTGACAGAATGAATTTAAATACAATCTATGAGAACAGGATTCACATTGTTCAGATGAACTGTTCTCAAACTGCTTGACAGTCTCAAGCGTACAAGAATTGCCTTTAAGAGTGAGATTGCCGTGGAATTGGCTTGCTTGGAGAAATGAAAGAGGAGCTAAGGAATATTTTTAAATTATTAATTTGTGAGTTGTTTTAGTGGGGATTCCCCAAAAAACGCTTCTGTTAAGCAAGAATTGACAGCTTGCTGAAACCCACACCAATCACGCTTCATGTATTATGTATGGAAATTTTGTGCAAAGTAACAGTCCCAGAGCAAACTACCGTTATTATTATTTGATAATATCAAATGGAAATGTATGCCATTCGCTACGTCCACTGCGAGCGCCACTCTCCTCTCAAAAGCGATATACACATAACAAATTTTTAACAGTGTTGACGTATTGGCATAGAGCTTGTATGGTTGGATCGACCTTTATCAAGATAACTTTTAATAACTTTATGTAGTTTTGAAGAGCAACATATCAATTTGTATCGTTGAAAATGCTCAAAATGTAAAAACGTAAGATCTTCACTTCCAGTAATTTTTGAGATATAAAATTTCAAAAAATCAATATTCACACTTTAATATTAATGTTTCCATTGACGATGACATGCTCGTTCATTATTGCATTACACTGCGTGCTAATGAAGACCATCACCAACCAGCTTTAGAGAAGCGTAACGAAACGAATTCGAATCTAAATGTGCTCGTAAAAAAATATATTTCATATATATTTTCGCGAAAGACAGGAATCTTAAATAGTTTATCTAATAGAGTTTTGCCATTCGTTTACTTGGTTTCCAAAATTCAATGTTGATTCCGGGCTGTTTGGAATTTCTTAGTTCCAACTCTCCAACACTAGAGGACATTTATTTAAGAGCAGGTTCGCTTTAGTGATCCGAATTTTTGAAAATTTATTACCACGCCAAAAAGATGTTATAATTTATTCAAATGTCTGCTCTTTTCGAAATCATCCGTTTGAAGATAATGTAAATATATACATACATGTACGAGTATATGTTTATATACATACTTGTTTTTATTAATGAAAGTTTACGACATCGTTTAATCTATTTTAATTGATTTGTTGCAAAATATAAATTTTTTTCCTCTCAGTTGAAGTTTACGAAATGATTTCTTTTTATAAAAATACGTATTGATACTGATAAGTAGTCGTAGGCAAACCAGGAAGATGTTTTCGATGGGGCACTGCACGCACTGCACTCACTGCAGGGTATAATGACACGAAATGTTATAATTTCACAAAGCGGCGGCCGACAGGGAAAATGTCACACAGCCGCAATTACGACACGTGTTTCATTTCCCAGTTTAGCAGCCATCGCATTTAAAATACTTAATTAATTATTTAGTTGTATGTGATGTAGAGTCTAAGTATTACCTGCTTGCAATTTTCGTCATATTAATTGATTATTATTATAATTATTTTCTATTAACTTAAAGGAAATGAAAATCCGAGTAGTGCAAGTATATGCTTTTCTAACACTAGACAAATTCAACCGCTTACAATCGTTTCCCAATATAAACTGAAATTCTAAAAAACTTTTTTATGTAGAATTGAATGAAATTTTTAAAAAAATATATTTATGCATATATATTCGTAAATATATATATAAATAAATATATGTATGTATTTATTTGTGATGTCGTCGGTAGTGCGTGTGTATGCAAGCAACACACGGCATCGTATACGAGAGCTTTCATACTTTTTGTTGCTGGGAAATTGTTGTTATTGGAATGTTGATAAGGTATTTCTATATTATTTTTTCAAGTCTTTATAGTGATATTTCATACGATATGCCACGAATGTTGCACTCAATGTAGAACACATCGAAATAGATGTCAATCTTGGTGAGCGTTGAGTATTTTTTGCCTAAGCTTTTTTCCACCCATTTCAGATGATCATTTATAATGATTAAACATTTGCTTTCGTTTCAAATTGTCTCTTTAAACATTTTATGAAATAACCGCATTCATGCTCGCTTTATTTCTTGTGATTGTTTTAAGATTATAATCGCCGATTAAATATGATAAGGGGCAGAGTTCTAAAAGAGTTTAGAAATAATTTCCAACAACTTCAGCGCAATGCAAACACTATATGACAACCAAGTTGGACAGCAAAGGTTTTCTAACGACTTAATCTCAGATTTAATTTTTATCGGTTCGTTTAAGGATCATAGTCATATCTTAATGACTGCCTCCGTAGGCGAATGAATAATGCGTAGCCTACTAAACAGGAGATCGCGGATTTGATGCCTGCCTATACCCTGGGTGTTTTCCTGCGGCCAAGCCGAAAGCTTTGCACGTTAAATTAGTTAAAAAAAAAAGAAACTAATTTTTTTTCTTGAAGTAAACCAAATTGGGCCTCAGGAGACATGACTGATTGGGCTGCTTAAGCTGTTTTCTGTTCGCGTTTTTTTTTCATTCCCCATAGCTTTGCCAAAGTATATAAAATTAAAATATATAAAATTTATATATTTTTTAAAAACTTTAAAGGTTAAAACAAATATATGAAAATGCTATAATAATATAATGTGGTGGGAATTTTTGTATAAGCAAACCAACACAAACCAGAGAAGGGGAAAAGATGATAAGTAATGTGTCTCACACTCAGCTCTCTAATTTAATTTAAAAACAGAATTATTACAGGCAAACCGCACAATAATAATAATAATAAATTAAACAATAAATTAACTACACTTTACTTTCACGAACTGTTGCTTTACTTACTGGCGTATCTAATCGTGGAAAATAAATTAAATTTCATATTTATTTTTAATGCATAAAAAAACATTTACAGGGAACAAAAAAGTTCATACGAGTGTAATTTTTTTTTTAATAGATTTTAAATCGAAACTGACTTTTCCCCTAAACATTTTTCTATTTCGTTGGAGAAGTTTTTCTTTTTCATACATCTAAGCTTATTAATTCATCAGTCTCACTGAATGAATCAATGAAGCGGAATAGAAACACGCACTTCTCATCATTCTTCCTTATTCGCCATACGATCGGTGGTCATGATTTTTAAACTTGTAAGTTTATGATTTGAATTTAAAAACAAGATAAAAAAAATTTCCTGAATTGCATTTTAAATATCCGATTCCTTAATATTACTAATGAAATATAAATAAATATATTAAATTGGCTTTATATAATAATAGAATGTGTTATTTTTTAAAATCATTAAAAATATTATTGTGGTAAAATATATTGAAAGTAAAAATGTAAAAATAAAAAAAAAAATCCGAAAAAATAAATATTGTTTTCAAAAATTTTTTTGGTATTGAACTCAATATCTACGAAAGAAACCCTAAGAAAGCTCTGTAGCAATATTAAAATTGTCTTTGAACAAATTAAGTTTTCCGAATTCGAATAGCTTTTGTTATGAAAGTTTTCAGAAGTAGTTTAATATTATTTACGTTTGAATATTAATAATTTCTTTCAGTGTACGTTAAATGGCTTTTAGTTTGCAAGCCACATGCAATGGGGAGTTCGCACTTTGGCCTTCTTTAAAGTTTTATTACTCTCAAATACAAAAACAACAAACTATTGTTTTTTGTTTGTTTTAAATTGCTTTCGAGCCAATAATTTTAATAACTCATTCATTACTGCCGTCATGTCAGCTACGACCCTTGTTAGTGACTTAATAAAAAAAAAAGGAATTTTAATTTGTTTTTAAAATTTAATTCTGATTGCAACTGACATTATATTAAAATGAATGCAACGCGACTATTTGAATGATATAACCAATTTCTCTGTGGTGGCCTGGAAGTGACATGAAATGGAAGCCGCTGTTAGTTTCTCATTATTATCACTTTTATTCTGCTACCTGCGATAAGAATGTGTTAATACAAGTACTTCATATTAATAGCACTATGGGCCTTACGAGCAATATTATGGTAGGTAACATTAATTCAAATTGAATTTAAATGGTGGCAGTTAAATTTAAGTCTTAAACCGTGATAAATAAAATTCATTTCAGTTTTAAATGTGAAGTATGCATTGAACCCCAAAAACCTATAAGAAGATCAATTTTTTATATATCAAGCAGAGCTTCTTCTTTACATATTGCAATTATTATTTGCATACTTGCAGTGTTAAGTGATTACAGAACAATACTTAAATATTGTTAAGGCAAGAATATTAAGGCAATAACATTTATATTGCGCTGGCTATAGCCATTGGTTAGTCCTACTGATAAATTCAAACTCTTTTATCAAAAAGCTTTAGCAAACAAGAATAATAATAACACACAGTGTAGTCGATCTAATGCAATCAATGGGAAAAATGTTAGATACTAAAGTATAATACGAGTGGCTTTCATGTGTGCTATAAATAATCTTAAAATTTTCGTTATCATTAATATAATATTCATGTTCAGATTTCTTATCGAGACGTAATATTATTTAAAGGATTTCGTAAATGTTAAATTTTCATTATTCAGAGAGACGGCAGTCTTCAGGCCTTTGCAGCACAAAATCAGGATTTCCTTGATTTTAATTTTAAATTTAATTTTTTTTTTGTTTGCCTCTAGAGAAGTTATTTGTAAATAATTCATATTAAATGAGAAAACTATTTTCAGTAATTTTTTATTAGATTTATCATAAATCATTAAACTCTGAAATGAAATAGTGGAAATTATTTCGTGAAAAAAGATCGCATCACAGCCTAGCATTTCATAAGCGAGTAACTTCTCTGCCTCTGTAGGAGAATGAATAATGCGCAGCCTACTAAACCGGATTTCGCGTGTTCGATTCCTGCCTAGACCCTGCTTGTTTTCCTGCAGTCAATCCGAAAGCTTTGCAGTGAATTTAAAAATATAAAAAAAAATTAACTTTTTTATTTCCGAAAATTTGTTAAATAAAAATTTTTCTTCCTTACAACTGATCATTTTAGTAAAAATGGAATATTGTGGTCAAAATTTTATTTCAAATTTGCAGAGTAGAGAAAAATGACATGATGGCACTTTCTGTGGGCAGGCACTGACCGAAGGCTTCCATTAATAGCGGCTGGCTTTTCACTGTGGCCATGAAATCATCCAAAGATACCTGCAAATAAAACTGCCCTCTTAAATAATAAGTAAATGTCTGTGGAATACCACTTTTCCTCTCCTCTTCATAAACACATAAATTAGAAAAAATAGAAGAAATCATGGAAAGCCCCAAGAAGCTCCTAAAGCATATTTCACATTATTATTTATTATAAATTCTTAGTGGAGGAAAAAGTTTAATTTTTATTCAACATTTTAAGCATTTACTTTTATCTTACATAATATTATGGCTCTGCTTCGAGTACAAAATAAAGTTCGAAAAGTAAAATTTTTTTATAAAAATCGGTCTTATCTCTAAAACCGGAATTTATAATAATTAGTAAAAACGAAAAATTTAAAAAGTTGTATCAAGAATTTTACAGCAGGCCATTTGAAGAGTAAGAAAATATAAAAGTGTTCCCTACCTTGCCGTCTTTATCCAAGTCGAATTTTTTTAAAACAATCTCCACTAAATCCTTGACACCTTCATCTGGATCTTCATCTTGCGGTTGTTTTATTAAACAATTTTTTAATAATGTGAACATTTCGTCTTTAGTTATGTAACCATCACCATTTAAGTCGTAAACGCGAAAACAAAAGGCCGCTTTTTCATTAGGTGAACCACGTAAAAAAACAGAGAGCCCTATTAGCCAGCCTTCTAAGCGGAGCGGCAATCCATCATGCGTTTTATCCCAATTACAGAAGATGCGCTCCATCAAGATTTCCTCAGTAACAATATCGAATGTGCTATGCAATAATTCACGAAATATTATACGGTCCATGCCCTTGAAGCCAAATAAATTATTTATTTATTTTTTTTTTTTTTGTTTGATATAATCGAATTTAAAAATGAGAGCTTTTTTAGAATTTACCTCCTGCGCCTGAGCCTTGGGTGCTACCACGCCAGAGGATCCTGATGCCAGAGTTTTAGTACCATATTGGCAGTTTGATAATAATTTACGATAAATTCGGCACAAAGCATTCAATTCATGCCTGAAAATATAATTGAACACTTCTCAAATAAGTTACGTTCGCAACAAGTCCACGGGCCGCCTTAATATGGCTTCCACTACAATTTATTTTTTATCAAATGCCAACATATTGCATATTAATTAAGCTTTAGGTAAATTCCAAAAAAAAAAGAGTATTAAAGAATAAAACATTTTATTTAAGCCAACTCAACTAGCAAAGCTTTCGGCTTGTCCACAGTGTCAGAGCGGAAATCGAAGCTGCGACCTTCTCTTTGGTAGGATTTATTGAAAAATAAAAAATTACTTTTATTTCTTTAACGATTCTGTTAAAAAGCTTATACGTGCTTTTAACAGCGTGCCTTGAGTTCATTCAGATTATTCGAGTGGCAAAAAACACAGAAAGATGCATTTAAAGGAATTGCCATGCAGTTTGTTATTTTTGGAAAGCAGGACTGTCAACTGAAGTCAAGTTTCAGTTGCAGAGTTTCGATTGAAAGCAATATCTTAAAAAAGTTAGTCTTTCATTATTGCTTCCAGGCGAATCAATTGCCTTGCTTATATTGTAAAGAGATCCGTATTAAAGATATTTTCTTTCTGAATCCTGGTATGTATGTGCTCGTGTTTTCATTATCCATTATGCGTATGTGTTCTAATTTAAGATCAAATCATTCATGCGCACCTCGTGCGCTCCACACTGCGTATGATTAATGTTGTTGTTTGGGATCACTCATACGCGCCACTCACTCAGTAACGTAACACATGCAACCCAACTAATTGATTGATGATTTATTTGTTAATTTTTTTTTTGGTTACGCTGAAAGCTTTATGCAAGGAAAAAGCTTCTTTTTTCGAAATAACTTGGCATAATGCCGCACGAATGATCTGCGTGAGGAACGGCGGCTGGCGCCGCTTAAAAGTTGAATTTTATCGGCTGGATAAAAAAGGGGTTTTCGTTATTGAAACTTTTACTTAAAAGTTATCTTTGAGTCAGTGCATAAGATTAGACTTGAAAGTAAATACGATCTTTCAAATAGTTTAATGTAGTTCTATAAGGCAACGACATTTAGTATTTTGCTTAGTGTACTTAATGCGGTATCAGTAAGACGTAACGTAACTACTTACGTTTGTCAGATGTTTGAGAGTAAATTTTTTTTTTGTTACTAAATTATAAAAACGCCTCTAAAATTTCCAACTAACTCACTTGTTAAATTTGGTTTTCTTTCGGAACTGTTCCAACAGCTTGGGATTTATTTTTCCACTTAATTCATCCATTTTTTCCTTTTTCGAAAGTTGTTTGGTTTTCATTGAAGCTTTCGATTCCTTCAATTGATTGCAGGAACTACGTTGCCTTCTTGCCAAAAAAACCGATACTGATTTCAAAATAACCGTGTTGGCATGTGCCTTAGCAATGCCAGTACCTTGACTCGTAGGGCTGCTGTCAACACCCACACCTAAATTGGTTGCCACTGTCATAGGAAACACACAATGTAAAAAATGAATAAATAAATTTGAAATTTGTAAAATATGAAATGTGATGTGGGGGAAAAAATTGGTATAACAACAGAAACAAATATAAACTGAAATTAGTTAAAAACATGCAATAGTGTTTGGCCTTTTTGGGGTTTATCGCCAGGAAGCCAGCATACAGACAAACTGTCTGTCAGAAGATAATCAACGTGTTTGTATGAGCTTATTTTGGCCAGCAGAGTTGCGCTACAATCTAGCATTTTTGAATCCTTCTCATCACTTCATTTCTCCAGAGTGGATGGACTCCTGCTGTCTATTTCTTTCTCAGCTGACCTAAGATCGGTTTCTATTTTCACAATAACTTCCTATAATATAACCAAAACAGTGTGGCAAAAAAAATTTATCTACAAATTTTTACTCTTTCGAAAGATATTGGCGAAATTTACTTCACATATTCCTTTTCTTTAGTTAGGAAATAGGACGAATTCTACTTTATCACCATTTGGATTTTTCTACTTGCGATACAGTCGCTGTCAAGTCCTGCTATATGCAACCATGTAGTAATTTTAATTGAAGCATTTATTTCTTTATTTAAACTTATTTTTCAATTGTATCTACATGAAAAAGCAGCCAATGAAATAACTGCAGTGAAGTACAAGGAATTAGCAAAAAATTGAGGGATCCTTCCCTTTATAAATCATGCCAATATAATATTTTTAAAAGCACAAATTAAAGCAAACAGTGCTAGTCTCCTCTCCATCAGTGTATATCTATAAATATGCGTTACTAGCAAAGCTATTTAGTTGGTATTGTATGAATGCATATACATACATATGTATATATGTCTATGGGAATATGGGGGGTGAAATCCATAATCTTATAACTCACACATACAAGTATTAACCATATGGAAATGTTATGGACTACAAGATTAATATTTATTCGGCATTTAATTTACAGTAATAAGGCATAAATTGATAAACATTTTTTTGTTATATGCTTTCATAGTTTAGCCAACGATATGTGGATTTACGTACATACTCGTATATGATTTCTTTTCTTTATTTCGTAGGCGTAACCCTGGGTATTTGTTTATAATTCTGTCTTTATTGTGTTACCAATAACATTAAAGGCCACATTACCAACACCAAAGTTAACACCAGGCAGTTCTTCTAGTCTTACAAAAGCTCCGGTTCTCACAGTTTCTAATTCACTGTGAATTATTTCACAAAAAAAAACCAAAATATAACACATTCGAGTACATACGAAAGCACATATTTAAATTGATAGGCAATCAGTTTAATGCACAACGTTTGTGCATTCCACTCTACTTTTTGCTTTTCAATATAGTCGCAAAGTCAAAGCTTTTCTTTGAAAATGAAAAGTGTAGTGAAGCAGGGAGTAGCTTAATTAAAAATTAGGGAAGAAACATTAAACAGTGTCTTACAGCAATTCAAGATGAGCATGCGGCAGTTGAACAGCAAAGTCGAACGGCCTACGAAAAAAATAATTTCGCGTAGGAGGTTAGAAAAGTGTTCAGTAAATTTGGTTACTTCAAATCGAGAATGAACAAAAAGTCTGAATTTGTGTAAAATTTTTTAATATCGTGTTCTTCGTAATATTGAAGGTGATGCTAATTTAACTCTACGAAATACTTGTTTTAAAATTAAATGTATTATTTCTTTATTCATCTACAGTACAGTGTTAGCTTTTCTTTACATTTCAATGTTTTATTATACGAGTGTATACTCGTGCAGTTTTTTAATAAAAATAAAATATTTGCCAATTATTTGGGCGAAACTATTTGTTATAGTGGATTCACTTATTAGCCGTTTCTTAAAATTCACGAAAGTCTTTTTAAAGTATCCCAAAGTATGCCGACTTTCTACAGAATACTGGAAAAAGTAGCAAAGATGTAACTAGAATCAGTAGGTCCCTTGTGGACAATGAGGATCTTCTCTCTCTGTCTCTAATAATAAAAGAAAGTTGATTTTTAAAATTCAAAGAAATCTTTATTATGTATTCATTTTTCCAATGGAATTCTTTTGTAAAAATTAGAATTTTTATCTGAGAATATTTCGAAATATTTAAAAGTAATTTTTTTTTTTGCCGCCTAATGTATCTATAATAATTATTATTTTTATTTAATTTGGGTTGCTCTCAAGAATTTCGCTAGACCTCAAAGAAGACTCATGCTGCCAAAAAAAAAAAATGATGAAGGACAAAATGCATAAAACAATTGGACGTTTTTTTTCTTTGACAAATGGGCGACAAGGACAATGGAGGATGCGAATGCTGCCGGACTTTTATTCAGAGATCCGGATTCTCGTAAACGTTCTGACAACGTACGAAATACAATTTAGCTGACCCTGCTACTCATCACTGCGGCAGTTGTTATAAATTGTTCTTAAATTCCTTTAGCGGGATAATGTTTGCCTTTCCCTGTTCAATATATTGTCCTATAACTAAGGCATTAGGAAGCTGGAATTTAGATCTGAACTTTCACTTCTTTTGAATTACTTAGCTGAGTCGCATTGAATATGAAGAGTTTGAATCCGCTGATGAAGATTTGAATAAAAATCTATAACGAATGCCCCAGTTATTATTCCGTAGCGATATCGGCAGCAAAAGGAAACATAACAGACAAAACACGGAAGTAGGCAACGGCGAAGTATGCTTACCGGGTAAATCGTGTTACAAAGAACTCGTCAAATGGAAAGTGGCTATGTATACAGCACTCCTGCAATCCCAAAAGCTGATTTTATTTATGCGATTTTACGGAAAACAAATTCTAACCTCATTAGCAGGCATGACAATTTTTGGCTTCTACAGAAATTCATCTAATTGACTTATTATTAAAATTAATCACTAGTTAATACGTTGTTAATAATCACACAAGCAGGGAAATGTATGTTTGCAGATATAAAAAGTATGCACTTCAACTGCTGCCAATGGATCTGATGATGAGTCACACTAGAAGAATTGTTTTGAATACTCTTTCCAAATTACATCAGACCTAAAATGTGCAGTTGCAACATAAACTGAACTTTTTCTTTGTTAATTATGTAAAACATACTCGTACGGCAAATGAGTTAAAATATTTCCAATCTCGCTAATTGAGAAATTGTATAATTTATTTCTCTATTAATTGAAATTTTATTAATATTGTCGAGTTTTCTTCTAATTTAAGTTTATATACGAGATTAAATGTGTATGTTACCCATATCTTTTTAGCACACTTGCAACTTCCAAACTGATATAAAAAAAATATATGAAATCAACAAGAATAAATGTAACCATGGCATAAAAATCTCTGCGTGTCGAAAGGGTTGTTAAAGTATCGTTTTTGATTTTGTCACATAAAGTTGGTGCTGGTGCTGGTGCTGGTGCATGCGGACAGTTCATTTAAGTTCTTCTATTATGAACAATACACTAGAGGTCATGCAAATGTAAAATATCATATTCCTTCTTAAGAAGTCCTTGTAATTCTATAAGCTTAGCAGTTAGATTTCAATACAAAAGTTGATTTATGCAGCTTTTGAAATTTTCAAGGAATTGTTGCAGCCCGTGCTGAATACCGCTACTATTTATTGATAAAACTTAAGTACACATTTACATACTTGCACACATTCCCACTTATTTGTAATCGCATTCGTGTTCCTATTCGAAAAGTACACTGCGCACATTTTAAAAAATAAGAGCCTCATATGAAGTTCATTATAATTATAAATTTTTGCAGTAGAATTTTTTTTTACATATATAAAATAAATACAAAATCGTTCTTACTTTTAGATAGAAGTAATTACTGTTGTTTGAAAAATTGCAAACAAAATATTATTCAATGGAAATAAAAATGACTCAAGATATTTATAACAAAAGCAAACTTTCAATGTGTGAACACTGTATGCAATTTCTAAACGAATTTCATAAATGGAAATAAAATATTGGCATGCTGGTTTTCATTTTTTCATTCATTTCTCACCCAGCCGTGATTCACAACCGTGCACATTCGTATTATTTGTCGAATGTGGCAGGGTAAATCGTCATGTTCTTAAGCATGCCCAAACTTAAGTAGTTTTTTTTGTTTGGCGAGCAATAAAATTTCGAGCAATAATAGTTAATTTTCTTTTTATTTTCTTCATATGTATATATATCTGTATTATTTACTTAACTCTTAAACTTTAATTTCAAAATATGTTTTTATATATATATATATTTATTAGACATAATTTTATATTATTTCTTTTTTAGTTACACGCTAAAGTTAAAAGCTAAATAAAATTATAAAAAATAAAATATTATGAGAGAGAACATACATATAAAGAACAAGATGTGTTTCTAATTTTTTATAACAAAAATGACTTATAGTTACATAAATCTATTATTAATTAAAGGAAGAGATTTTAAGAAAGAAATAAAAGAATAGTTTATATAAAAAAATAAATAATTACAAATTTAATTTGGAAAAATATACATGTTCTAATGCAGAGATATTTTGTAGTATTCTAAAAGGATGGGAGATAATGGTGGTCGTTGTGTTCTATAGGTGTGTATGCGTATGTTTCAATGGATGTGTTGCTTACGAGTGCATGTAGGAAGTCATATTTTGGATGTTTCAGTTGGATATGCGGAGGTCGTGGCGGAAGTTGCAGTGTAAAAGATAAGTGTTTTCTTTGACAAATTTGTGTTATTTGTTTTCTTTATTTTAAAAATAAATTTATTTGCTTTCTATTCTGTACTCTTTGCGTTTATTGAAAGGAATTGAAGAGGGTTATTTTTGTTGAATTTGTAACTAATGGGTTTTTGATATATTGATTGGTTGAATGATTGGTTAAGGTTATCTGTATTGTTAGTATTTTTTGTTTATACCTGTACACAGTATTAGAAGGGAACGGAATTTACTTTCTATTGTGGGTCTGTGTGTTGTGTGGGCTTGTGTTTAATTTTAATGATATTAAAGTTAATTAATTCATCTCATTTTGCTTCTGGTTGGTTTTCTTTTTTTTCAAATTTGTTTTTGTATTCTCCATTAAAATTGTAATCTATATAATTATTGCAATTATTTTAAAATTCATAATATTAACTTAATAATAAACCGGTATTATAACTCCATATCTCTTGCTTCATCTTCACTGTAGTCGGACATACTGGACTCGCTATCACTACTTTCGCGTTCGACTTGAGCGGCCCTCAAAGCCTCCTCAGTGGCATAACGTTGTACATAATCAGCTACTTTGCGATGATATTCTTCAGGTTCGTGTAAATACAGTGAGGCTGCATCGCGATTAAGGGGATCTACGGGGTTTGGATATGTGAGCAGCTGTGGCAAAAAGGATTCAAAGATATTTGACAAATCATACAAAGCCGTCCAGGCCTGATTTATAACATCTAGACAAACAGTGCCAGATGATTCGTCAATATTAGGATGATAGATTTTATTCACAAAACCTATGCTAGGTGATTTGAATGGATAGTTGTCGGGCAGGTAGACACGAACCTTCCAAATGCCACCTTGGTACGGTGTCCCGTGTGGGCCAAAAAATTTTACATGAAATTCATTCAGACCGCCTATAATTGTCACCTCATGTTTTGATTCTATCAATTTAATAACGTCATTGTCCATGCGACGTTTTCCAGCACTTGGTGACGACATTTTATTCCCTAAATAGTTATGTTTATGCGAGCGTATAGTGGGATACAAGTGAAGTGCGGGCGTCTCTGAGAAGTATTTTATCACAACTGCATACAATATTTTAAGCAACAAGCACTTCTTACACCACCGCGGCTATATTTTATATGCGTTTCCAATTTATATAAAATTATGTCAAATCTGAAAAAGGAAATCAAAACAAATGAGTTATAAAAAAAAAAAAAAATAAAATAATTCACATATGTATATAAGTAACTACACAAACCTAAATACATATACGCATTCATACACACATGTATGTACATAATTCTTGTGAAAAAACATACATACAAGCATGCATATAAAATAGAGCATATGTATGTATATACACATATATGTAAGTATATAACTCCTTGAAAAATCAGAACTGGAAGAATTTCGACGTATCATTTATTCTCATTGGGGTTTCGTAAGCCAAAAGATTGGGAATAAATTAAATAGTTTATAATTAATCCAAATACACATTCAAAATATTTATATATACAATTTATTTGTATATTTATTTACATTGGTTAATATTTGTTATTGGAACTAATTCAGTTACATTCAATAAATTGTTCTTTTTGCATTCCAATCTGGCTTAAAATATTTAATAGAAAAAGAGTAACAAGCCACTCCAACGACAAGAAACCTACACACATACACACTTGTTTCCACTTGAAAGTGAATAAAATATATTTTGCACACAACTTGCATAATTGTGTTTCATTTCAGGAAATTAAAATTTGAACGAATCTAATCTTAATGTAAAAGATTCTGCCTATACATTTTGCTTTTGTTTTGCGCTTTAACATAGTTTTTAATATTCACAAATGTTGACTCCACAAATAAACACCCACGAACATTTTTCAAATGCTTAAACACGTGCAACAACTGGCTTTTACGTAGAAACAATACATCCAATGGCAAACAAAAATGGTCCAGAGTGTTTTTTTTAAAAATTCAAGCTACCTGATTCTCTGATAACATCACATATTGGAAAATTTCTGGGATTCGAGGTCAAGATCAATTACAACATTTCCATTGTTTAACAGCTTTCCAAAAAGTTTAGTAAATCAGAAAAACATTACTTGTAACCCTTCCATATTAAAGTAGCGATATCTAATGCAAAAGAAAAAAAAACTTGAAAAGTTCTAAAAATAAGTGTTCTGAAAGCATCACAATGAAGTTTTCAGATTGTCTTTTTTTTACATAAATTACAATAATTATTGTTCGGAATGACCAATGCGCATAGACACGATTAAATAGGAAACTAACCAAATTAACGAAATAAACAGGAAACGAAAAAAGTTAGTCTTTAGAACTGCTGGCATTTTCATATTCATCAATTGTAAGCAACAATATTTAAGTATGTACGAGTATGTATGGATGTGTGAACTGAGACAACGAATTTTAAAATTAAAGTTGACGTCAATGTCTTATTGTATTAAGTGTTTGCATATTTTTATTATGCATTCAATTGTAGGAGGTCAAATCTGTAGAGGCGGTACAAAAATTACGATTAAGGAAGGTGCACTCCGATTTCTATTTATCCATACACACGCACATATCCATAAGTAAATATTTATTCTTGTATACAATACGATTTACATATTTATGTTCAAGCATCTATCTTTGTTTATATAAACAATAATTTGTTTATGTTTAGAATTGATGTTAGTAGGTTGCAATATTGAAACACGAGAGTATTCAAATATGTATGTACATACATACATATGTATCTAAGTAATTATGCACATGCCACATATGTATGCCCACACAATTTGACATGACTGCATACATAAGCAAGTGCTATATTTTTGTATAGAGAAAATATTGGCACAAAAATAACTCAGGTCTTTTAAAATTTTTTTTTGTATTATAAATTGTTGTTTTAATATGTTCGCATATACATACTTATGTATTTCAGTTAAGCTGTATGTAAGATTGTCTAATCCTTATTTATTCTCAAACTTTCGGCATTAAATTCACATTTGTAACGCAAAAGTCTACATAATTACATTAACTCTCATTAGCTTATTATGCACAACAATTTCCAAGGCGAGTGCAATACAGAGACAGACAGCTGATTATAAGAATCTCAGTTTCCCTCAAACATGCCAGCATATCGTACATACTTACTTATATAAATATGCATAAACATGTGTGGTCATTGCAAATAAAATCAAAGCAGTTAATTAATAGAACTTTTTTAAGGTATTTTTTGAACATTTGTTTTCGCTTGTGGTAACACTGTTACTAATACTTACTAATTTCAAGCTTTATTATTACTAATAATAATAAAGCTTGAACCCCCATGTTCTCAAAAACAAACGAAATAAAATATGTTTTTTTCAGTTTTATAGAGGATAATTTAAATTGCAGCATTCTCAAACTAAAAGGTTTATAACATCTAACGCTAAGGAATGGAACAGTAGTCTAAAAAAATATATTTTACACATCTTTTCTAACGTCAGAATAATATACACTAAAGCGTGAATAAAATAGATGCGTTGTATTTTAATTGTTTAAGCACGTGTGTATGCCCGTACATACATACGTAAATATACAATGCTTGAGTAATTTAATTTCCGCGTTTTCATAATAAATAATATTCTGCCGTACATTTTAAAAATTATTGTAATATACACAGATCCATACATATAAATAAATATTAAACTTTAGATTTTATGCAAAACGCATTCGATCTACAAACACATGTAAATATATGTATACATATGTATGCACACACACATCCATATGTATATACACATAGCTATGTATGCACATAACACCTCCGTTGAAGTTAAATAACTGCGTATTAAATGTGATATCCAAATTATGTATGGATGTATGTATGCATGTAGTTCAAACTCAAAATATGAAATATTGCTTTTATCTCCATTAGTTATTTTGTCAACACAAACACCTCAGCTGTTCAAAATTAACAGAATAATAACAGAAAATAAAAAATACATCAGATAAATTCAAGAGCAAAAACTCACCACACAGTGGAGGCTTCTAACAATGGGAAATAACACCCCCTTTTTCCTTTAATTTTAAAGCAGATACATCATACACATGCATGCATGTACACACGGCCATACTGAACATACCAAACAGATGATGATAAACAAAAATCAAAACATACCTACACACCACGTACGTACCAAATACGTGATAAAAAAATGGAGAATAAAAAATAAGTAAATAGTAAGATCGAATTTATAAATTTGTATCTCTTTTATATGTATGTAAGTGTATAAAAATGCAGTTTCATGTTTACACAAGCAAACGTACATTGCATTAGGACTACTTAAAAAATTTGACAAAACGTATTTCTACCTGAAAAAAAGGATTTTGAACACGCATATCAAACAACTTCATCCCAAACGAATTTGCACAAAAAAACGCATGACAAATATACATAAACAACATATCAGTACAGATAAGGTTAAACACATGTACATACATAACAGATAAGGTGCAGAGATACGTATGTACATACGTGTATGTATTCATCTCTATATAGATATGTGTAATATTTATAAATGGATTTTGAGTGTAAGAATAATAAACATTGGATAAGCATCCAAGGATGCATGCATGCATGTACATATGTACGTACAGAGGTAGGTATACATTTTAATTTCACACAATATTCTGTGGCTTATCTATGTACATACATACATAAGTTCATACTGATGTAAATGCATATTTTATTATTATTACATATTATTTCCACATATTGTGGACTTTTAAGATATTTAATGAAAGACAATTTTTTTATTTACAAAATATGTATGTATGTATGTATGTACGTATGTATTTGCTTGTGTGATGTTGTATAAAATGGGAAAGAAGAACAAAAGAAAAACACACACAGTCTCAGCATTAAGCATAAACTGATGCACAATTAAAAAATAAAACTAAACACAAAATCAAATTAAAGCCAATAACAAAATGGCAAAATAATGATAAATAACAAAGAATATTATAGCTCTGCTAATCAAATATCTACATACGTATCTACGTATATGTATAAACGACTTACTTATCAACCCATACGCATGTATGTATATTTATTAATGTAAATATACATACACATAAATAAATTTTTAGTACTGTGAAACAACCACGGATAAATTATTATGTTATTTATGATAATGCATTTGCATCGCTTTTTTATTCCTTGAATTATCAACTTTTGAATGTTCTTTGTCTGCTAGTGTAAGAATATACACACACCAAAATCACTCACTACCACACCACCACAAATTAAAACACGCACACTACTGACTTTGCTTTTATTTCTTAACACAACTCGCACCTTGGAATAACAAAATTGTACTGGTAAAGCCAAATAAAAACAACATTTTATCAAATACAAAAAACCCTATATTAACACATGATTACCGTATCACAAAAATATTATAAATAAAACTGGATATAAAATCCCATTTGAGGCATCATTTTCACTTTGGTAGGAGATTATGGGTTTTCGTTGCACATTCTAAGAGTTTCTATTCATTTGCAATAAAACTACGATTAATAAGAATTTATCAAAATTTAACTCAAATTGAAATAACTATTTGGAATACTAAACAAGACTAATACAAGATATAATAAGTACGAAAAAGAGAATGTAGTTCTTTTTGAATTAAAAAAGAATACCTAATGGCTTTTCACACACTTTAGGTTTGACTCGTACCATGAAGTTTAAAAAAATTTTATACTTGAAGTTTGCTGGAGAATGGTAATAAGAAATTTGATGAAATAAAATAAATTTTGTATGAACGTAAAACCGGATCAAGTAGACCTGATGTGTGTGAAAGAAGTTTAAGAAAATTTTATACTTGAAATTGGATGCAGAATGGTAATATAACATTTAACCATATAAAGTTGAGAGCTATGAAAACGAAATTTGATAGCACAAAATATTTGTGTATGAACATAAAAACGGATCAAGTAAACCTGACTAATGATGCAGATGTAGTAAACAGATGTTTACTCATTTGGAATTGAGTACAGAGCTTAATAAATATTCCCAACACTTTTATTTGTGGAATTTTCAATATTTTTTGTCCGATTAAAGCTACAACTATTTTACTACGTATGTTTGCAAATATATTTTTGAAAAAAAAATTCAAATGAATCCCTAATAAGGGCACAAATCTTATCATCTGGCTACTATAACGTTTATTTTTCCCCTTAACAAATAAAAATTGCACATATATTTGGAAGAAAATTAAACCAAGAGATGAATAAGATTGTTTTTGCTATAAATAAAGCAACCGTAGTCAGCCTATCTTTTCTACGATTTTTATGTATTTTTCAGATTGAATTAATAAATTAATAAGGTGCAATTAAAACCCAAAAATAATGCAATGAATTAAAAAATGTTTCTAATAGAATTGGCGTACTAAAAAAAAAATTAGCCAATAACGAATAAAGGAAAATCCTGTATAAAGACGTAATAAGCGAATAAAAGACTTTGCTACAAAACTATGACGGCGATAATTCGCATTTTTCTATTATTTATGTTGTTAGTCCTCGACAAACTCTAATCAGATTTTAATTCATCACGCTATATTTAACAGTATATACATATTTATATACATATATATGTATACATACCATGATACATATTTTTCTTTGCAACTTATAATATGCAAAAAGCAGTGCTAATAGATTACACTTACACTTTTTTTACAGCACTCACTAATGATGAGATAATAATTTTCTTTTTGTTTTCAAATAATAAATTACTTAATTATTATTAAAACACTTTTTAAGCACAATGTTTCTACTGAATTTTATTTCCAATAATTATCTAGTCTCCAAAAAACTAACAGCTGACTGCCATACAAAGCCCCAATTCCTTTTTACCACTTTACAGCTGCCA
This sequence comes from Ormia ochracea, assembly GCA_963402855.1. Lineage (NCBI taxonomy): Eukaryota > Metazoa > Arthropoda > Insecta > Diptera > Tachinidae > Ormia > Ormia ochracea. The sequence continues at coordinate 54,341,204 of OY727107.1, forward strand.
TACTGTTTAAAAAAATTTCGTAATCCGGTATTAACTTGGCAGCACAATATAATGAAAAAATTTATTGTAAGTGATCTAAACAAATCAAAATCCTTTCAGTTTTTTATGAAATGTAGTAAAGCGAGTCTAGAAAACTGCATTTTGTGAGAAAATATGATTGAAGGTTTGGTAAATTAAAGAATTCCACTATAAAGATAAAATTTTATTAGATTTTTGAGTACGATTAACACGCCACCTGCTTGTCAATTCTTAAAGAATATAAACAAACGGAATCTTTTTTGACACGATAGAGAAATGTTTTCTGTTTTCTTTGATGCCTCTCTTCAATTTTTTGCGGCAACGCATGTCAATCAGAGACTACACATACTTTGTAATTCCATTAAAAAGAAATTTGTAAGAACCGTAGTAAAATCAAAATTAAATCGTGCAATTTGTAAAAATAAGGAAAAATTTAATTAAATGTAAATTTGGAAATTGTATTCATCTTAACGCATGCGAAAAAGCATTAAACAAATTGAAATCTAATGTGCGTGTATGTTACAAAACGTATCCTATTAAATTTCTTTAATTTAATAAATGTGTAGATGCAGTTAAGGTTATTCATACACACCCCCTTCTATTTCCTTTTGGGTGACTTATTGCTGATTATGTGTTTTGTGTATATAAATAAAAATAACAAAATAAGAAAAAAATACGATGTAGTAAAAGAAAATCATTGGTCTTGAGCTGTTTTGCAAAAATCGCCTGATGTTTCCTTTCGAAAGCGTGCATTGAAAGTATGTTTGTGTGTACATCATGCATAATATTTATGCACTGGTTATCAAAAAAAAAAAAAAAAAACTTTGTAAAATGAAAAGTGTAATGAAAAGAATAGACTATGAATTCTCGAATATTCATATGTGCAACTTGTTACCTCTCTATAATCGATTTCAATGCATTCTTAGATTAACGTATTAATACTGAAATAAATATTGATTTTTTTAAACATTTTGTATAGTGTTAAAAGGCAAGAGAAATTCTTTACATTTCAAAAAACAAAAGCTACAGAAAGTAGATTCGCTCAGTAAAAGAATTCTAAATTTAGCGAAAATTTTCGACACCGATCATACAATTGAATTGTGTAGTATTTAAATATTTATAACAAGTTATAAAAGTTAATATGAAAAATCTCTATAAATGGAGTTATATAAGCCCGCAATTCACTTCTGGCGTACATGTAAAGAAATGTATGCGCCTCTATAATCATATTACCTAAGCAGGCGAAACTGCTTAATCAAGTTATATAGGGTTTCATTCTATTCGTATTTAACTCATATGTCATACTTCCGTGTTGCAAGGATAAGTGACTTACTGTTTGTAATTCTAAACGGAATGTCTATATGGTGAGCGGTTTACTTAAAAAAGGAAAGTGCGTCTTTTATACTTTACACTTCCTTTATCCGTCGTCATAGAAAAAAAAAATTATTTAAATTTTTCAACCGTTAAAATCAATTTTTAAACGCAACGAATAAATGTCCCAATGCTAATTTCACCTTGTTAATAGTTTGTATAACATTTAAACATACAACCGACGTCATGAATATAGGAAGAAATCGGAAATTTAAAGAATCGAAGCTAGTGGCACGACAATAACGTATTTCAGGAAAAAGAAACTCAAAGTAATTCTAAATAAAGGAACGAGAAGAAACCGTGCCAGATATGTACGCAAAAAGCAATTTATTTTAGTCACTTCCAATGATCACTTTATTAATATACATTTCTTTTCAACCTAAAAAGCTCTTAAATAGATTAAAATTAAACATTTTACAGAATCATTATCTACTAAATAAAATAAAAGTTTTAATCAGTTAAAAGTAAAGCATAGAACATTTGAAATGTTTCTCTTTTTCTCAAAGTTGTGGTTCATTGTTTAAAAATTTAATTCAAAGAGACTATTTTTGCTATCAATGATTTTCTTATGATAAATAGAAATATATTAAAATATACTAAATATAAAAATTACAATAATTTCGATCCCCATTACGTTTCCACATTAGTCGTAAACAATCGCCGTAAATAATTAGGACGAAAAAATTGAACAAGTGTTCTAAAAAGAGTCTAATCGGCCACAAAATCAAACTAATGCTCGGAATCCATTAAAAAAAATTTGTAATTGATTAAACGTAAAAGGAAAAATAACTTTTTAATGACTACTTTATCTAAAATTCGTCGACGTTCACAGTCTGAGAAAACACCTCCACTCGAAACAATTACCAACGGCGGAAACATGTCTTCACCTGTTAATGCAGTGATATCTAAAACCGATTCTCAAGAATCTGACAGTGCCAATTGGGATGCTTTTGGAAACAGTTACATAAATCCATTTTACCATCGTATTAATATTAATAATATCGACTTAGCAAAAGTAAGTAATAATTTTAAGTATTCCCCTTTACGTTTTTACAAATATTTAAATTTTTAATCCATGAAAACCGATAACTTAAGAATTGGCGTACGTATGTACATATGTATGCCAATATCATTGTAGCTTCCAAACATTTGATAGGAATTATAAATTTAAAATATTTTTAAAATATCGAGAAAAATAATTTGTGCACTTTAAGAGCAAATACTTATTACACATGCATAATTACTTGTAAAATTCGTCGCAAATTGCTTACTATACGAATTAGCTCTCTGTCTTATTTAATGTGCAACAAAGTGAATATTTTAGGTTTTTAAATAATTTTACACTATATTTGGCATGATGTTAATACTACAAATTTTTGTTGGACAAATTTGATTAAATTGAATAAACATTTTGTGCATCGTTACTAATTAATGGTCATTTAAAATGCAAAATTAATTGTAAATTTTTCAATTTTCACTCTCACTCGTCATGAATTTAAACCAAAATAATTTAAATAATTAAATCAAAGAAAATAGCAAATATTAGAGGTATGCGCGTAACAAATGTTAGTGTCGACAGATAATAACTATACAGAAATATATATATATATATATATATGTAAACAGATTTTTAAGAAAAAAATCCTTTAATATAAAAATATATAAATTCTCAATTAAGTAAAGATGTAGTTCTTTTAAAAAATTTATTTTTATTATATTGACTGCCATCCCCTTAAAAAAAATTCCACTTTTTATTTTCAATTACTTAATATATTCTATTTGCTAAAACTTTAAAAGCTTGTCAATATTTAAATTGCCAAAAAAAAAATCACCATCATGGTTTTTTATATGTCTTATATGTTTTTTATAAGATATGAAATCTTGCCGAGAATACGAATAGTAAAGTCGTAGCGCTTCCCTATTGACAACATTAGCTTGTCATTATACAATATAAGATTACATTATTATTGGCTATGTAGTGCCTTTGCGACCACAAATGAATATCGAAAAATTCACTTGTACATTTTAAGTGATGAAAACAATGAAATTATATTGAAAGTTAAAAAAAATTTCGAATCCAAGCAAATTTGGCTGGTGATTTTTAATTTTTTTGGATTTTGTCACCGAACGATCTCTTCAACAAGTACACTAGAAAAATCCATTTTAATTCTTTTATGACTTGAACATGGGAGCCTTGGGTATTTGTAGTTCACAAACCATAACTATTAAAGTTGAACGACTTTCACATGTTTTAAAATTTGGTAAATTAAAATATTTTTTTTAAGAGAATTTTGTAATTTACTCGTAATTGCTTTATTTGCTCTGAATATTTAACGTTTTAAACCTGAAATGTAAATATGTTTACATACCTATAACTTGTTTGATTTAAAATTGTTTAACAGGTTTAAATTAGCATGTGAATTTCTCGACACTTTTTGCCCAATATTTTTTTATCTGTACTATTCTTCTCAAGGTAACTTAATATAAGGTCCATGAAAATATTAATTGGTTTAGCACAATAATGTTAGAAATGTCGTACACGGTTCGTTCTGAATTCGGCTGTAAAAAAATCAATAAACTTATGTTTCAATTCCTATGCTATTATTATTTTCCATTATATCCAATGTTGCTTCTGGTTAAATATTTCTAATTTCCGTACAATGCACAAACGACCTTTACAAAATGAAATTCAATTTTCCCATTATTTAAAAAAAAATGGAAACACAAAAAAATTCAATGTCAATGCTGAATTAAATATAAATATTTACTTATATAAACATTCTTCAAAATACGCTCGTTATTCTCCCACTAAGCAATTATAAAAAGAAAGAAAATATATGCATGAAGATGCATATCCAGCAATTATATTGTACGGTTTCTTCGTTAACTGCAGAGTAGTTCGTTTTTGTACATATACATACATGTACATAATAAAAAAATTGTATATACGTATATAATGATTTTGTTGTAGATATATAAAATATTAAAGTTGCTTATCTGGTACTGCAATTAGAAAAATCAAGTCCATTTTAAATCTGTATGTATGCATGTATCTGTTACGTTGTAATGTTTTCAATTACTTCGATCTAATGATTTTCCTACTTCTCCCATAAAATTTGATATTAGCATTTAAATAAAGATTGTTTTCTATTCATTATCCCTTGAATTAACTTTTCTTGTATTCTTGTTATAGTAAGTATTATTTTTTATAAGACAAAATGAGAATTCTCGCATACAGTATTATATATGTATTTTCTGCAGTGGGCTGATTATTTCCCTCTGAGAATGAAACTTGTTTGATTCTTTTAACAAGTTTTAGCTAATTTGCACTACCGTTTTTTATAAGTGAAATTTTGTGATTTTTATTTGGCTTTTCCGGCCATTCGCCGATTATTTGTCTTTAAAATAACTTAAAGTTAAAATTACAACAATTTACAGTTGCTTTTTTTTATTTATTTACATAACATTACAAACATATGAATATAATAATAATATTTGTAGAAGCACTGACCGCCTTGTTTTTTGTATATCTTTTCCTTACTTTTGTTCCAGATGTAATATTTTTTAGTACCTTCCAAATCAGCTGTGTGACCTGTGTCTAATACATGTTATACAAATCCCCTTGTTTCTCTCTCTTTTAATACATATGTATGTATATCGGTTTTATGCTCATACATTGCTGTATGGAATGTTCTTTTTGTTGTGCCGACATGAGCACGATCGCTGAGGTTGTTTTTTTTTCTCTTACATTATATTTCGTGGGTCACACTACTTTGTTTTTGTTTATGATAAAATTGTGCGGAATGTTTTTTATTTTGGTTCATTAGCGAAGCCTGTGTTTTTTGTTTTTATTATTTCCCTTTTGTTTTTGTTGTCAGTATTTGTGTATGATACATTGTTATATACTGGCTTTCTGTTATTTATTAGCAATATGAACGTAATCTCAACTTTAAAATGTGAACGTAAAAATTGTTTTAACGCGTTTTTAAAATACAGGGATGAAAACATAAATCAGACTGTCGTCGAAAAAATATAATATTAACAAATCAATATGCTTAAAAGCAGTTAACGAATGTAAAAATTGAAAATTATGAAATTAAGACTTCACATGCAAGTAAACAATATTATGCAAAAGTGGCAGATATAATACTTGAACTTCTACAGAACTGAACACAAGCCAAATACCACATCATTCATTAATTCAACAAAAAAAATTTATAAAAACAATATTAAACATAAACGATGAAGAATTAAATAAAAAAAAATATGCATAAAATATTAAATTAAAATAGCTTTCCAAACAAACTTATCATATCGCTAATAAATAACAACTGTAAGTAATTTTAAAAACAAAAATTTTTGAAACGCCTGGAAAGAATAAAACGCCTGGAATAATAGTTAATAAAAAAATTAAAAAGGATCTGTTTATAATCACTAAATTTTGTATATTTTTTTAAATGTATTTAATACATGTGTAAGTGGCACATTTAAAAAAATATACATATATTTAAAATAATTGGCCTATAAGGAAAGGAATTTAATAATATCACTAAATTTTATTTACTATGTATGTATGCATAGGCACACAAACATATTTACATGTGTGTATTTATATAAAAATTATATGTCAAATTTTTATTCTCTGTTTATTATTGTTCTTTCTCCCTCAAGATATATATACTCACTGTATTTTTGTTGCCTATACGCGTTGTGGGATGCGTAATTTGTTTACTTTCCGCTTGGCTGTTTGCCTGTATTGGTTTGTATGGAACAACAGTAGAAGAAATTAGCAAACGACCCATAACGGGTTGGCGCCGGTATGTCCACTATATTATTTAATTAAACTTTTCAATATGCATAGAAATACAAATTTTTCCATTTTAGAAATATTCAATACTTAGTAGGTGGAGCCATGCGTATGATGTATGCAGCTGCTTCGTTCCATCATATAACATACAAGGGGCAACGAGCTAAGGCAAAAGAGGCACCCATTTTGGTAGTAGCTCCACATTCATCTTATATTGATTCAATAATCATTGCCTCAAGTTCACCACCTGCCATTGTGGCCAAAAGGGAAACTTCTGAAATTCCTTTTTTGGGAAGTAAGTAAGAACTAATTACACACTGTAGACTGCATGTACACAGAATTATATTTTTGTTATCAAGTTACTCACAACATGCACAGAGCACGTCATTTGCCTAACATAACTTAGAATTGAAGCAACATTTTATATTACAACTAATTAAAGCCCAAGCGGATGCATTCCATGTGATTCTCTAAATCAACTTGCAATGCATAATTGAAAGAACATCATACTATACATCTCAGATTTTGAGAAATCATTCTGAGTAAGGTTACAAAGCTTTTTAAAAAGATTTATAGTCTTATATTTAGCTCAAAAGTAATTGTATAGGTATCTAACTTTTTTAAAAAAATTTTTTGTAATACATATACGAGTATTTTCATTACTAAAGTATACTAATCCAATATCGTCCAATACCTTGATTGAATAAAAAAAAAAAAAAAAAAAAATATGTGAATATTAAAATAATGAAAAAAATACCTGTCAAAATACTTCGTCCTGGATCTTGCAGGCGAATTTCGGATTTCACCTAAGGAGTATATGATATCATGGAGATTGCGTTGACAGCGATAGCACACATTGTGTGTGAATCTCCATACAATATATATACACATATTTCTCCTTTAATTAACAAATGGAATACAAATTTGTAAATTTATCTTCATTGCAGAAATTATTAATTACGCCCAACCTATTTATGTGCAAAGAGAAGATCCAAATTCTCGACAAAACACCATACGAGAAATAGTGCGACGTGCCAGATCCGAGGAAGAATGGCCACAAGTAGTGATCTTTTCCGAAGGAACATGCACTAATCGTAAGGCTCTTATTAAATTTAAGGGTGGTGCATTTTTTGCCGGCGTACCTGTACAACCAGTATTAATCAAATATCCTAATAAATATGATACCTTTACATGGACATGGGATGGACCAGGAATGTACGTTTTATAAAAAATATTTTTTAAATTCAACATTTTGGCCTAACACTCGTCCTTCATGTTTAATAATAGACTACGACTTTTTTGGATGACTATGGCTACATTTTATAACCGCTGTGAAGTAGAATATTTACCTGTTTATGTGCCTTCCGAAGAAGAAAAAGCTAATTCAAATTTATATGCTAAAAACGTTAGAGAACTAATGGCCAAGTAAGTTATACAACATTTGATTAAAACAATAAAAGAGAATTCGTGATAACATTGCTGCTTTGTTTATTGAAAGATCTCTGGGTGTACCCACTTCAGAATATTCATTTGAGGATGTTATTTTGATGAACAGAGCCCGTGAATTAAAAATACCGATATCGAGCAATATTGTTGAGATTGAAAGAACTCTTAATGCTTTAGGGTAAGTTTGTCTTAAATATATATATATACATACATTCGAAATTACACACAATCAAACTTACACATTCTTTAGGCTTTTAACTTCAGACACTAGCAACGAATTGGCAATTAATTTTAGAAGCATATCTAATAGTGACAAATTAGATATTATAACATTTTCCGAATTACTAGATATAAACTTAAAAAATCCCACTTTACATCATTTATTTACCATTTTGGATTATGTAAGTTGACATTCACTTTATGTGTTTAAAGAATTTAATACATGTGATTTCTTCTTTCGATGTTCTAGCGCCATGTGGGCACAGTAAGCTTAAAAAATTTCCTAATATGCTGCCTCTTTTGCAAAAACAGCAATGTGGAGACTATGGAATTTTTAAAAGTTATTACGCCCGTAAGTATTATTTTAAAGTTAATGTGAATTAATCAGATATTTTTAAAAACTGAATTTCGCCTCGAAATTACCAATGCAAAATAAATGAGTGGTTACATGAAAACAGATAATAAATAAAGGTGTGTGTCTAACTACCGTATGTGAACATTTTCATGAATACATCGAATATGTTCAGTTAATACTTATGTTCATCCTCACCCCTCACTTCTCAATAAAAACTTATCGCTCTAATATAAAATTGTTTTGTATTATTTCACTCTTTTTAGCTTTACACTGAACATGAGAGTATGACACTTAAAGAGTTCACAAAACTGTTAAGGCATGGTGGTGCATTGACGACAAAACAAATCGAAATCCTATTTGTGAAAATTGACCGTATAAATAATGGAAATATTACATTTGGTAAGTCGTTCTTCCCATACAGTGGTGGAGAACATGGAGTAGGTTTTTTACATCGAACTGGCTATTGCTAAGCTATTTCTTAGTAGATTTTTTTTTAATGGTTGTTTACTTCGCCCATGAAGTACTGCTACATAAGTACCCCCTAGGAGGATGTATGTGACCAACAACAATTAACACATGATCTTTAACTTGTAACTATTTCGGCTAGCGATAGCCATAGTTGTCCATAAACAATTTATGTTGTCTTTAGAATATTTGACACTATTGTGGCATGTGATTGATAGTTGAATGATTAAATTCAAAAACTAAATCTTTTCTAATTTGGTTTTATTAAGAACACAAATTAAAATTTGTGGCGATCTACAAAAATAGCAGCAACATTTCATTTAAAAATTACAATCGTATATTCGTTTTCCAGAGATGTTAAGTGTGGTGTCTGTGTGTTTTATTCTTGACATTTTACTCTTATCTAGGGAAAGGTCATTGCATTCTTTTGCCCGCAGAAAACCAAAGATTTACTTTATATATTTCTTTTTCTCCACACGACATTAAAAAAAATGCTGAAAATGTAGAGAGTAGGAAATTGCATTTTAATTGGCTTTATGTCCGGTATCGTATAAAACAAACAAAAACACTATAGTAGTGGGGACAGCCACAGTTGTCCACAAATAATTTATGTTTCCTTTAGAATATTTCACTATATTGTGACTTGCGTTTGATAGTTAAATGTTTTAATTTAAAAACTAAATCTTTTCTAATTTGGTTTTATTAAGAAAACACAAATTAAAATTTGTGGCGTTCTATATTCGTTTTTCAGAGATATTATGGTGTGTGTGTGTGTTTTATTCTTAGCATTTTACTCTTATCTAGGGAAGGGACATTTCATTCTTTTGCTCGTATAAATCCAAAGATATACGTTATTTATTTCTTTTTATCCACACGACGTTAAAAAAATGTTGAAAATCAAGAGAGTAGGAAATTCCATTTTAATTTTCTTTGATTAGTGGAGGTTTTATAACAAATAGATTCTTAGCTGTCTGCAAACTGATTATCCTTGCCAACATTTATTTATTTACCAAATATTACAATTATATAAATATAATTGCAATATGTATAGAAGCACTGGCTAATAAGGCCTTTGGCTTCTGGCTCCCCGGGGAATTGAACCCCTGACACATGCGTAAACACTATACCATCGAGGGGCTTTCTTGCTAACATATTTCGTAAAGAAATTTCAGAAAATATTAGTTGAAAAGCACTAGAAATTATATTTTACGGTAGGAGTTAAAAAAAAAGATTAAATATTTCGAGGATTTTATCTTCTTTTTAAGTTTATTTTTCATAAATTTTAAAGTGTATTTTCTAATGATTATCTCAAATGTATATGAGATTCAGATGGATTAGTTATAATCTAATCTTTAATAATTTTTGATTGAAACACATAATAAATTATATTTATATTTTAGAAAATATTTTACTTTTTAATATCTTCAAATGAAAAAAGATTCCATTATATATGGTTTTCATATGTAAGACCATTTTTCATAATTTGTGTTTTATTCTCGTCAAATATAAAATGGAATTTTTACATGGCAGCCTAACCATTTTTTAAAACTATTTCAACTTTATTTGCTTATATTTTTGAAGTAATTTCATGCCAGTTTAAATCTTGTTTTTTTATTTCAGATGATTTTGAGAGATACTGCCGTAACAGATCGGAATACAAATTTTTGTACAAACAACATCATCACGTACGGAGAACAATTAATAAAAAATAAAGTAAATTATGAAATATTATGCTTACATTACTAGTCGGATCAGTTTACTTATTAGTTTGAAAATTTGTTAAAATTTAATTTTAAGGTGCTCATAGGGTCCCAATATACTATGGCAAACGGAATGTCGAAATTTTTAAGGAATACAATAAACTCTCAAGAATTTCATTGCTATTATCCAATGAATAATAATAATTATTTTTAATTTGCTATCTGTGTTTTTTTCATAGTTTTACCTTGTACTATTAAAATAATATATTCCTGATTATACATGTCGAGTACCAATTTTTCTCTGCATCATCTTAAGAAAAAACCTTTGATTTTCTCTCGAATGTATGTATGAGTATAACCTTTGAAGATTCTTCAGAAAATATATTTTCATTAGATGTGCATTGTGAAAAAGTAATTTTTCTATATCTAAAGGAGTACTAAATGTGGGATCCGTTGTGTGTGCTAAGAAATTGACATTGTTCTTTTGTGTTTTACTGTATTGGAGAAATTCAAAAATTTACCATCAATTTACTATATTCGATATCGAACGAAATTTAAATGAACATTCCGATCAACCTCAAATGCCGTAAGATGCTAGTTCCCTTTTTCCCTGTTGAGAATGCAACGAATAATTGATACATTCTTGAAATACTCTTTATTGCTTAAACAATCCAAGCAATAGTTGCATTTTCTCATATAAATTTTATGCACTATTAGGAATGTGAAAATGGTACTTCCAATTTATATATGTATGTATAAATCTATTAAAAATACTACTTAATGTACGTGTGTGTGTATGAGTGTGTTTTTTCAAGATTTAATACATTTTTAAATTGTAGCAGAAAATAACTTTTAGTTTGCACTTAGAAATAATTTATAAACAGCATTTTTAACTGGCGTAAGTTATTTATAGAAATGTAATTTAAGTATAAATTGTTACAAAAGTGTTGCAGAGTGTTACAAATTTTTTATTTTAAAAATGTATTGTTTGGATGTATATAGAACAAACTGGCTAATTAATGATGTAACATTATGTATTACGTAGAATATTAAATAAAAAAAATTTTACACAAACTACATAAGCATTGGCATTTCACTTAGAAGTTCTGAATTAACGCTAATTTTCATACACATCGAACTGTAACTTTGGAGACTATTATACATTTCTGGAAGAATTTTATTGGAGTTGCTGGCAATACACTAAAATTAAATATTAATGAATATTTTCTAAAAATATTACTTATTTATATTCTTTATGGTTTGACCTCTTGAAAATAACTGGGGTTTTAAGTCCGCTGTTCAGCTTTCGACCAAATCTAAATATCCGTAAAAAATATTTTTTTTAATTGTTTGTTTAAATTACATAAATTTCTTAAACGAAACTGAATTTTTATATTCCGTACATTAAGAACTATAATAAAAACTTTACAAAATTGAAGCAAAAATATTTTAGCAAATTTATTTTATTCTTTTCTTTATAGTCTATTAGATTTCGATTTATTCCATTCTTTTTTTTTGGATTTCGGAAAAAAATCACTAAAATATCTGCTAAGATTTGAAATTTACGGATTAAAATGATTTCCTCATTCAAATGATATTTTCATGGTAATAATTACTGTATACGAATTAATCATGCTAAATTTAGTTTTATGTAAACCAAAAAAACTATATATTTTTTTCTTAAATAAAATTCCTAAATTTTTTAATTAAATTTGAACACCAAAAGGAAAAACTGCAAGAAAAATGCGTGCGATTAATAATCATTAATTTGCGAATATTAAATACAACATCTATTATTTCAATTTGAAGCAATAAGCAAACCTTCGAACATATTTAAGCGTTATTTTATTACAAATTTTATTTATGGAAAATTAAATAAAGTATTTGTGTACAAAGAAAAAAATCACGAGCCATTTGTGTGCATATTAAACAATTAACATTAAGGATATTCACCGTAGCGATTGAAACAAAACACACATGTTTGCTATTTGATTTTCTGGCTGGTTGTAATACATTAAGCATCACAATTTTCCATAAATTTTTCTTTACTTTAATCTTACTTTGATAATAATAAAGTAATAAAAAAAAGTCAGTAATGGCTTTGCCTATCGGAAAGTGTAAATTTGCGTAAGAAGGCCATTGAAAAAAAGCAATGTAGCGGTGTGTAGTTCTTTACTTAAAAATATTTAAAGTAATTATTAATGGAAAGGGAGAAAACATACAATTTTATTTATTTACATTTTGTTTTTCTGAAATATGAATTTATTTTTCAGCTAACCGAATTCAGAGAGTTCATAAACACCACAAGTTCTTTTTGAAAATCCCCTTTAGAGTTATTCTACTCTATGCGTAACTAACGTTCAATTTATTCACTTCTTTTATATTCGTTGCTTCGACTTTGCCAATAAAAATTATTTATATGTATATTTAATTTATATGTTGTTAGGGTCACTATACCCACATGTATATACGAGTATGTCCATACGATTATAGCTAAGCACACTGGTAAGTAGCATGCATTTGTTCTATATGCGGCATCGTATTACATAAGAAGATTGACATTTACAATCACTTTAATTGTGAGATGTGATTTAAGCATTTGTGATGTTGTTGGTTTGAGGGGCTTTTACTCGTCGCCATTGGCAGAACGCTGTTGGGATACTTCTAGTGATACAATTTTTGGAATCTCCCTAAATAACCCACATTTTGAGGGAAAAATTAGTTTTTCTCAGCGCCAGTAAGATTGCGCAACTACGCCAATGCCTGCCACCATAAATTGCAAAGAGTGTCATACACATTTATTACAATCACCATAATTTTCATATTTAAGGTGGCTTATCATTGTTTTAGTCTAATTTATTTAATTTGCTTGCATACATTTGATTCAATTTGCAATTGAAATGAAAATAAAATCTAAATGATTGCTTAGTTATGAGAACCTCAATTTCCTATTTCATTTTAAACACACTAACAACCAGTAACATCTCGTGCATAATTCATACGCTGCTTGGACCATTAAATTGGAAGAAACATTTATGAACAACATGAAATAAATATTTAACCTTGATTAAAAAATTGCCCCTTTTTTCGCTTCAAATTACAGAAAATGTTCGTGAAAATGAACTATTAAATAAAATATTTATAATGAAATTGAGAAATAAATTATTTTCAATTATTTTTGCCACAAATGTTGGATTTTTGTTTCTTAATGACTTCATAAAACTTATCACGGATAAAAATTAATATTGAAATTTTGAAAGGCGACAACCGGGAGGCGGGGTACAAACAATGTATAATTGGTTTTATGGGACGATATGAATTATTTTATTGCAGACACCACGCCTCTACGAGGCATGTACATTTTAATCATTAACTTGCAATACTTTGCAACTGTTGATCTTGTGTTGGGAACATTCCAACATTCTTGTAAGAGTTTACTTGCAATTCGCTGTAAGCGAATAGCCTTAATAAAAAGATATGCGAAAAAAATAAGATTCCTTATTAACTAGTGGGCGTGAAGGTCACATATTAAAAGAATAGGAAATTAACACTCAGCTGCAATCCCCATACTCAACTAGAGAAACTATAAATAAAAGAGACTTGTGTACTTACACACAAACATTTTTAAATTATTACAACTGGTGGTGACTGCACTTGACCAATCACTTCAAGTTATTTTTAAGAAAAACCACAGTTTTACAATACTTTTTATAATCAAACTAGAAAAATGGAAACACCACCGTAAGTTCAGAATTTCCTTCAGAAAGTTTAGTTGTATCTTAAAAAAAAAAATCCGGAAGAGTTTGCCATTATTAATACATATGTTTGTGTGTGCTAATGCGCAAGTATCAGTGATTTAAATAAAAAAATATGTCGTTGGTTTATTTAGCCAATGGGACCAGTTCTTAAGGTGTTTCAGTATTATTAATTATAAATAATAATATATGCCGGCACAATGGGTTGCATGAGTAGGAGGAGCCCTTCCCTCTAAATGATGATCTTAACGAAAAATAAAAAGTAAAGCAATTTCATCAGTTTCATCACATCAACGAATGTATATCAAATCCCTATTTTCACTTAAGCTGGATACTGGAGTTTTATAATTAAGCTGACTTTGAAAGAAATAAATAAAGTTAAAGGAACTTAAAAAAAAATTAATATTTCAGCAGTGCCTTTCGGATTTAACAGAGCAAAATAAAAGCCTTCTGCAAGCAGTGCTTTATTATTATGGTTATGACTCTTACTTTTGTGCTTATTCTCACAACATTTGTAATAAGAGATTTTCTTTTCGGTCACATGTGATGGGGAAGGAAAAAATTCCCCAACATTAATGGGTTCTAAACGCCTAGTTGATTCAACTTATTAGTTTGAGTGAGAATCTTTGACCACAGAAACCAATTACAATTTTAGTAAATAATATCATTCATTCATTAAATGAGACTTTTTTACTTATTCGAATTTGTTTATTGCTTATAATACTGGCAATACAGTGGAGCCAAACAATATAAAATGTGAAAAATTATGGAAATTATTGAAAAGCAACAATATATTCCCTGAAAGCATACTTTCTATATATTAATTTAATAATTGCAATCAGTGCGAAAAGATGAGGGAGGTTCTTATACATTAAACATTTAATTTGTTGTATATTAATCATAAGTAGGAATGTCATATTAAATATTAAATTTCTGGGGGAGAGAATTTTATGACGGAACACGAATACAGTAGTTGTCAATCTTTTGTACATGTACGATTTGTCCTTTCATGTATTTTAAGGATGTTATGATAAAACATCCCGGCTGTAGTATAATAAACATTTAAATTTGTTAATAATTTAGCAATACGAAATATTTATCAGAAAAAAACATTTTTTTAGTTCTTGCGAAAAGTATGAATTTTTTATTATTTACTAAAAATATGGTCGAACCTCCATAACTCGAGTCTCCATTATTTTCGAGTAAGAGAATTTTTTCAAAATTTACTAATTTATTGAAAGACATTTAAATATTACATTTTTCGCACTTACAAGTGGTTAAAATATTTTGTTATTTGGGACTGAAGAGTTATTTGCTTATTATTTTCATTAAAAAGAGATTCCCAATTGTTTAAATATGGGATTCTCCACATAAAGAGAAAATAAAAATAATAAAAAAGTTGGATTGTTCCTACGAAAAATTCGATTTAGAGAAGGCAAGTGCCTTTTTTTCATTTGAGTTATGGCGACATGCGACTTATATAGTAGAAGTTCCAGTTATGGAAGTAAAATGGAAGAAAATTCCACTTATAGGAGTTCGACTGTATTTATCTATTTACTTAAAATTACAATAATATGAATAAAATTATGTATAATATGAAAAAGCAAGTTAGTTTACTCGCGCATGCTTAGCTCAATGTTTGCCAGTTGATTGGTTTCCTAATTAATAAATTCTTATCAACTAACTTACAAAAATAAATTTAAACGCACAGGCTGACAAACATTCAATGGAATGTGGACTGTCTGATGTCATGCAAAAGAATGGAAAACGATGACTCAGCCAAACACACTACACTGTTATGTAACGATCAAAATTCTATTGCGATATTATTTATTTTTCATCGTAGAAAAAATTACAAAAAAAAAAAAAATGGAGAATCAGAGAACTTCTATTCCGATACTGCAGCAATAGCGATGTGATTAATGGCATTTGTTGTTTAACTAACTTTGAAACTGATAGATACTTTTTTCACTTCTATAGATCGTGATATCAGTCACACGAAAATCTGATGTGATTTCATATCATTTTATAAAAATCGCATCAAAATTGCGTGCATCAAATATGATGTATAGAATTTTTTCCTTGATAATTGAAGTAAATGCAACTCCGATAGTATCGAAACTATTATTTTAAGGAAATTTTCATAAGGTTCAGTAAATCGTACGACTGGTGACAAAATCGGTCCCTCAGATGAATTTTTAAGATACACTATATACATTTTCAGTAAACAGGATATATGTACTT
This sequence comes from Ormia ochracea, assembly GCA_963402855.1. NCBI lineage: Eukaryota > Metazoa > Arthropoda > Insecta > Diptera > Tachinidae > Ormia > Ormia ochracea. Next base: position 54,357,584 of record OY727107.1, read on the forward strand.
GAGAAATAGCATAATTATGTAGGATAATGAGTCATGACTTCTAGCGGAGTCTTTATCATACTCTGCCATACAGATCAGTGGGATTTTAAATATCTGAAGCAAAAGTTCCAATAGTGGCATTCTCAGCTATTTCAGGAATACCCGAAGGCTTTCTAAAACGCATAATAAACTGCCAAATTATTTATTTATTTATTTTCGCAACATTCATATTATAAAATAGTAAGCAAAAATTAAATGAATTTTTAAGTAAACCACTTTTCGTCTCCACTGTACGCAGTAAATACTGTCGTCATTAATATTGTCTTTGCTGTTGTTACGGTAATGTTGCTGTAAGTGGGATAATTTTTCATATGAAAAAAATGCACACACTTACACGCACATACACACAGGAAAAAAACAAAACAAATCAAAAGCAGAGAATTGCCTTTGTATAAATTATTTATTTTCGTTTTCAATTTTACAATTGCTTTTTCTTATATTTCAAATGAGTTTTATTGTGCCTGAAAACTAAACGCAAGAAGGAAATTCTCGTTATAAATTCTGATTAAACGTCGTATTCCAGTTTAGTTACGTTCCAGTAGCGTTTGCGCGAATAACAAGTAAAAAAAAAAAAAAAAAAAATAAACAAATTCCAATTTCATTTTGAATTATTAAAAAAAAATACAAATCAGAATTTTAATACTCCTTTTTTTTAGTAAATTCTTTTTAAATAACCAGTGAAAGTAAATATTTTGTATGATTTTAATTTATAAGTTTGTTTGCTTTTTTTTTGTGGAAAGTAAATTCGTAATTAATTGATTTGCTATTATTTAGAATGTCGAACAGAATTTTGGAAGACTCGCCTAATGCGCATATCAACAAAACGATTTTGGATCGGTATTTAAGCCTGCCCTTAAAAGAGAACATTGTCCAAGCCACATATGTTTGGATAGATGGTACTGGCGAAGACTTACGTTGCAAGGATCGTACTTTGGATTTTATACCAACACAACCGAAGGGTAAGTTGAGAAATATCTTTTGAGCATAAATTTTTGCAAGAACGTATTGTTCCAACTGGCAAACACTGTACGCGATTTTGTTAGCTGCACAGACTCGTATCAATTTAAAATCGGCCACGTTTTCCACAAATGTAATATTATTCAAAATATATTTTGAATAATTGACAAAGTATTTTTCCATTACAAAAAAATTCCTTTTTTTTCTATAGCTAATGTTCAAAAGTTGAACGACCTCTTTTATTGCCCTCAAGCATTAAAAATATTTTTTTTTTAAAAAAGTCGGTTTTAATTATTTTATTTTATATCAACTGCAGTAATCTGCTTAATTACTAACATATAATTTATTACTTCAATTTATTTAATTCAACATTCTACTTTAATTTAATCCTCAACTAAGCAATTAGCTTGGATTTAGTGTAAACGATTAGTGTAAATATTTAATTTAATATCTTAACTAAAATCTGAATCAGGCAAAATTAATTATGTTAAATAATTAAAAACGGCAGCCTTGATTTTGCCGTTTAAATGGCTTTTCATTATTCTGAGAATCGTTTATATCAATAAATAAATATACCCGCATTATTTAGCTTCCGATTATTAACAAATTAAGTTATTTATTAATAACTTTGTTTTTTATTCTGAAAATTCTTAAATTACAAATGGAAAATGTGTAAAATAAATAACTAACAATTTTTACTGAAAGTCTATTTGACCCGAAAGAAAATTATTTTTATATTAAATGGCCTCAAATATTTTACTTATTAGTTTAGAAAAAATATTATTATTGAAAAAAAAAAACAATAAAACAAATTAAGCATGTAAGAGCCGAATTATAAAGTAACTCTGGTACGGCAAGAAGAAATGGAAACTAGAAAAGTCCAGAAGTAAATTTCCACCTCTATTTTGGCAATAAACCTCAAAAATGAAAGTCCACCTGAAAGTCTTTGGAAAGCTTGCTTAAATTGAAATATTCCGTACAGCGAATCCAGAGTTGAGTTCAAGCCCTGAATTTTTAATTGAAGCTAATAATTTTTTTTCATTTTATTTTGCTTAGCAAAATATGTAGGCCAATTAAATTGTTTCAAGGCAAAGGTTCCGAAGTAAGGCAAACAGCTTTAAATTATTTGAACTTTCTCTTTACCTTTAGTGACAGGACAGTGTCGTTATATTTCCTCTTGCTTTCTGCTTGGCCCTTTCAGAATCACAAAACTAATCAATCTAATTGTTATGCAAAATTATATTTCAATTTCGCAAACATATTTTATCTATAAGCTAAGCAAATATAAAAGTATTTGCTTATTTATTTAATAAAATAAGAAAAGGGGGAAAGCTCCTAATAAGTGATATGGACAGGAAACATTTGATAGCGACACTACGTATGAGTAATTAAATTACCTAACAGTTATACGCCCGGTGGGTGTTTATAGCAGATAACAATTGCGTGCACTCAAGAGATAATCCCTATTCAAGCAGCCCATATGCAGGAAAGGGAAGCACTGTCGGCGAAAGGTGTGGTAGAGGATATTCGTGGAATCAGCGGTAAGAAAGTGAAATGCATCTCACATTGAACCGATGCTCCGACGAGTGAAGAGAGTAGGCAGCTTTACTCTCACATACAAAAATGTTTAAATGCAGCGAAATGGACTGTGAAGAACCATATCATACATGGCAGTGGTTTTCATTCATGATTATCTCAAATGTGTAACCAACTTGAGCTACTCATGCTCACAATTTCATTTTCGTCAAATGACCTCACTAATGGCACTGTTTCCAGCGAACACAATGTCGGAGGATGTATTTTTGATTCTGAAAAAATTATTCTAATATCTCCTGAGTTGGAATCAAATTTTCTTTTCTGAAATGAGCTATTTTAGAGCCGCTGCTGCGTACAGAAATGAGGAATACTTGTGCATGCGTACTATTTGCCACAACAGAGCGCTTAACTTACGAAATGAACAGGTGAAGAACAACCCGAACTCTTATTATTCAACTACGTAGTTAATTCCTACCTTTACGTTATTTAATTTTCGTTCCACTCGTTTAATTAGCTCAGTCTTCCAGCATCTGTATTAATTTTAATATTCCCTTTCGGTAATTTTTTCATTTTCTCTTGAATTCTAATGAAGTTGAATTAAAAAAAAAAAAAAATAGAGAAACTTAAACACATCTAAAGAAATAAATACGAGTGTTATATAAAAAAATTCATCTTGTTCAGATGTTTTACATAAACTGCAATTATAGTAGCAGCCAACGAAAGTTTTGCACAATCCTGCTAGTGTGTGTTAATAATGATATTTATTAATAAATTTATGTATAGCACGGCAGCAAAAGCTTAGCTTGAGGGGTTGGCTAGAAGTGAGTGATTTGCAAGCAATTAAATCGTGATTGATATGTTGTTTCCAGCCTCTAGTGCATCTTAGAGTACATTCGCAGTGCATGAAAGCTATTTATTTTTACAAACGATTGCCTGTTGGCTAATAACGAAAACAAAATACTTTAAAAAAAAAATATTCTCAAATTACACTTGGAAAATAATGAGCAAATAAGATTATTACATTATTTTTAATATATTTTATTCGAGAATGAAGTAACGTTTTCTAAATTTCAGCTCAATATTTATTCCCTTCATACGTTATTCAATAGTTATTTCATACGAGTTATACTTATTGGGATTCAAAGCATCAACGAGTAGCATTCTCACCATTCCACTTGTTTACTAGTGATCCATAGGATAAATAATAATTAATTAATTGGTTTCTTGCAAGTGCAACGAAATCATGAGCTAATGAGGAGAACTCCATTTTCCGAACGTAATTTTTCTTCCGATTAAAATAAAACTTATTTTTATGAAACCTATTCCTACAATCAATGAACTTTTACTAAGACTGACATGTATGACTGACATCAACTGTTTGTTTAGAATTAGTTTTCTGAAATATCGTTGTCAAAACCGTAAACAACAATTGATAAACGATCAGCCCAATTATAATAAAAATTGCCCAGCTTATTGCAGTGACAGTAAACGAAGATATTTAGAAAAGTTTTTCCCCCTTTTTTTCTTTATAAAAACAAATGTTTCCAGTTAGGAAGATTTACTAGGATAATTAATCACAACATGATAAATAAAATTTAAAAGTGTCAGTCTCTCCATTTAGCTAATGATGAGGGCAGGCCTTCACTTTAGCTCGAGGTATAATTCTCACAAGTGTTTTGTAAAGTGATTCTGTGAGACTCGACGATGTTGCATCAAAGAAACGATTTATTGGATATTCATAATTCAATCAAATCAAATTAGCACGAGCTTCTCTATAATAGTTTTAGTGCTCTTTAAAAATTAAAGCCAAATTGCAGTGCAATGATTGGGAAATTTTTTGTACTGAATTTTTTCTATGCATTTCAATTGCATATTATTTTATTGTTCTGCTTAGAAAGGAAGAGAAAACAATTGAATTTTCAAGTGCACAATTTGCACCGTAATTTACGTGCTGCTTTAAATATTTTAAATTTTTTATTTACTGTGTACATGTGTGTGTATACACGTTTATATATATATATGTAGATATGCATACATATATCGTTTTGTCACCAGCAGCTGTGCTGATGTTGCATGCGACTATTGTTTCTAAGTTTGTTTTTTTTTATTTAGTTTTATTTTTACTAATTTAAAACAAAAAAAATCAAATATTTTTAGTTACAACGATGAGTTGTGTTTTGGTCGCTTTTTTTTTTGCATAATAATTTACTTTGAACTCATCCCACTGTGGACTGCTTGTGAGATGAACACAATACATGTTCATTATATTTATTTATACATTTAAGCGTGTATAGACTGCTGGTAAAACCTATTGTTATTCATTTCCTTGCAATGATGAGATGACGAAAATATTGGTGAGATTATTACAATATTATAACTTTTTATTAATTATACGCGTGCGCATTTTATAGAAATGAACTGATAGATCACGAAAGCAAAATGCGCCGCACTGCTAAATATTGCACAAAATGCATTGCTTTGAATGGAGATTCCATTAAAAAGTGTCCCTTCTATTAAATTCCAAAGCTCCTTTCTAAGCTTTACTAGTCTCGGTATCATTGCACCTGTCAGATACCGAGATATTTGAGTTTGAAAATAAAGTTTTGAAAGGGCAATGTTTCCTAACTGTTTTTCTAACATGAGACCACGCTTCATTATACAATTCATTTATATTTTTAGTTACAACGATGAGTTGCGTTTTGGTAGCTTTTTTTAATTGCCTGCGCTACTGCTATTTTCTGGAAATATAATTTTCTTAAAATTTCTCACACTTATTTATCAAATATATTTGGCAATTAAATTATATAAATATAAATGTATTCTGAATGCATCGTCGATGCCAATTGATTATTAAAGACATTGAAAAGTAAAGTTTAAAATTATAAAAAAGCAAATGAACTTATATTTTCTCCAAGTTTTGTCAAAAACTTGCTAAATTGGCAACACTGATATTTTTTTTTATTTAAATGCTCAAACGTACTGCAGTGAGTGCTTCTAACCAGGGCTTGGAAATAACGCTAAGCATAATTTTTTTCTACCCTGCATTTCGTTCACATTCGTTGTCAAGTTTAATTAGGTTTTATTGTTTTTGAAATAGTCGCTTTGTCTTTGAAATTTTATTTTTTAATTAAAATGTTTAAAAAATAAATTTAGATGTAATTCAATATGGAGCGTGCAAATAGATGAACTTTTTCTTTCAAAAAAGGCAAGTTTTACCATCAAAATTTAAATGAACAAACTTGAGCCGGAATAATTAGAGATATCACTATTCAGTTGCATTAAAATTGTTAAGAACGTTTTAACAAAATTTCAATCAGCCCTTCATAAATAATTATTATTTCATTTTTAGTTATGAATAGTTTACAATTACAAATATCTTGTTGTAGCAAAACGTGATTATTTTAACAAGTTGCTCATAGAAGAATACATTTAGAAAATAAGGGGAAAAAAGTTTAAAAAGAAAAATCCAAACAATTATCTCTATATCGTTGGTCTCAACTAAAAAGGCCCTAAGTTGCATTTTTTTGCAATAGATGCTATTTGGTGATTTCAATGTATGTACGAGTATATGCAGCTCATACATTTAAATTATAAAAAAATATATTGGAAAAAATGCGAGTGAACACCTTTCTGCCTGAGACCGACGATATGTGTACGAAAAAAAATGATATATTATTGTTATGTCACGTGTTGTGAAAGTAGTAGAAATTTATTGCCCGTATAATTTTTATTTTTATAAAATTATCTAACTTTGATATTAATATGTATATCACATTCAAATTCCTCTGAATTTTTCTAAAGTGCTTTAATGTCTCATGTGTTACTTGTTGTTGTATTTTTCAAGTGGCGAATGTGTAGTCACTTATCACTTACCAACATTTACCAGCAAACAATTTTCATCGATGAATGCACGCACGCTTTAGCTCTGACTTTAACGCAGCGCGCTGTAAATTAAAATAAATGGCTCAAGGGAAATATAATATTTGCTTGTTTTAGAACTGTCACAACATGTTGCTTGTAAGTGATCGCTTGCACATGAAGAGAGATATTTCGTATCACGAAATTATAGTTTCCGCATCATGTCAATTGCCGTTGCACTTTTCTGGTTATATGGAAACTGACTACATTTATATGGATAAGCATGCTGGTTTATATTTCATGGTGTGCGCAATTATAAGGATGGCACAAAACGTACTGCGGCAAGGAAGCAATATGGCGCCGCCTTTGATAAAATTGATTAATACAAAAACTATGATAATTTAAAAAATATCTCTTTGCAATCAATTTGAATAATTTGAATATTAATTGTTATTTAATAGTTTGTTTTTAAGGCTAATATTAGTAGTGTGTGTTTTGAGCACAAATTTGCTGCATTTTTGCATGTATTTGATAAACTTAAATGTAGTTTCTGTTTAACAAAACGTAAACGAGTATATAAGAGGCATGTGTACCAACATGACAGAAAATAAAAATACGAAAATCGAACATTTGAAATAATGCTTATGTAAAATTTGTAAACAAGTTCTCTACTCATACTCGACAAACTTTATTTGCTGGCAAACAATTCAGATGATTATTTTTCTCTATTTTTAATTGTAGATCTTCCTATTTGGAATTACGATGGCAGCTCTTGTTATCAAGCTAAAGGATCAAACTCCGATACCTATTTGCATCCAGTAGCCATTTATCGGGATCCCTTCCGTCGTGGCAATAATATTTTGGTAATGTGCGACACTTATAAATTCGATGGCACACCTACGGAAACCAATCGTCGCAAATCGTGTTTAGAAGTTGTTAACAAATGTTTGGATGAAGAGCCTTGGTTTGGCATTGAGCAAGAATATACATTCCTTGATTTCGATGGCCATCCATTGGGTTGGCCGAAAAATGGTTTTCCCGGACCACAAGGACCATATTATTGCGGTGTGGGTGCCAATAAGGTATAATTCAAAATAAAGAAAATTATGTTATATAACAATATTTGAAAATAAAAACAAATTTTCAAAGGTTTATGCACGGGATGTGGTCGACGCTCATTACAGGGCTTGTTTGTATGCCGGTATCAAAATCTCAGGCACTAATGCGGAGGTTATGCCGGCCCAATGGGAATATCAAGTAGGACCCTGTGTAGGCATTTCAGTTGGTGATGAGTTATGGATGTCGAGATTTTTATTGCACCGCATAGCGGAAGAATTTGGAGTAAGTGGTTTCTATTTCTTTTATACGAGTGAGAAAATTTTCAGTTATAAAAAAACTGTATATACAGATTGTAGCTACATTAGATCCCAAGCCGATGCCTGGTGACTGGAATGGTGCTGGTGCACACACCAATGTATCCACTAAGGCCATGCGAAGAGATGGTGGCATAAAAGAAATAGAAAATGCTGTGGCCAAAATGTCTAAACATCATGATCGCCATATACGCGCCTATGATCCCAAACAGGGCCAAGACAATGCACGTCGTCTTACTGGGCATCACGAGACGAGCTCTATCAATGACTTTAGTGCCGGTGTGGCCAATCGTGGCTGCTCGATCCGCATACCACGTGGCGTTAACGATGAAGGCAAGGGTTATTTTGAAGATCGTCGCCCCAGCTCAAACTGTGATCCCTACTCCGTTGTTGAGGCAATTTTGCGAACGATCTGCTTAAATGAATAAAAAACGAGACTTACTGCGACACAAAAAATAAAAAACCAAATATCTAGTTGAAATTCAATCCGTATAAAGATTTTAAATGATTTTATTTTAATCCCCAAATAATTTAATTCTGTGAGAACATCATTCTTCCTTTTTGTTAATTATAAAACTTTTGTCTCAGCGAAAGTTATTCGAATTTTGCTTTACCACTTTTTTACTAATTTCCCTTACATTGTGATCTTATTTTTGTTAAAAGACATTTTCTGAAAATCCATTATTTACTCAAATTTCAGTTATTATATAAATGTATCTATAATAATTTATTATATACATATGTACCGAAAAAACGAATATAAAATATTCTTATTAATTAGAAATGTTTTTTTTCTTTCTTGAAAAAAAAAGCCCACAATGGGAATCAATAACCAAAGTTATTGTTGCTTAAGTTGGAAGGTCCACACACAAACACACTGCTGATTTAAATGAAGCTCAAAACAATTCAACTAAATTAAAGAAATTTTTCCTTGAGACAGGATTATAAACATCGCGCTCCACTATGGGGCGCAGTCTCAGCTCTAAAATCTAGAGGCTTAAAAATAAGTATTTTTGTTATTAATATTTTCAAAACATCACACATACTTAAGAATTGAAAAATTACCACGTTAGAAAATATGAAATAGAAATTCCGCGATATTTTTTTACAGTTCGCACGCGATTGAGAACAAGAAATCTGCAGAAAAAAGTGCAGTACGGATTTACGGATCAGGAAGAGTAAAGAAAATAAGCACTGAACTCGTCAGGGCTTTATTTTTCTAATAAATTTCTTAAAATGCATTTGTACTTTATTTTACAAGTAAAGGATTTAATTATTTTTCAAATTAGATAGTGAAGTACACAAGCTGTGGCACAATGCATTATAATATCTAACTCTCAGTTTCCTAGCAGAGCAGTACCGATGGGAATATTTAGAAAGCAAAAATAATTGAAATAGAATTGTATTAATAAAATAATTCTTTTTCATCTGGCAAATTTTTACACTACGCATTCCGAACACTTTTCATATGAATTAAGTACCACTCCTTGCACTTGACACCATTGCCGTTGTCTACAAATTGTTATAAAAATCTCTAGTTGTTTTTTTTTTTAATTCAATAAAAAATTCACGAGAAATTCAATATTTTTATTAAATATTTATTTTTCTATTGTAAAAGTCATTAGTATTTGTTTTAGGTTTTCAAATTTGTATATTTTGAAATAGAGTTTAAGGAGATATTGGCCAACTATTTTTTCTTTCGGTTTTGTAATTAAAATTTATCTTACGGGTATTTTACGAGTAAGTATAATAATTGTGAGCTTTACTTTGTTTTATTTGACTTGTTGCATCTGAATTTTTGAGATATGTTTACTAAAAACTTTACTAAAATGTTTAATTTCGTAAGTAAATATTATATTATAAAATATAAAATTTAAAGAAGGTAGACAAATAATAAATTTTACGTACAGACATAATACTAATAATAAAAAAGTGAGTTTCAAAAGCATAAGACGATACTATATCGTTTTCGTTCTGTTGAAGGAAAAGAATGAGTAATAATTATTAGCTGCTACCGTCACTGCTATCAAAATCAATTGATGACAAGACTGTGGTGGCAACAAACAAACATCAAAGCTTTTACGTCAGTAGAACAAAATTTTCTTTAGTCGTCCCTTTTTTGACGCTTACCTCTTAAGCAACTCATTTTAAGCACATAATGCTCATTTGCTGAAATAACACCATAGCTTAGAAAATTTAATTTTTGATCCTTGTAAAAAAATTAATTTTTATATCTCCTTAGAGAGGAATGCTACTTTATCTTTCCATTTGGTTTGTCAGTTATTAAAAACTTTAAAATACTTTCTGGGGAAATTAGTTTCTAGAGTTGTAGCATTTCAGCAAATAAGCGATATGTAAGAAGAATATGGATACTTTAAAAATTAAAATTATTTATCAAACAATTCGAAAAATATAAAAAAATTAAATAGTTTTAAAAAATAAAAACACTAAACAATAGTGGACGTTAAAACTTCATAATGAAAACAAATTTCAAATGTTTAAAAAAAAAATTATTTGTAAAAAATATAAAAATTTTAAAATTAATTTTCTTTTGTGCGTGTGTTAACTAATGTTATAAGTATTGCACTTGATTTTAGGGAACTTCTGATTTTAAAATAACAAATTTATTTAAAAAAAAAAAAATTGACGTTTCAAACAAATCACAATGTTTATTATGTACTTATACAGACTGCTTTTGCGCCGCTTTTAGCCTCTAAGCCGAGAGACTTGCATTTAAATTTCTTTTCAGTTTCTAAATAAATATTAACAGCAGACAAGTTGTAAATCATAATAAAAAACTTAAAATACAATAATTTAATGTCAAATTTATTTTTTTTAAAGAAAAACAATTTAGTTGCATTTAGTTAAAATTTTTATAGAGCCGCCAATTTTATTAAAACTTTTTTTACTTATTATTTAAAGATGCTTTATATAAACTTTTAATAATTTTTTTAATGCCAATGTGTCAACTGTTTTAATTTTATTAACGTTTACATTAATAATTATTTACTTTTTCTACATTTATTTTGCAAATAATTTGGCAACATGGTTATCTCTCTATATGTAATTTCTTTTAATTTTAAAATTTTTAATATTTTTTTTTTTAAATTTAAGACTGATTTTAATTTTCGTTCAACTTAATCTGCTAAATACTACATAAATATTTGTGTTATATGTATCTTTGTTAGAGTACCCAAAATTCATTTAAGTATATAAAATTTTATATAAACTAAAAATTAAAAAGCAAAATAAAATACTGCAAACATTTATTCATGGATGAGCCGTTACACATTGATGATCGTGAGGAAGCAGAAGTTTTCTTATAAAAACGTTGATTAGCAATGCTAAGCTCAAAAGAAATACTTTCATCAGCGTTTAAGTCTCTGAATATGCAGATCTAAACATATTTCAACAATTGTGAAATGTTTTGAAAAATAAATTATATTCAGTTACAGTGAAAAGCGTTCTTTATTTATGAACTTTGTTTGAAAGAACTTTCAAAATGTATACGATGGTTAATGGGGATATAAAGTTTTTCAAATACACTTGTAATGTGCATGCCACTTGTAGTTTATTTTGTACAAAAAAGCTTGCTGTAACAAAGCTGTTCTGTCGGTGTTGTTGAAATGCAAGTTTTTAAATATATTTAAATGTTTTAATTGAATAAAACAAAAATATTAAATTAATGCTGATTGATTTTTGCAATCGAAAACAATTTTCCTAACAATTGTTAATGTCACTTCCTTAACGAAACGATCATATCGCAAACTTTAATATATAAAGTCCATATTTAACGTTGTTATAAAAAAATTTTTTTTAACACATTAAGGTTTTCAAGTAGATGTTTTTATTTGAACTTTTGAACTTTAGCCAATGCAAAACAGTTTTCCTATATTAAGGTAACGATATGAATGGATGCACAGTGTACGGCTTATCGAAAAAATGTTTTAGAAAACGATTATTTAATTGAATCAATTTAATGCACTCTTGTAAATTTTTTTAATACAATTATTTCAATAATTCCTTTTATTTTTGCGAAAATATAAAAAACTAAAATATTTCCATCATCCAATTGCTCTAAATAAATTGAACTCTTAACATATCATTTTCATAAATATAAAATTTTTAATTTAAGAAATCTTAAATATTAAATACGCAACGTAATAAAACAGTAATTCCATCACACAAGCGATGGCAATACGAGTATAAACAAAAATATTTTTTTTTACCAAGGCAGGTAGTTCTTGGTAAATAACATGCTTAATGCCATTAAGTTGTGAAATAGTTTAAGTATTAAAGCATTTTGTCTTCCAGTTAAAGACATAAAATATTCATTCCTTAATTTAAAAAACCAAACATGCCAAATAAAATAACAACAAACATTTATTTGATTCGATAAAAACTTTTGAGTGAAAATCAATCATGTATTACGTTCAAGAACGTATGAAGAACATATGAGAATAATGATTTTGGTTTAGAAAAGTTTTGTTCATAATTAATTGTAGGGAATACGTGAAATGTTTATAGCTTTCCAATATCATTTGAATATACATTTTTTCTTTATTTTCCAGAAATTTAAAAAATAAAGATGGAAAATAAAACAATATAAAACTCGAAATACTATTCCGTACTATTGCATCCGTAGTTAAGAATCTGTGCAAATCGCGACTGGTTATAGATGACAACACATCGCCGCAAAGCTTATATATATATATTAATTTCATACATAAATTTATACAATTTTCATATGTTATGTTAAAATTTTGCATAATTTTGGAACTAAAAGTAGTGCAAATAAACATCCTTGCATATCCATCTCTATTTTATTCTTCTCATAATATAAAGTGAAGTGGTCAACAGTTTGATCACTTTTTGAGCTTTAGAATTCGTTTCCTCACGAGTATAGATATTAAAACCGAATTAAAATATTTGAATTTAGTTAAAATAATCGAATTTAACGTGTGATTTACTTTGCAACTTTTATATTGAAATGATTTATGTTTTTATTAAATGTTGTGCAACGATATTATAAAAATATAAATAAAATTTACTATAGAAATTAAAAGCAAAAACCATCCCCGCAAACGCTGATACTATTTGTGCTTATACGTATATACTTCGAACAAATTTTCGTTATTGGGCTTAAAATTTATTTAAATAGAGATCACTTTTATCAAATATTTAAATAAAAAAAATTTGACTGGCTTTAAGAATACTCAATACTCAAGATTTTGGATAACAATAAATAATATCAAACAATATTTTAAATTACAAAAAAAAAATTAAATAACAGAACATACAGTTTTTTTTTAATATTAAAACTAACATTTCAGTATTTGCTTACAAATTAATATTAAATATTAATTACTGTTTATGTTTTATTAATACCATAATTAAAAAATTGCATTTTCATTAGAGTTCCAAGTATCATCTAAAATCATTCCTTGTAAATTAAGTTTAAGTTTACCTTAATCAGTATTATTCTATTATTATTTAATTTAGCTTTTTATTTAATTTTTTGTATATTTAAAAGTCATTTATTGATTTAAAAAAATCTATATTAAATATTATGATGATAGTTCTGTACTTTCTCTACGCATACTCATTATATCGTTAAAATCACTTTCGGCTGATTCGATTGACTGTATCGAGGAGCTTCGTAATTTGGAAACGGGTAAAAATTTGCCTCGACTTTTTAATGCGGTCAACTGTATAATTAATTATAGTTATTAGACATAAAAAATGTATATATTTAGATAAACAAATATGAGTGAGATTTAATGAAATCATACACTTTTTTTATAATTTTTAATTTCAAATCGAAACATGCTTGGGGGTAAACTGATTCTTAATTTTGCTTAAATAGCTAATGCATTGAACTGAAAGCAGGGTAAATATTCAATTGGAATGTCATTTGTATTTAGAGAAGTATTAATAATGAAAGTGCACTTTAAAATTTTGTTAAATAAATTAATACTTATGCAGCTTGTTAAGTGGTAGTTATAAAGTTCTATATATGGATATGTATGCATGTACATTGATTAATAATTATAAAGAAGACATTTACTTTGAAGTGCAATTTTGTGTACTGTACAAAAATAAATAAAAAATAAATTACGTATTCGAAAACATAACAATGATACAAAACTATAAAGCGTTATTCGTTTTAAAACTGAAACTTAAAGAATGGCTTGGCTCGTAATTCATAGAATGTTTGATGACAAATTTTAATGGATCTTGACTTCTATTCTAATGAAAACTTTTTCCAAATCAAAAATAAAACTTACGCGTATTTAAAAATATGATGAAAGTCGTGCGAAAGTCCTTATTTTAAATGCAAAATTAAGAGAAAATACTTTTTGATTTAAACTAACCTGCGACATAAAAACAATTTGTATTTATTTTATTAAAAGGGTTACGGACTATAAACATCTAACAATATTATTAGGCCATATACATATGTAGATCTAAATCTAATTTTCGAGTTATAAATACATACATACATATAAAATAAAATTGCTCAAAAAGTCTAATAAAAATAAAAACTCAGTATACATTTGCTAAATGGAAAAGAAAAAGAAGTAATTTCAAAAAATGTGAATTCAATCGGCAATCTCACTACAGAGTTAAGCAATTGAAAATATTCAACAACAACAATCATGCAAAATTAGGAAGAAAAAATTATTATAAAAATTGGCAAAATTAAAAAATAATATGAATTAAGTTACAACGAAACAATTTTGTTTCAACATGGTATGCGCATTCAAAACGATAAATTGATATGATTGTTGTTCTAAAGACAATGAAATCTGTATTTAGTTTTTTGAATTGAAAAAGAAAACATACTCGTAATGACCTGCAAGTGTTTAATTTTTTATTGGATTTCTTTGAAAAGCGTTTAACTTATCCACTTCCAAGGTTCAGTATCGGGACTTGTTATAGGCGTAGTCGTATACTATAATTAGGAATAGCAATATAAAATACATAAAAAACATACCAGGAAAACAATTCATTTTTTCAATGTTTATTAAATTTAGTAATTAAAAGAATTAGATATTTTAGTTATAAAAAAATATGTATGTGTGTATAGAGTCCAATAAAATTAATAAGATATACTTAAAAATTTTCTTCAGAAATAATAATTGAATAAATATTTATTTAGATATTCAAATAAATATTTATTAAAACAAAAATTTTTTACAAAAATAATGTGTATGATTTCGCAGCGAATCCGCTGGAGTTGTTATAAAGTGAGTTGTTATAAAATGTTAATTTGAGTGAAGTTTGTAGTGAATAATATGATATTGGTGAAGAGCGAGGCATGTTTGCGAAAAAAGTGTTCATATGTGGCTTAAGAGTTAATAATATGAAAACATCTCAAAGTAAATAATGTAAATGGTTAAAGCAAAACGAAATAATATATGACTGACTTAGTTACCTAAAACCAATATTTAATGTGTGTGAGGTACAAGTGAGTTTTTTATGTACACGGGGAATATAACAAAATAAAAATTTTCGATGAAGGTTGCATTACATTACTGGAAAGGCAAATAAATAAAATTTAACTTACCTCGGCTTTTAAGTCGGCGATTCTGTCCTGCAGATCACGCACTTTATCAGAGTCGTCTAAATTAGAACGTAGTTCACCTTCAGCTAGCATTTCGGAATTCTAGAGAAGAGAGATTTAAATATTAATTTGATATATTTTTCAATATAGCACAATATCACTAGTCCGCACAATATATTATTGCTGATTTGCAAATTGTTCCACCAACTTCTAACAATTTTATTTCCAATATATGTACATATGAAAAAAATCGGAGGATAATTTAAAAATATTGTTGCCAACTTTTCGAGATAAACTGGTACCAACTTTCTATTTTTTCATAACTTTTTTAAAAATGTTATAAAAAATAATTCATTTTCTAAAATATTTAAACGGCTACTTCTGTTCATTTAAACAAACGATGATTTGAAAATAATATATGACTGAGATATTTAAAAAGCTTGCGGAGGGACAACATTTACTTTCTTTTTTACACGTAAATTTAATAAATTACTTACTGATATTTACTCTCTTTATTTATTTAAAACTTACCTTAGTTTCGAGTCTGGATATCTCCTGTTTTAATTCAGCTACTGTTTGAGATTGCTCGGTAAATTTGATTTTTACGTTCATGAGCTCATCCTTCATGCGAGATTCTAAATCGGAGTATCTTTATAAAAAGAAATAAAATCAAATCTTAGATGAAGAATGTACAAAAGTTTTGAAGAAATACCTGTGCTGTTGCTCTCTGGCTTTATTGGACATCTCCTTTTCACGTGTCAACGCCATGTCCAACTCTTCCTTGATTTTTTTGCTTTCTTCATCTTGTCGCCTCAATTGATTAGTGGACACTTGCACTTGAGTTTCTAATTCCATTACTTTTAAACGCAATTCCTTTAATTCAGTTAAAGTTTCCATTTCTCGTATACGTGTAGTCATTAGTTCCTCTTCCAGCTTTTGAGTATGTTCATTCGATTTCGCAGAATCAAACAAATTTGTAAGCAATTTTTTAGGGGTCGAATCAACTGAATGCGTATTGTGATCATTCCGCTGTTCCTGCAATTGCCTATGCCATTGAGTACTTAGTTCTTGTACTCGCTGCTTGAGATCTTTTAAAGATAGACTGGCTTCAGCTTCTCTGAGTTTACTAGCTATTAATTCGTCCTGCAAATGAGCGACTGAGTTGTCGGGTGTTGCTTCGCGTAACGTTTTTTTATCTTCTTCCAGCTCTTCAATTTTGGTCTTAAGATTTCTTATTTGATCTTCACTTTCAGCTAAGCTTTGTCGCACTTTAACTAGTTCCTCCAATAGACAAGAAACCATTTCATCGCGTTGCTTAAGGGCTTCTTCTTTCATGCACAGTTCATCAAGTGACGACTGGCGAGAATTGTTCTAAGAAGATTTTTGGACAAAAAATTTTGTTTTCTCATGAAATAAGTTTTAAAGAAGTTTCTATTCAAAGACATGCTCCAAATAAACGACTTTCTATGTAGAGTGCTCCAATTTAAATTTTAAACAGTAATAGAATGATTTATTTCAGGAAGGATTATTTAAGCATTAAAATTTTTGTGTTTTATTTATAAACGATTAAATTAGTAAGAATAATACTTTAATATGAAAATACAAGAATAACTAAATTTATTAACCGCTTATATTAAAGGACTCCTTTCAGTACAAAAAAAAAATAAAACTCTTTCATATGCGTAGTCGCACATTCGAAAACGTTCAAGACTAATTAATTGATTTAAATTCTGTAGAAATACTAAATTTTTTTCTTTATACATATTAGATCATTTTTATAAAATACCATATTGCATTAATTTCCATTGGAAACAATAATTTATATTATAAAGCAATCATAATTTAATATATTTATTCATTACTAACATAAATAAAAGAAAATGTAGACAAATTATTACTTTAATAATTACTTAAGCGATTATTAATTCATAAAGCAAAAGGCAGATCTAAAATATGATTTCTTTGCTAATGCGTTATCAAATATAATAAAAATATAACACAATACTCGTATATAGATGATGAAAGATAGATATGAAAATATTAAACGCTTTTCGATTTCTTTCCGAAAAACAGTTTTAAGTACGATTAAGACATTCATTTATCAAATAACAATTACTTGTAATCAATTCCAAAGCATAGCAAATAACTTGAATTTAAAAGGAATTTACTTGAAAAGTAAATCCTTTTGAAGGATTGGTTTTCCCAAGCAAAATTCTCATGGACAATTAATATGAATAATCAAGAATAGAACAAAAAATTCAAAATTTGAATTAAATATTCGCTCAAACATGATGTTTACAGAAATTCATACGATATTTAAAGCTCGGCGATAAATTTATTACATTATTTTTTTTTTAAATATTTTATTAAGAAGTCATAGAAGCATGATAGCAAATCGTTACAAAAATAAAACATTTTCTAACTATAATTTTCACCACAATTATAGAAACAATATTGGAGATCTGTATCATAATGTGTGGATTCCTATTTTCATATCCATCATATTAAAAGCAATTAATATAATCCGGCGATTTCATTTCAAACTAAAAGTGGCCGATATTTTAAAGGCTAGTAAATACCAGTTGTAACTTTTGTTGAAAAACTTATTGATTTGGAATTGCAATACTTTTTTTATAGTGAAAAGTTTTTATACAAACATTACAGATAATATTTCCGATTGTTTTTGCTCTAAAAAAAAGTTTTTAAATATCTCTTTACCAGTCACTTTTGTTACTGAGGTCTTACTTTATCACCGAATTGTAATAATGGCTCTAAAAATTAAGCAATAAACATTTAAAAGTATTTATAAATACCACATGCTTTAAGATTTAATACGTCTATGCTGCGCTCACATGATCATATTTTGCTTTCACGATTTTTACACATACGAGTACTGCAGTGGCGTAGAGGGCGTGAAATTTGGGAGCACTTTACTTTCAAGATGCCATCAATTTAAAAACGATTTAAAATGGAATCTTCACAAAGAGTATTGCAAAGGAAAGTTTAAGCCAATTCATTTCAAAATTTAAAAGTTGAATGTGTTAATAAAACGTGAGAGCGTATTGAAGCCTAAAAGCAAAATTGATCGTGTGACCCCAAAGTTAGTTAGAAAAGTTAAAATAAATCACAATTGATTAAGTTTTATTTTTAAAAGCAATTAAACAGAAACTACTTACGCTTTCGAGAGATAAATTCTGCGCTTATTAATGTTTTTAAATACATTGTTTTTGTAGTCGTATTGTTGTTTTGTGATAGTGGCGATGTTGTATGAAATGTTATGCAAAATGCAGTTGTTTTAAAAATTAAATTGTTTAACCACAACCATTGAAAATAGTTATAATTATAAATATATATTTTATTAAACACATATTAAGAAGAGGGGAGAAAAACAGAAAACAGAAAATTATAAATTAACATTGTAGCCATTATCCAGACAGTAATGAAATAAGATATAAGAAATATTATAAATGGGAAAGTGAAGTAGTGATGACGTACAGGCTGATGAAGTGGGAGTATAAAAGAGATGTAAAATGGGAAATTGAATTAAAAAATTGCTGCAAAGGAAATAAAATGAAAAATGTTATTGGTAAACGAAGCTTACATTCTCTTGCAGGCGTAAACTTAAGCCCCGCACTTCTTCGTTGGCATTTTCTAATTGATGGGAAATTTCTAAATAAGAACGTCGCAGCTCCATAAATTCAGTTTGCATAGCAAAGCTAAAAAATAAAAAAAATTATATCTTATGTAATATATTTTCCGTTTTATTTAGTTAGTTGGCATTTAAACTGTTATAAGACTTAATTTATATAGTAAAACCAAAAAACAAAAAAAAAAAACTGAAGCTCACCTAGTCTCTACTTCCTCAGCCCGCGACACCTGACCCCTTACCAAACGATCTGCCAATTCCAAAGATTCTGCTTCTAGCAAGTCATTACGCTGCTTAAGCAAACGATTTTCTCTTCGCAAACGTCTTAGTTCTACCATTTCTTCCTGTTCCTTCTTCTTCACATCTTGATATTCCTTTTCCATTTTTTTCATTCTTTTCGTATTTATTTTAATGGAATAGGCCAATTGAAAGAAAGCCTCTGGATCTACTTCAACCTTCTTAGGTAATTCTTTTTGGAAAAATTTCAGCATAGCCTCCATATCCAATGACAGCAAAATGTCTTTCCCCAATAACAATAAAGCCAATGCCACTTTGAAAATAAATTCCATTCCTTCGCTGAGGAAAACATCCATTATGCGCGATGAGATATTTAAATTGAGAGATGTTGTATAAAGAGTAAGGAACCAACTGGAAGCATACATTGTAGTTTGGAAAGCCTAAAAGTAAGGTAAAGTTCGAATGCATCGAAAGAAAAAATGCAAATGGCATGTACTTCACTTAACTTACAATAAATAATAAAAAAAATTATTTATTTTCATCCTACATCTTAATTATTCATCACTGAGCCTATTAACCACTTTTTTTAAGCTGATTCTGCTATTAACAGCGGCTTCAACTTGACATTATTTTATAAAAGCATTAATTTTTATCTGCAATGACAATGAGTTCATGGAGTTTCAATATTCTTCCTCAGAAATTGATGATAACCAAATAACTTTTCAAATCTGGTTACGGACGTTATCTTTTTGGGCAGAAATAACATTTTGTAAGTCAGTTTTACATTTGTTTCTTAAAAAGTTAATTTTTTTTTATTAAAGAAACTGATGCTCAGTTTAATTAAGAATTTTTAGTTTATATTTGCAAATTTTTCGACAAATGTTTTTGAAATTAATTCTTTAGCAATAGAATTTTTGATGAATAGAAAGTCGAGCGAATTTCAAGTTTCAGGGCACAAAAAAAAGACCAAAAATGATTTTTACTAATGCACAGTTTTTTTTGGCTTACCTGTTGCTGGAAGTGTATATGCATTTCGGGTATCTGTTCCTGTACCAAATTCTCCAATTGATACATGCATAAGCCTAGTTCCGACATGGAAGGCTTAAACATATCACGCATGCGATGCTGTTGCATTATTTGTACAAGTACAGCGAAGGCTTCTTCTTCGGGCATTTGCATGAGCAACAGACCGACAATAAAACCAGAGCCTTGACAATAGCCCACTTCGCGGTCATGCAAAGAATATGCCTTTATCACATTGAAAAGAGCCTCTTGGCCGGGACCATCTTTCTCTTTGAAAAAATCCACTTCAGGATAAGTTCGGGCAATATCACGTCTAATAACTTTTTCACAAGCCGATGTCGCCTTAATATATTCTGCATACTGCTTTTTATCAGCATCATTGGCCCCACATAGCTGTTGCCACACAATCGCTCTAAAACAGAACAATCAATATTAAGTAATAAAATTTAAAACTCTTTTTCAATACATCGAGTATTTAGTAAAAAACATTTGCTCTATTTCAATTTTACCTAAAATGATGGGGTATACCACGCCGTACTAGTTCTCTGACACAAGGATTTTTACGCTTCAAAGCCGATTCCCAGTCGCTTAGTATAGTTGCCCAAGTAGTCCATACATCTTCTTCGGCAACAGAATTTCCATCTAAAAATATTTGTATTTTTTTTTTATATAAACGCAAGTTTTAGTAGAAAAATATTAAATAACCGTCTTACTTGATGTTATACTTATTTGACTAGTATCGGAATTTTTGCGGCTGTGTGTGGAATGCAAGGAGTTAAGTGATTTAGCATCGCTTTCAATCAACTTGTTGGCAGCCTCTAGTTTTGCTAACAAATCCATTTCAGAGGTGGGTAAACTTTCATCAGCTGCAGTAGCAGACTTCACTTCCATTTTTTTACCACTGATGTTTTCTTCTGAGTTGTTAGCTGTTGTAGCGCTGGCAGTTGTAAGGGTCATTGCCGAGTTTTTATTTCCAGTTTATGCTTTTATTTTTTTAACCGTGTGTATTTGATTTTGTGAATTTATCTATGTAATTCAAATTTAATTGGCTTTCCAAAATAAATAAATTTCCTTCATGGAAAATTTAATAAATATTTAACATGATCCCTCTCAAGCAGTCTCTGTATTGGATTTTTAGTCTTTTGGCAGAAATTTATTTACTGTTTTCTGTAACAAAATTAAACTGGAAAAAAATTAGAAGTTCTTTTTATTAAATAGCATAATAAAAGCAGATTAAAATTTAATTTAAATTAATTACTGCAGCAAGTTTAAGATTTTACATTCTTATTTAAGGTGCCCTTTTTTTTAATACGCAATGAAATAATTATAAAATCTCTTCGCAAGAATATATATATATATTTCAAAGGTTCTTCAACCTTTAATTATATAATATTTCCTAAACTAGCTCACTGAATGTTAGTGATATAATGATACTAATAAATTAAATAACAGAAGCAACTATTTCTCACAACAGTAAAGAAAATAATATTAATAAATCTTTTTAAATCGTCCAAGTTAATTATTTTTTTTTTGTTGTACCGCCTTCCAAACTTATCAGAGAATAATTCGGTTCTATATTCACCTAAATATTATATAAAACAAATATAATAGAATAAAAATTAATTGATAACTGGAAGATGGATCAATGCGTGATAAAGTCAAGGCTTGAGTTTTGCATAAGTCAAAAGCGGTATTCAGGTATGCTGTGGACAAGCATTTTTCGTAGTGGAATTGAGAACTGATTAATCGGAAATTAGCTATTAATACGCCTGTAAAGTAAACAATGTAAAAAATTTACAAATAAAACAATTTTTTACATTTTTTATCATTTTAAAAATATTTATTTGTTTCAATTAAAAAAAACTTAAAAAATGTATATTGTATAGACTTCGAGACCTCTCCATTCAAGGGTAAGTTCTCAGGGGTATTTCCTACATAACCAATGCATATGCCTTGAATTTGGCAGTTTTGTTGTGCAACTGTGTGTAGTGTGGTGCATTGGTACAAAGTGAGAGAGTATTAAAGTGATTTATGTGGGTATTGTGCATATGTAATACAAACATTTGTTTTTTTAATATTTCTTTCTGTCTCTCTCATACAAGTATCATAACTACACATAATGATTGAAGAGTGTGTAGAACGCTCCAAGTAAACTCTTTGTGATGTCGAAGTTGGGATCGACTATAGTTTAGAGAATTGTACATTTGGAGAAACCCGCAACTTCTAAACACATTTTTAGAAAATATCGCATGCGATATTTTATGTTCTTATATAAATAACAAGAAATTGGTATAGTTATTTGTTTTTGTTCATTTTATAAGAACAACAACAAATAAAATAAACTAAAGTTCAGCATTTAAAAATTTATAAATAGGCTTTTCAGAGCCGGCAATTGTTATCATTAAAAAAAAAGCGCTAATTCGAATAAGATAATTTGTTTATTTATTTTTATTGTATGTTTACTTTTTTTTATGCATACAATGTATTTTGGAGAAAGAATTTTTTTTGGATTTTGAATTTTTATATAGTTTACATAATTATTGTGTACGCAAAAGGATTGCTTTTAACGCATTCAGCGTTCATATTTATTATACTGTTCGCACAAAGTAATTAATTTAACTTCAATATTCCTGTCGCATGACGTTAACGCGAGAACCAAAATTTTAAGACTAAATCAAATTTTTTTTTAAATTTAGAAAATTGTCTATATTTTTTTAGACTATTTTTAATTTGCTGCTTTAATATATTTTATTACTTCAGCCTTCCGTAAATTATGCAACTTTTTTACATTTCATTGCATTCATATGGCAATTGTAATGGTAATTATATCTATTAATGTAATCAATGTAATGGTAATACAATCTATACGGATATTCATCAAATAATATATAAAGAATTTTTCATTAGATACAATCGTATATATAATTAATGTAGATGCAGTAAAATTTTAGCAAATTTTACGGAGATTTTTAAAATCTTTTTACTTAAGTTTGAATTTTACTTAGTGGCGAAATCTCTTAATTTTCCCGCCTTTTTTTAATATACAATAAGTTTGTAAATTTCATGTTTGAACTTATATAACTTTATTAAATTAGAAAAATTTAAATCCTAAACTGAAAATAGGGTTCACAACGTCGATAACTAAAATATGCGAAATATTCAATTTTAAAAATGTACGGTTACCAGCGGTTACAGCTTGAGCACAAATTAAAAACGACGTATTTTGAATATTGTGTCTTATTGTAAAGTTTCAAATGGTATAGTGCACCTAATCAAATAGGCTGCGGTGTGCATAAAACTATTAGCTGGTAGAAAATGAATGAAGAAAAAGATTAGAAACAATAGAAAACCTATAGCGATTATGCAGGTATAAACCACATTTATTTATGAATAATGTTCTTTATTCATTAGAGGCTTACTTAGTGTGTTTATTCGTATTCAAACAAAGTCATTCAACTAAATTAAATGTATTATTGCCGGAAAATTGGTTTTTATTCTATTCCTTCAACATTGGCAGCCAGTGCTTTGGAAGAAAAAACTGGATTTTGGTTCAATAATAAATCTTAGATATCTTACAGGTAATTGAAAATATGATTACCGATTATAGTCCTAAATGTTCAAAGTCTATGCCGGAAGAAGCAGTTCTCTTCTCATTTGAGTGGAAACTCATTAATAAATTTCAATGCACAAATTTCGTTTGTAAATTTATTCAATAAACCAAATTAGTTTCAGATGGGCATCTGTAAATATTTAAATATTAAATATAAAAATTCAGTTCTTCGCATTATAAAAATGTTAATTTACTATTCGAATTTGTTAAATTTATTTAACCCCTCCTAACATTTCCTAATATATTAAGTGAATTGCAATAATATAATTAGATTATTAATACGAAAACAATTTACATTATTTTTTTGTCAGCTTTCGAGAGATAAAGATAGTTTTTATTTCTAAGATGACAAATATTCGTTTTCCGTACACCCTACACCATGCACGTCCGAATTGGACTTATGTGCAGTTGCGGATACCGGAAACAAAAACTATTTTCAACGATTTTTTAATGTTCCCTCTACATATTATTCAGCTCTTGTAATTTAGCTTAATAAGTCCATATTACGGTTTAACGCTGTTTGAAAAGAATTTAATATTATTTCGAATAAGAGCAGATCTAATAAGATTATGAATACCTCATTTTATTTAACGAGTCTTTCGATTAAATCTAAAAATTATCATGGTATTCGTAAGTGCTCGTATTCCATACAAACATACTAAAATACAATACAATCAGTTTTCAGTTTGTTTCTCAAATGTCAACATATGCAAATAAAAGCCGGCAATTAAATGCAGGTATTGTCACAAGAAGGCAACAAGAAATTTTTTTTGCAAAATAGCATTGATAATTGTCATCCCTATTACCCATTAGTGTTATCAAAGTATAGCTTTTATCAAATGCAAATATTGCATAAAATATTGAAAAAATGTTTTAAGATTGACCACAAATATATAGAGCAAGCTAACAAATTAATTTGCGCTGAGTGCAGGAGCAGAGAGGAAACAAAGCAAAGTTATGCACGTAAAATGCAATTGAATTCAATGCTGATTACCAAAAAAAAATATATTAGTTTTTTCACTTTAGAAAACATGCCTGGAAAAGGTTATTCTTAATTGCGTAATGAAAAACGTAATTGAACGCAGTTATAACAGCCACTCACGAATTCAATTGATAATTATGTACATATATAAATACATTTGTATGAATGTGTATGGAACTGAAAACATCTAGAGAACAATGTAATACACCTGCATTTACATCCCCACATCCATTTTAACATAAATTAGTATGTACCTATGTATGTATGTATTTATTTCGAATAAAAAATGAACTTTTAAACAAGAATACGTTATTTTTTCTCAAGCTGTATATAAAGATGCACATGAAAATGATAATAATAAATGCAAACAGCATACATTATTATAATGACAACAAAAGTTACTACAACAATTTTAATTTACGACTTGTTTAAAGACGAGGTTAATGATACAAGTAGGTATCAGCAACAATAATAAAAAAAATCGATTTTTATTTTGGCAACAAACTGTTAAAAATAATGCCCCAAATCAAGAACTTCAAACGTCAAGCAAATGGATGATGATGAGTCAAATGCAATCATTAACTTAATTGTCAATATGATTATTACGGAGAAGTAATTAAAGTTTTGAATAAGTAATATTAATATTATACCCCTTGTTTTTGATCAGGTTTAACCCTTAATAATATGACAATATAAAGCAAAAGTGAGGGGCGTTTTAAATAAGGGGAACAGTGATACCAGACTTTGGGCCCTAAAACCAAAAAAAAAAAAAAAAAATTTTTATTGAATTGCGATTCATTATTCAAATTAAGAGATTTCTTATAAAAGAAGTTAGATGCCAACGAGCAGTAGTGGCATTTCTGAATTGTATTTAACATTACGTAACGAGGAATTATACATCGTGATGTAGCGTAGCAATGGAAAATATGTGATAAGCCGTCTTATTAAGAGATATTCGTAGGAAGCATTTGACTAAAAATCTGGCAGCATTAAAAGAGACTACTACCAAACAGTGTTGTCAATAATATAAATATAAAAGAGAAAAGTTAAAAGAAAAAAGGTGCGCCATTTATTTCATAGAAGTAGAAATTAAGAATTTTTTCTAGTCTTCTTTGTTATCTCACTACTTTTCTAATATGGAATTCCAAGTTGTAGTAGTTTATAGTGACCTCATTGTTAAAGGTACAACTGTTGAAATGCCAGTTTTTCTAAATCATTGTGTACAAAGTTTAATTTTTATCACGAAATTATCTTTGGTAATGATTCAGAGAGTAAACATTAAGAAAGAGAAACATTCTGACAGTATTATGGGGGCATGCGATCACATTTTTTCATTCTTATTTTTATTTGTCAAGAATGCATAAGCCAGTCATATATTAAACGTCTATAAAAAAACTAGTTTAGAATAATGTAAAGATGGTCACAAACTTTGTCTTTGTCAAACTTTACAAGTCTACTTTATTTTGCAAAGTGATTGGGAATAAAAGTTTACCGTACACAGTTTATATTAGAATTATTAAACATAATTAGTTGTTTTCTGTTAATAGCACGACATATAGTGCGCGTAGTATGTTGTTATTTCAAAAAAACGTCAAGATTATTAAGAAACACACGTCGTAGTCAACACTGATTGCAAGAGATCTGTGAGAGTATAAATCAATTAAGGTAAACAAAATTAAAATTGAGTAACAAAAGCGATATACAAATAAGCGATTACAATTCAAACTCAGTTTATAAGCAGTCGTCCAGTGCAGAGGTGGTAGAAAAATAATACTTATCCGCTTCTAACCTTGTAAGCAACGAACCGTTTATTACGAAAGGAAGTTTTCAAGAAAAATTAAAACAATAAATGACTTTAGCAATTCCGGCCAATTTTTAACACAGTGCTAAAAAACTTGACAACATTTATCGCAAATGTGTAGAGAGTTATAAAACAATAAAATAATTGGTTTGTTCATTTCCACTTGAATTTTGTATAGTGATTACAGTTATATGAACGTAAGAGCAAGGTAAGATAACTTAAAAAATTTAAACCATTTATATTAAACGACAAACATGACATACACAAACGCAAACGTACAGGCATGCATAAGTATGCATTCATGCACATACACATGCACGCATATACTTAAGATATTTTCAATTAGCCAAAGATAATAATCTTAATACAATATTTGGGTACAAAAATCAGGTTTTTTACAATTTTTGTGAAAAATGTTGTTTTTTTTTAATAAATTCGCCAAAAAGAAGCCGATAAACTTGCCAATCGCACCATAAACGGATAAAAACGCGTGCAAGAAAGTTGGTAGTAGGTCCCAAAATTGTCTACGCATACAGAAAAATTTCTTTTTTACATCTATGTTGCTGTTAGTATTTAAAATTAAAGAGACCTCAAAATTAATTAATATATTAAAGTTTAAATAATAAATATAAGCCTAAATTCCAAAATTAACGAAAGGACTTTTAATAGTCCTTCTGACTTGAGATAAAATTTGCAACAACTACAAGGATACCAGTGTGTAGAATTAATATTTTATAATTACCTATAGAACTTGAAAAAGGAAATTTTTTTTTAAATTTTGATTTATTGTAAAATTTAATTTTCTTCTCATTTTTATATATTTTAGTTGGCAATGAAAGTTTATCACATATGGAAGAATTGAATACCAACAAGGAGTGAAATTTGGAAATTTGGAAATTTGGAAACGAAAAATAAAGTGGGTGGCTACTATGCAGATAAATATATATTATAATCATATACAATATAATATAAAACAAAACTAGCGTACGGAATGCGCTATTTTTATAGAAATCGTGTAAATATCCTCTCTTGTTCTTATTTCATTCAAGTTTATTACGAAAAAGTTCATAGTAATGACGGCGGCAGAATCGTGTGGGAATAATAATTTCAACTCGAATATAATCACAAACACACAGCCGACGGCAGGCGCTAAAGCTATAGAATTAACAGAAACTTTTTACGTAAGCAGCAGACACAGTAGGAAACATAATTCAAAAATACAAGTCGAACTAAATGGAACTGGGGTCATTTTAAGGCGAGAAACTGATGAACATGATCAGATATCGGAACAGTTAATACGGCTGGAAGATATAGTGGGTAGTCAGTTCGGTGCAAAATTGAGGAGACGTGTCAGAGGAGGTCTAAGTTCTTGCAAACGTCTCAACGACGAAGAAGAGCAACATCACACTGAAAGTTCTCCAAAACTAGAGCAAAAAGATGTTTCGGCCTATTTATACATTTACGCCTATAGAAGAATAGACCAGCCTTTGACACGTGTGAGAACTGTGAGAATCTTACGTTTCCGTTCATTTTTAACATACGAGGAGAATTTAAAATCTGCTGAAAATTGGCGTAATGCTATTAGATTTAACAAAAGTTTACTAGAGAATGACAATACGGAACAAAAGCCTTTGCTGATATTATTGAATCCTAAATCCGGTAAGGGTAAGGGACGAGTAATGTTTCAAGAGCAAATGGCTCCCGTTTTGAAAGAAGCTGAGATACAATATGAACTGGTGGTGACAACACACGCCAATTTTGCTAGAGAACTAGTTAAACAGCGTAAAGATTTAGCGCAAAAATATTCAGGCATTGTGGTGGCTTCAGGAGATGGCTTACTTTATGAGGTTATAAACGGCATAATGGAGAGAAGCGATTGGAGAGAGTTGACTCGCAGCTTGCCACTGGGTATAGTGCCCTGTGGTTCTGGTAACGGTTTAGCTAAAAGTATTTCTCACTTATTTAATGAACCTTATGAACCAAATCCTATTGTTAATGCTACTTTGACTTGCATTTCGAGACGAAGTGCACCCATGGACGTGGTTAGAGTGGAACTGAAGGCGCGAGACAATCAAACTGAAGTGTATTCATTCCTTTCTGTAGGCTGGGGTTTAATTGCTGATATTGATATTGAAAGTGAAAAATTAAGATCAATAGGAGCTCCTAGATTTACCTTGTGGTCAATACATCGTTTGATGCGATTACGTACCTATAAAGGCAAAGTATCATATTTGCCCTGGCATAGAACGGAAAGCTCTCCAACAGTTCTAATTAGACAAAGAAAATATTCCTCGGGTGAAACACATTCTATTTTAAGACGGTTCCATGATGCACAAGACGACGAATCCGAAGACTTTGCGGATGCTGTCGAAGAAGATAGGGAAATACAAAATGAATTTGCTGATATCATTAGCAATAGAACAAATATAGATAGCTGGCATTCAGCAGTGTCACGGCGTACGGCTTATTATTCGCTGGGTGGTCAAAGCTTAAGATCAAATCATAGTTCATACCACAGTATTTTTAGTAAAATACAAAAGGTTAATGCTGAGTTCAATACTCGTGCACCTCAACCATCTATACCACCGCTAGATAAGCCACTACCCCACAACTGGCACACAGAAGAAGGCGAATTTGTTCTAGTACATGCTGTCTATACCACACATTTGGCAACGGATTGCTTTTTTGCCCCTGACTCGAAATTAAATGACGGCATTATATATTTGGTCATAGTAAGAGCTGGCATTGCTCGGTCCCAACTTCTGCAATTTCTATTAAATATGAGTTCCGGCACACACTTATCTGACGCACCCACACCTCATATACAAGTAATTCCAGTGACAGCATTTCGTATAGAGCCTCAAGATGAGGAGGGTATTTTAACGGTAGATGGTGAAAGAGTAGTCTATGGAGCCCTACAAGCTGAAATATTTCAAGGCTTAATTAAAGTGATGGTGCCAAATGTGCACAGAGAGTGAGTTATCACTTATTATAAGCAATATTTAAGGTTTATACATAATTTTTTTAATATTTTATATCTCACGCAAATAAAAATTAACTTTAAACATTACGATAATTTGAAACGTTTTTAATTCATTTATATTTAAAATTAAAGTATGATTACAAGTTAGTCATCTATTAGACAAACAATAGAATTGATCAATAATTTAACAAATTGTTAAATAAATATAAGGATCTTTATGTACACGTGCATACGTACATTTGTAAAACTCTAACTACGTAAATATTTCTCAGTTTTAACTTTAATAGAATTTTTTATTATTTTTGCATTTGCTTTTAAATTTAAAATTGCCATGCTATAATGACAAATATTTTGAAAGCCGATATTTTTTACACACTTTGTAGATAAGATTAAAACTTAATATGTAGACATTTATTATTCTAAATATTCATTCCTTTTATGTTATTTTTGTATCGGTGAGAAAACTGCTTATTGTTTTGCAGATACTTTGTCAAATAATTACATACGTTTGTATGTACGGACATACATATGTAGTAACACACGCAACGCAAATAAAGTATCTACATGCATGCATACTGAATGAAAACTTAAAAGATTAACATTAGACGCCCTAAAGTATGCTTCAATCTTTTTTATAAAATATACTTTAGAGTAAAGAGTAGAATAACACTGTGATCCACAGCTGCCATATTTTTCAATATTCTTACGATTAACTGCAAATTCTGCTTCACTTTAATTGAATATTTTTGCCATATGGAGAAATAATATTTATTATTTTTTTTGTGGGCGTTCCCTTGGCTTTATATATGAAATTGCCAAGCTTTAATTTTATTTTGGGTACTGCGGAGCAGTTTGTGTATTTTAAGGGAACTGATTGGAACACGCTTAGGATTGATTTGATTGAGGCTATTTTGAATCATTTTCCTCCTAAGAATAGGAATTTATCTGACAATGGAATAGATGCATTAATTGAGAAATTTAATAGTTCTGTGAATTTTGAGATGCAGATTCATTCAAAAAAGTGTGAAAATAGGAAGGGGATATTCGTAGCTTCGGATAGATTGAAGAAGATGCTGCGAATTAAATATAATTGGCAGAATGAGTTGAAGACAATATTTTCTAGGACGTTTAATAGAAGAAATCCACAGTATTTATTAATTTCCAAACAGATTCATTTGATCAAAATTATTATAAGGGAGCAAGTTGAACGGGAGCAGATTGGGTCTAATTGATTTAAGGTATTTGCTAGATGTTTCGAAATTGATAAATAATAAGAAATTGTGCGGTATTGATGGAATATCATTTTTAAAACTGGTTAAATTTTTGGTTAAGGCGATCGAATATTTGACTATTTTGTTCAATAATTGTTTGAATATTTGTTATTTTCTTAGGGAGTGGAAAATTGCTAAGATCATTCCCATTCCGAAACGAGGGGAATTAATGATATGAATACGTTTAGACCGATTTCTTTACTGTCTTATATAGGGAAGTTCTTTGAGAGGATAATAAGGGATAAGATGGATGTAGGATTGAGTGATAGTTATATTCCTGATAATCAATTTAGTTTCAAAAAGGGTATTTCAACGGTGCATGCACTTTTGAAGTTCCATACTGATGTGGTTCAAAACTTAAGGGAAGGTCGATGTACGGTAGCGCCTCACTTGTGCAGCATTTTCGTTCTGACTTTCCCCATGAATTTTACAATTGTAAGGGTATTCTATTCGCTGATGACTCTCTTCTTTACACTCACGATGTGTCTCCTGAGTTGGCACTGCAGCGTATTTCACTGTATCTGAGGAATGTTGATGAATTCTCACTAATAACTAACTAGCTATTTTTTTGTGGGGAAAATGGCAATTGATAATTAAATGATTTGATACATATTTATGCCTTCAATCCATTTGGAACGAATGTGAAGTTCTCTCTTTAGATCATTTATGGAGGAAATCAATAAAAAAAACAGCGTTGTTCACAATAACTGTTTAATCAAATCAAATCTCTTGATCGGAAGCTATCAATTAAAGCTATCGCTGCACTTGGCAACTTTCCATATCCAACGTCCAACATTCTGTATTAGTTAGATGAATGTAACGCTTATTTAATTTCCATCTTTTGTGTAATGAAACCACCCCACCCTCTAATATAATTTTTAATTACATTCGTAACAATATATAAAAAAGTTCAATAAAACTGCCAAATTATATAACTAACATTTTTTAATTCCTTTTAATTTTAGACATGATATCACCATAGAAAAGTAAAAATGGAAAATGTTCTAGTTAGTTGGCCAAAACAGACATTTACGTTGGACAAATATTTGCCTTTAAAAAATTACGATATCAAACACATGTTTGAAACAAAATAAACAAAATTATAAATAATATGACCCAAAAAAAATTTGATTTGGTTATTTATTGTATACAAAACTTCAACAAATGCCAGCTAACATACATACATATATGTATGTATATTATACTGACATAGTGGGAAGCGGAAAATAAAAACTCATGATCTCAGTACAGAGCATTATCCAAATTAAGTTAAATTGTCAGTTAAGAATTAACGGAAAACATATAGTATTACATTAAATTAATAATTTTTGTTAATAGTATGTTTTTTAAACTTAATTTCTACACTCAGAAAAAAATCCTATTAATTTGCCAAAGGTGATTTAAAGTGATTTGCCCAAATCACATTAAAGGGGAAAATAAAAGCTCATAATAGTTTTAATAGTTTTGTACTATAGAAACAATTAATTTGAAATAATTATATATGAATATGAAAAAACTATTCGAGTTATGTGATCATCGTATTAAAAATCAGTGAAAACACCGTATAAAATTAATGTGGTGCCCCTAATGATTTTCAATGGGACTTTTCGCATTTTATTTTCTAGAAGATATAATATTATTCTAATAATTTACATTTTTTAATTAATTTTTAGCCACGTTAAACGCATTGATTAAATAGTGTAATCATATCAAGTTTTAATATCAATTTGAAGAACTAGTTATTGAACTAATGTGACCATCGTATAAGAAAACCGTTAAAATACCGTTATAAATAAAAGCTGCTACTCCAACATTAAAATGCCAAAAAGTGGATTTGTTAAAACAGTAAGTCCATTTTTCATAAATTAACTATACATGATGACGAAGAATTTGATAGTCCTCCAATTCATTTACATCTTCTAAAAGGCGGAATAAAAACTTTCAGGCTAAAAAAAATCAAAACCTATATAATTTAATAACACACATTGTTTTTATATGTTAATAAATATTATTTTATTTTTATGTTAATGTATAAAATGAATTGTTATAAATACAACAATTTTCCAAGTTAATAAATGTTTGTTGGAATTAATTACTACAATTTTGGAAGGCATGACAACTATCAGTTATGAAATACAAAAACAATTTTTACCAAATAATTTTCATTCATGCCTTTAGGAGACATTCCATAGGATTCAGCCATACATGATTATTATACTTTATGTATACTTTTATGTATACTTTTATGTATTTAGTTGCAATTCATGGAACCTTTTTATCACATGGTCGTATCATTGGTCGTATGTGTATGTATGAATATATGTATGTGTAGATACCCAGAAAAAAACCTGTTGATGAGTGCATTTGAGGCACCACTTTTGTTTACTACTCTGGCGACAGCCTGCCGATATTGTTATCAAAATATTTACATGTTTATGCGCTTCTCCAACAAAAAGAGTAGCAGGGTTTGTACTAGTATATGTTTGACATAGAGCGGCTAGTTCTTAAAATACTAGTATGCGACCCTATAAAGTATTCTAGATTCCGGCTCCATATAAGAAGGGTAAACTCAGCTTATGTTCTGTTTAAAATCAAAAATTTAAAAACCCCTCTACTCAGGCTCTTCTTAAAATTATCGAGTAAAATAAGCAACATCGGGTAATAAATAAAAAAAATATACAGCAAAAAAATTATTTTATACATTTGGTAGAAATTTGCTATAGAACATATTTGTTAACTGCAGCCCATTACCGCATCAGTTATAACAATGTTACTCTCTTTGCGTCCCTGCAGTTAAAAGATGCATTTAATGATTTTTTTTCACACATATTAATATAAAATACGCAATTCTAACGGTATTTTATAATTCTGGTATTATTTTGGTTTTGCTTTGCAGATCTTAACAATATTCATATTCTAAATAAATAACTTTTACTTGTTACATTTGCCTTTGATGAAAAAGAAATAGAAATTAACAAGACGTTTTTTTTTCTAGCAACAAAATAAGCACTTTTATTATCGGCTGGAATACCGCATCACTGGTCGCAATTTCAACAAAAGGAAACGCCCAAGGAAAAATTTTTTATATATTGTTATTTTATGGTTTTATTTAAAAAAAATAGAAAATAATATATGACATTTACATATTGAGTTCAATATTAATTGCTTATAAAAAGTTTATTATTTTTTACAAGGAGCAAAACACTTGAATTTAAATTTTAAGTTTTTTATTTATGCAAAACTATTAAAATAATTTTTAAATTAAAAAAAAAAATATTTAAAATAAAAATGATCAATTATAATATAAACGCCAGTTTATATACTAATAATAAATATCTAAGAAATATACTCCTATTCTGAGATAAAAAATCAGCTTGAAAAAGTAATATAAACGCCAGTTCAGCATAAAAAAATTTGGAATTTCAATTAAGGATGAGTGCCAGAAGAAGGGAATCATCAAATCGCGCATCACTTTTACTTTTAGTTAAGTTTTTGCCATTTTATTATATTTTCACGTTTGGATTGCTATTTAAGGAGTTATTGCAGGAGAAAGGAAGGAGTTGGACGGTTAAAAATCACTAAGGTAGCTACCTTACTAAAATCGCAATTTTTTGTGTTTTTTAATTACTGGCAAATATCTAAGAAATATACTCCTATTCTGAGATAAAAAATCAGCTTGAAAAAGTAATATAAACGCCAGTTCAGCATAAAAAAATTTGGAATTTCAATTAAGGATGAGTGCCAGAAGAAGGGAATCATCAAATCGCGCATCACTTTTACTTTTAGTTAAGTTTTTGCCATTTTATTATATTTTCACGTTTGGATTGCTATTTAAGGAGTTATTGCAGGAGAAAGGAAGGAGTTGGACGGTTAAAAATCACTAAGGTAGCTACCTTACTAAAATCGCAATTTTTTGTGTTTTTTAATTACTGGCAAATATCTCAGAAATATACTCCTATTCTGAGATAAAAAATCAGCTTGAAAAAGTAATATAAACGCCAGTTCAGCATAAAAAAATTTGGAATTTCAATTAAGGATGACTGCCAGAAGAAGGGAATCATCAAATCGCGCATCACTTTTACTTTTAGTTAAGTTTTTGCCATTTTATTATATTTTCACGTTTGGATTGCTATTTAAGGAGTTATTGCAGGAGAAAGGAAGGAGTTGGACGGTTAAAAATCACTAAGGTAGCTACCTTACTAAAATCGCAATTTTTTGTGTTTTTTAATTACTGGCAAATATCTCAGAAATATACTCCTATTCTGAGATAAAAAATCAGCTTGAAAAAGTAATATAAACGCCAGTTCAGCATAAAAAAATTTGGAATTTCAATTAAGGATGACTGCCAGAAGAAGGGAATCATCAAATCGCGCATCACTTTTACTTTTAGTTAAGTTTTTGCCATTTTATTATATTTTCACGTTTGGATTGCTATTTAAGGAGTTATTGCAGGAGAAAGGAAGGAGTTGGACGGTTAAAAATCACTAAGGTAGCTACCTTACTAAAATCGCAATTTTTTGTGTTTTTTAATTACTGGCAAATATCTCAGAAATATACTCCTATTCTGAGATAAAAAATCAGCTTGAAAAAGTAATATAAACGCCAGTTCAGCATAAAAAAATTTGGAATTTCAATTAAGGATGACTGCCAGAAGAAGGGAATCATCAAATCGCGCATCACTTTTACTTTTAGTTAAGTTTTTGCCATTTTATTATATTTTCACGTTTGGATTGCTATTTAAGGAGTTATTGCAGGAGAAAGGAAGGAGTTGGACGGTTAAAAATCACTAAGGTAGCTACCTTACTAAAATCGCAATTTTTTGTGTTTTTTAATTACTGGCAAATATCTCAGAAATATACTTCTATTCTGAGATAAAAAATCAGCTTGAAAAAGTAATATAAACGCCAGTTCAGCATAAAAAAATTTGGAATTTCAATTAAGGATGACTGCCAGAAGAAGGGAATCATCAAATCGCGCATCACTTTTACTTTTAGTTAAGTTTTTGCCATTTTATTATATTTTCACGTTTGGATTGCTATTTAAGGAGTTATTGCAGGAGAAAGGAAGGAGTTGGACGGTTAAAAATCACTAAGGTAGCTACCTTACTAAAATCGCAATTTTTTGTGTTTTTTAATTACTGGCAAATATCTTAAGAAATATACTCCTATTCTGAGATAAAAAATCAGCTTGAAAAAGTAATATAAACGCCAGTTCAGCATAAAAAAATTTGGAATTTCAATTAAGGATGAGTGCCAGAAGAAGGGAATCATCAAATCGCGCATCACTTTTACTTTTAGTTAAGTTTTTGCCATTTTATTATATTTTCACGTTTGGATTGCTATTTAAGGAGTTATTGCAGGAGAAAGGAAGGAGTTGGAAGGTTAAAAATCACTAAGGTAGCTACCTTACTAAAATCGCAATTTTTTGTGTTTTTTAATTACTGGCAAATATCTAAGAAATATACTCCTATTCTGAGATAAAAAATCAGCTTGAAAAAGTAATATAAACGCCAGTTCAGCATAAAAAAATTTGGAATTTCAATTAAGGATGACTGCCAGAAGAAGGGAATCATCAAATCGCGCATCACTTTTACTTTTAGTTAAGTTTTTGCCATTTTATTATATTTTCACGTTTGGATTGCTATTTAAGGAGTTATTGCAGGAGAAAGGAAGGAGTTGGACGGTTAAAAATCACTAAGGTAGCTACCTTACTAAAATCGCAATTTTTTGTGTTTTTTAATTACTGGCAAATATCTAAGAAATATACTCCTATTCTGAGATAAAAAATCAGCTTGAAAAAGTAATATAAACGCCAGTTCAGCATAAAAAAATTTGGAATTTCAATTAAGGATGACTGCCAGAAGAAGGGAATCATCAAATCGCGCATCACTTTTACTTTTAGTTAAGTTTTTGCCATTTTATTATTATTATTTCACGTTTGGATTGCTATTTAAGGAGTTATTGCAGGAGAAAGGAAGGAGTTGGACGGTTAAAACTCACTAAGGTAGCTACCTCACTAAAATCGCAATTTTTTGTGTTTTTTAATTACTGGCAAATATCTAAGAAATATACTCCTATTCTGAGATAAAAAATCAGCTTGAAAAAGTAATATAAACGCCAGTTCAGCATAAAAAAATTTGGAATTTCAATTAAGGATGACTGCCAGAAGAAGGGAATCATCAAATCGCGCATCACTTTTACTTTTAGTTAAGTTTTTGCCATTTTATTATATTTTCACGTTTGGATTGCTATTTAAGGAGTTATTGCAGGAGAAAGGAAGGAGTTGGACGGTTAAAAATCACTAAGGTAGCTACCTTACTAAAATCGCAATTTTTTGTGTTTTTTAATTACTGGCAAATATCTAAGAAATATACTCCTATTCTGAGATAAAAAATCAGCTTGAAAAAGTAATATAAACGCCAGTTCAGCATAAAAAAATTTGGAATTTCAATTAAGGATGACTGCCAGAAGAAGGGAATCATCAAATCGCGCATCACTTTTACTTTTAGTTAAGTTTTTGCCATTTTATTATATTTTCACGTTTGGATTGCTATTTAAGGAGTTATTGCAGGAGAAAGGAAGGAGTTGGACGGTTAAAAATCACTAAGGTAGCTACCTTACTAAAATCGCAATTTTTTGTGTTTTTTAATTACTGGCAAATATCTAAGAAATATACTCCTATTCTGAGATAAAAAATCAGCTTGAAAAAGTAATATAAACGCCAGTTCAGCATAAAAAAATTTGGAATTTCAATTAAGGATGACTGCCAGAAGAAGGGAATCATCAAATCGCGCATCACTTTTACTTTTAGTTAAGTTTTTGCCATTTTATTATATTTTCACGTTTGGATTGCTATTTAAGGAGTTATTGCAGGAGAAAGGAAGGAGTTGGACGGTTAAAAATCACTAAGGTAGCTACCTTACTAAAATCGCAATTTTTTGTGTTTTTTAATTACTGGCAAATATCTAAGAAATATACTCCTATTCTGAGATAAAAAATCAGCTTGAAAAAGTAATATAAACGCCAGTTCAGCATAAAAAAATTTGGAATTTCAATTAAGGATGACTGCCAGAAGAAGGGAATCATCAAATCGCGCATCACTTTTACTTTTACTTAAGTTTTTGCCATTTTATTATATTTTCACGTTTGGATTGCTATTTAAGGAGTTATTGCAGGAGAAAGGAAGGAGTTGGACGGTTAAAAATCACTAAGGTAGCTACCTTACTAAAATCGCAATTTTTTGTGTTTTTTAATTACTGGCAAATATCTAAGAAATATACTCCTATTCTGAGATAAAAAATCAGCTTGAAAAAGTAATATAAACGCCAGTTCAGCATAAAAAAATTTGGAATTTCAATTAAGGATGACTGCCAGAAGAAGGGAATCATCAAATCGCGCATCACTTTTACTTTTACTTAAGTTTTTGCCATTTTATTATATTTTCACGTTTGGATTGCTATTTAAGGAGTTATTGCAGGAGAAAGGAAGGAGTTGGACGGTTAAAAATCACTAAGGTAGCTACCTTACTAAAATCGCAATTTTTTGTGTTTTTTAATTACTGGCAAATATCTAAGAAATATACTCCTATTCTGAGATAAAAAATCAGCTTGAAAAAGTAATATAAACGCCAGTTCAGCATAAAAAAATTTGGAATTTCAATTAAGGATGACTGCCAGAAGAAGGGAATCATCAAATCGCGCATCACTTTTACTTTTACTTAAGTTTTTGCCATTTTATTATATTTTCACGTTTGGATTGCTATTTAAGGAGTTATTGCAGGAGAAAGGAAGGAGTTGGACGGTTAAAAATCACTAAGGTAGCTACCTTACTAAAATCGCAATTTTTTGTGTTTTTTAATTACTGGCAAATATCTAAGAAATATACTCCTATTCTGAGATAAAAAATCAGCTTGAAAAAGTAATATAAACGCCAGTTCAGCATAAAAAAATTTGGAATTTCAATTAAGGATGACTGCCAGAAGAAGGGAATCATCAAATCGCGCATCACTTTTACTTTTACTTAAGTTTTTGCCATTTTATTATATTTTCACGTTTGGATTGCTATTTAAGGAGTTATTGCAGGAGAAAGGAAGGAGTTGGACGGTTAAAAATCACTAAGGTAGCTACCTTACTAAAATCGCAATTTTTTGTGTTTTTTAATTACTGGCAAATATCTAAGAAATATACTCCTATTCTGAGATAAAAAATCAGCTTGAAAAAGTAATATAAACGCCAGTTCAGCATAAAAAAATTTGGAATTTCAATTAAGGATGACTGCCAGAAGAAGGGAATCATCAAATCGCGCATCACTTTTACTTTTACTTAAGTTTTTGCCATTTTATTATATTTTCACGTTTGGATTGCTATTTAAGGAGTTATTGCAGGAGAAAGGAAGGAGTTGGACGGTTAAAAATCACTAAGGTAGCTACCTTACTAAAATCGCAATTTTTTGTGTTTTTTAATTACTGGCAAATATCTAAGAAATATACTCCTATTCTGAGATAAAAAATCAGCTTGAAAAAGTAATATAAACGCCAGTTCAGCATAAAAAAATTTGGAATTTCAATTAAGGATGACTGCCAGAAGAAGGGAATCATCAAATCGCGCATCACTTTTACTTTTACTTAAGTTTTTGCCATTTTATTATATTTTCACGTTTGGATTGCTATTTAAGGAGTTATTGCAGGAGAAAGGAAGGAGTTGGACGGTTAAAAATCACTAAGGTAGCTACCTTACTAAAATCGCAATTTTTTGTGTTTTTTAATTACTGGCAAATATCTAAGAAATATACTCCTATTCTGAGATAAAAAATCAGCTTGAAAAAGTAATATAAACGCCAGTTCAGCATAAAAAAATTTGGAATTTCAATTAAGGATGACTGCCAGAAGAAGGGAATCATCAAATCGCGCATCACTTTTACTTTTACTTAAGTTTTTGCCATTTTATTATATTTTCACGTTTGGATTGCTATTTAAGGAGTTATTGCAGGAGAAAGGAAGGAGTTGGACGGTTAAAAATCACTAAGGTAGCTACCTTACTAAAATCGCAATTTTTTGTGTTTTTTAATTACTGGCAAATATCTAAGAAATATACTCCTATTCTGAGATAAAAAATCAGCTTGAAAAAGTAATATAAACGCCAGTTCAGCATAAAAAAATTTGGAATTTCAATTAAGGATGACTGCCAGAAGAAGGGAATCATCAAATCGCGCATCACTTTTACTTTTACTTAAGTTTTTGCCATTTTATTATATTTTCACGTTTGGATTGCTATTTAAGGAGTTATTGCAGGAGAAAGGAAGGAGTTGGACGGTTAAAAATCACTAAGGTAGCTACCTTACTAAAATCGCAATTTTTTGTGTTTTTTAATTACTGGCAAATATCTAAGAAATATACTCCTATTCTGAGATAAAAAATCAGCTTGAAAAAGTAATATAAACGCCAGTTCAGCATAAAAAAATTTGGAATTTCAATTAAGGATGACTGCCAGAAGAAGGGAATCATCAAATCGCGCATCACTTTTACTTTTACTTAAGTTTTTGCCATTTTATTATATTTTCACGTTTGGATTGCTATTTAAGGAGTTATTGCAGGAGAAAGGAAGGAGTTGGACGGTTAAAAATCACTAAGGTAGCTACCTTACTAAAATCGCAATTTTTTGTGTTTTTTAATTACTGGCAAATATCTAAGAAATATACTCCTATTCTGAGATAAAAAATCAGCTTGAAAAAGTAATATAAACGCCAGTTCAGCATAAAAAAATTTGGAATTTCAATTAAGGATGACTGCCAGAAGAAGGGAATCATCAAATCGCGCATCACTTTTACTTTTACTTAAGTTTTTGCCATTTTATTATATTTTCACGTTTGGATTGCTATTTAAGGAGTTATTGCAGGAGAAAGGAAGGAGTTGGACGGTTAAAAATCACTAAGGTAGCTACCTTACTAAAATCGCAATTTTTTGTGTTTTTTAATTACTGGCAAATATCTAAGAAATATACTCCTATTCTGAGATAAAAAATCAGCTTGAAAAAGTAATATAAACGCCAGTTCAGCATAAAAAAATTTGGAATTTCAATTAAGGATGACTGCCAGAAGAAGGGAATCATCAAATCGCGCATCACTTTTACTTTTACTTAAGTTTTTGCCATTTTATTATATTTTCACGTTTGGATTGCTATTTAAGGAGTTATTGCAGGAGAAAGGAAGGAGTTGGACGGTTAAAAATCACTAAGGTAGCTACCTTACTAAAATCGCAATTTTTTGTGTTTTTTAATTACTGGCAAATATCTAAGAAATATACTCCTATTCTGAGATAAAAAATCAGCTTGAAAAAGTAATATAAACGCCAGTTCAGCATAAAAAAATTTGGAATTTCAATTAAGGATGACTGCCAGAAGAAGGGAATCATCAAATCGCGCATCACTTTTACTTTTAGTTAAGTTTTTGCCATTTTATTATATTTTCACGTTTGGATTGCTATTTAAGGAGTTATTGCAGGAGAAAGGAAGGAGTTGGACGGTTAAAAATCACTAAGGTAGCTACCTTACTAAAATCGCAATTTTTTGTGTTTTTTAATTACTGGCAAATATCTAAGAAATATACTCCTATTCTGAGATAAAAAATCAGCTTGAAAAAGTAATATAAACGCCAGTTCAGCATAAAAAATTTTGGAATTTCAATTAAGGATGACTGCCAGAAGAAGGGAATCATCAAATCGCGCATCACTTTTACTTTTAGTTAAGTTTTTGCCATTTTATTATATTTTCACGTTTGGATTGCTATTTAAGGAGTTATTGCAGGAGAAAGGAAGGAGTTGGACGGTTAAAACTCACTAAGGTAGCTACCTCACTAAAATCGCAATTTTTTGTGTTTTTTAATTACTGGCAAATATCTAAGAAATATACTCCTATTCTGAGATAAAAAATCAGCTTGAAAAAGTAATATAAACGCCAGTTCAGCATAAAAAAATTTGGAATTTCAATTAAGGATGAGTGCCAGAAGAAGGGAATCATCAAATCGCGCATCACTTTTACTTTTAGTTAAGTTTTTGCCATTTTATTATATTTTCACGTTTGGATTGCTATTTAAGGAGTTATTGCAGGAGAAAGGAAGGAGTTGGACGGTTAAAAATCACTAAGGTAGCTACCTTACTAAAATCGCAATTTTTTGTGTTTTTTAATTACTGGCAAATATCTAAGAAATATACTCCTATTCTGAGATAAAAAATCAGCTTGAAAAAGTAATATAAACGCCAGTTCAGCATAAAAAATTTTGGAATTTCAATTAAGGATGACTGCCAGAAGAAGGGAATCATCAAATCGCGCATCACTTTTACTTTTAGTTAAGTTTTTGCCATTTTATTATATTTTCACGTTTGGATTGCTATTTAAGGAGTTATTGCAGGAGAAAGGAAGGAGTTGGACGGTTAAAACTCACTAAGGTAGCTACCTCACTAAAATCGCAATTTTTTGTGTTTTTTAATTACTGGCAAATATCTAAGAAATATACTCCTATTCTGAGATAAAAAATCAGCTTGAAAAAGTAATATAAACGCCAGTTCAGCATAAAAAAATTTGGAATTTCAATTAAGGATGAGTGCCAGAAGAAGGGAATCATCAAATCGCGCATCACTTTTACTTTTAGTTAAGTTTTTGCCATTTTATTATATTTTCACGTTTGGATTGCTATTTAAGGAGTTATTGCAGGAGAAAGGAAGGAGTTGGACGGTTAAAAATCACTAAGGTAGCTACCTTACTAAAATCGCAATTTTTTGTGTTTTTTAATTACTGGCAAATATCTAAGAAATATACTCCTATTCTGAGATAAAAAATCAGCTTGAAAAAGTAATATAAACGCCAGTTCAGCATAAAAAATTTTGGAATTTCAATTAAGGATGACTGCCAGAAGAAGGGAATCATCAAATCGCGCATCACTTTTACTTTTAGTTAAGTTTTTGCCATTTTATTATATTTTCACGTTTGGATTGCTATTTAAGGAGTTATTGCAGGAGAAAGGAAGGAGTTGGACGGTTAAAAATCACTAAGGTAGCTACCTTACTAAAATCGCAATTTTTTGTGTTTTTTAATTACTGGCAAATATCTAAGAAATATACTCCTATTCTGAGATAAAAAATCAGCTTGAAAAAGTAATATAAACGCCAGTTCAGCATAAAAAATTTTGGAATTTCAATTAAGGATGACTGTTCAGCATAAAAAAATTTGGAATTTCAATTAAGGATGACTGCCAGAAGAAGGGAATCATCAAATCGCGCATCACTTTTACTTTTAGTTAAGTTTTTGCCATTTTATTATATTTTCACGTTTGGATTGCTATTTAAGGAGTTATTGCAGGAGAAAGGAAGGAGTTGGACGGTTAAAAATCACTAAGGTAGCTACCTTACTAAAATCGCAATTTTTTGTGTTTTTTAATTACTGGCAAATATCTAAGAAATATACTCCTATTCTGAGATAAAAAATCAGCTTGAAAAAGTAATATAAACGCCAGTTCAGCATAAAAAAATTTGGAATTTCAATTAAGGATGACTGCCAGAAGAAGGGAATCATCAAATCGCGCATCACTTTTACTTTTAGTTAAGTTTTTGCCATTTTATTATATTTTCACGTTTGGATTGCTATTTAAGGAGTTATTGCAGGAGAAAGGAAGGAGTTGGACGGTTAAAAATCACTAAGGTAGCTACCTTACTAAAATCGCAATTTTTTGTGTTTTTTAATTACTGGCAAATATCTAAGAAATATACTCCTATTCTGAGATAAAAAATCAGCTTGAAAAAGTAATATAAACGCCAGTTCAGCATAAAAAAATTTGGAATTTCAATTAAGGATGACTGCCAGAAGAAGGGAATCATCAAATCGCGCATCACTTTTACTTTTAGTTAAGTTTTTGCCATTTTATTATATTTTCACGTTTGGATTGCTATTTAAGGAGTTATTGCAGGAGAAAGGAAGGAGTTGGACGGTTAAAAATCACTAAGGTAGCTACCTTACTAAAATCGCAATTTTTTGTGTTTTTTAATTACTGGCAAATATCTAAGAAATATACTCCTATTCTGAGATAAAAAATCAGCTTGAAAAAGTAATATAAACGCCAGTTCAGCATAAAAAAATTTGGAATTTCAATTAAGGATGACTGCCAGAAGAAGGGAATCATCAAATCGCGCATCACTTTTACTTTTAGTTAAGTTTTTGCCATTTTATTATATTTTCACGTTTGGATTGCTATTTAAGGAGTTATTGCAGGAGAAAGGAAGGAGTTGGACGGTTAAAAATCACTAAGGTAGCTACCTTACTAAAATCGCAATTTTTTGTGTTTTTTAATTACTGGCAAATATCTAAGAAATATACTCCTATTCTGAGATAAAAAATCAGCTTGAAAAAGTAATATAAACGCCAGTTCAGCATAAAAAAATTTGGAATTTCAATTAAGGATGACTGCCAGAAGAAGGGAATCATCAAATCGCGCATCACTTTTACTTTTAGTTAAGTTTTTGCCATTTTATTATATTTTCACGTTTGGATTGCTATTTAAGGAGTTATTGCAGGAGA
Organism: Ormia ochracea; assembly: GCA_963402855.1. Lineage (NCBI taxonomy): Eukaryota > Metazoa > Arthropoda > Insecta > Diptera > Tachinidae > Ormia > Ormia ochracea. The sequence continues at coordinate 54,402,028 of OY727107.1, forward strand.
AAGGAAGGAGTTGGACGGTTAAAAATCACTAAGGTAGCTACCTTACTAAAATCGCAATTTTTTGTGTTTTTTAATTACTGGCAAATATCTAAGAAATATACTCCTATTCTGAGATAAAAAATCAGCTTGAAAAAGTAATATAAACGCCAGTTCAGCATAAAAAAATTTGGAATTTCAATTAAGGATGACTGCCAGAAGAAGGGAATCATCAAATCGCGCATCACTTTTACTTTTAGTTAAGTTTTTGCCATTTTATTATATTTTCACGTTTGGATTGCTATTTAAGGAGTTATTGCAGGAGAAAGGAAGGAGTTGGACGGTTAAAAATCACAAAGGTAGCTACCTTACTAAAATCGCAATTTTTTGTGTTTTTTAATTACTGGCAAATATCTAAGAAATATACTCCTATTCTGAGATAAAAAATCAGCTTGAAAAAGTAATATAAACGCCAGTTCAGCATAAAAAAATTTGGAATTTCAATTAAGGATGAGTGCCAGAAGAAGGGAATCATCAAATCGCGCATCACTTTTACTTTTAGTTAAGTTTTTGCCATTTTATTATATTTTCACGTTTGGATTGCTATTTAAGGAGTTATTGCAGGAGAAAGGAAGGAGTTGGACGGTTAAAAATCACTAAGGTAGCTACCTTACTAAAATCGCAATTTTTTGTGTTTTTTAATTACTGGCAAATATCTAAGAAATATACTCCTATTCTGAGATAAAAAATCAGCTTGAAAAAGTAATATAAACGCCAGTTCAGCATAAAAAAATTTGGAATTTCAATTAAGGATGAGTGCCAGAAGAAAGGAATCATCAAATCGCGCATCACTTTTACTTTTAGTTAAGTTTTTGCCATTTTATTATATTTTCACGTTTGGATTGCTATTTAAGGAGTTATTGCAGGAGAAAGGAAGGAGTTGGACGGTTAAAAATCACTAAGGTAGCTACCTTACTAAAATCGCAATTTTTTGTGTTTTTTAATTACTGGCAAATATCTAAGAAATATACTCCTATTCTGAGATAAAAAATCAGCTTGAAAAAGTAATATAAACGCCAGTTCAGCATAAAAAAATTTGGAATTTCAATTAAGGATGACTGCCAGAAGAAGGGAATCATCAAATCGCGCATCACTTTTACTTTTAGTTAAGTTTTTGCCATTTTATTATATTTTCACGTTTGGATTGCTATTTAAGGAGTTATTGCAGGAGAAAGGAAGGAGTTGGACGGTTAAAAATCACTAAGGTAGCTACCTTACTAAAATCGCAATTTTTTGTGTTTTTTAATTACTGGCAAATATCTAAGAAATATACTCCTATTCTGAGATAAAAAATCAGCTAGAAAAAGTAATATAAACGCCAGTTCAGCATAAAAAAAATTTGGAATTTCAATTAAGGATGAGTGCCAGAAGAAGGGAATCATCAAATCGCGCATCACTTTTACTTTTAGTTAAGTTTTTGCCATTTTATTATATTTTCACGTTTGGATTGCTATTTAAGGAGTTATTGCAGGAGAAAGGAAGGAGTTGGAAGGTTAAAAATCACTAAGGTAGCTACCTTACTAAAATCGCAATTTTTTGTGTTTTTTAATTACTGGCAAATATCTAAGAAATATACTCCTATTCTGAGATAAAAAATCAGCTTGAAAAAGTAATATAAACGCCAGTTCAGCATAAAAAAATTTGGAATTTCAATTAAGGATGAGTGCCAGAAGAAGGGAATCATCAAATCGCGCATCACTTTTACTTTTAGTTAAGTTTTTGCCATTTTATTATATTTTCACGTTTGGATTGCTATTTAAGGAGTTATTGCAGGAGAAAGGAAGGAGTTGGACGGTTAAAAATCACTAAGGTAGCTACCTTACTAAAATTGCAATTTTTTGTGTTTTTTAATTACTGGCAAATATCTAAGAAATATACTCCTATTCTGAGATAAAAAATCAGCTTGAAAAAGTAATATAAACGCCAGTTCAGCATAAAAAAATTTGGAATTTCAATTAAGGATGACTGCCAGAAGAAGGGAATCATCAAATCGCGCATCACTTTTACTTTTAGTTAAGTTTTTGCCATTTTATTATATTTTCACGTTTGGATTGCTATTTAAGGAGTTATTGCAGGAGAAAGGAAGGAGTTGGAAGGTTAAAAATCACTAAGGTAGCTACCTTACTAAAATCGCAATTTTTTGTGTTTTTTAATTACTGGCAAATATCTAAGAAATATACTCCTATTCTGAGATAAAAAATCAGCTTGAAAAAGTAATATAAACGCCAGTTCAGCATAAAAAAATTTGGAATTTCAATTAAGGATGAGTGCCAGAAGAAGGGAATCATCAAATCGCGCATCACTTTTACTTTTAGTTAAGTTTTTGCCATTTTATTATATTTTCACGTTTGGATTGCTATTTAAGGAGTTATTGCAGGAGAAAGGAAGGAGTTGGACGGTTAAAAATCACTAAGGTAGCTACCTTACTAAAATCGCAATTTTTTGTGTTTTTTAATTACTGGCAAATATCTAAGAAATATACTCCTATTCTGAGATAAAAAATCAGCTTGAAAAAGTAATATAAACGCCAGTTCAGCATAAAAAAATTTGGAATTTCAATTAAGGATGACTGCCAGAAGAAGGGAATCATCAAATCGCGCATCACTTTTACTTTTAGTTAAGTTTTTGCCATTTTATTATATTTTCACGTTTGGATTGCTATTTAAGGAGTTATTGCAGGAGAAAGGAAGGAGTTGGACGGTTAAAAATCACAAAGGTAGCTACCTTACTAAAATCGCAATTTTTTGTGTTTTTTAATTACTGGCAAATATCTAAGAAATATACTCCTATTCTGAGATAAAAAATCAGCTTGAAAAAGTAATATAAACGCCAGTTCAGCATAAAAAAATTTGGAATTTCAATTAAGGATGACTGCCAGAAGAAGGGAATCATCAAATCGCGCATCACTTTTACTTTTAGTTAAGTTTTTGCCATTTTATTATATTTTCACGTTTGGATTGCTATTTAAGGAGTTATTGCAGGAGAAAGGAAGGAGTTGGACGGTTAAAAATCACAAAGGTAGCTACCTTACTAAAATCGCAATTTTTTGTGTTTTTTAATTACTGGCAAATATCTAAGAAATATACTCCTATTCTGAGATAAAAAATCAGCTTGAAAAAGTAATATAAACGCCAGTTCAGCATAAAAAAATTTGGAATTTCAATTAAGGATGACTGCCAGAAGAAGGGAATCATCAAAACGGAATATACTCCTATTCTGAGATAAAAAATCAACTAGAAAAAGTAATGTAAATATTCGTTATGAAAAAAATCGTATTTTGAGAGTTATGCCAGTATTGCAGCAAAAGGCCGATATGTGTGTAACAGTTTCACACAATAATATTTGAGAGAAGTATTTTTTAATTTCACTTCTTGTTTTTTAATTGAATTCAATAAACTGAGAAACAAAATTATATACTTTTATGGTAGTAAAACAAATACACACTACCAAAACATGTACCAACTAATTAAATCTACAAAAAAAAAAAAGACAATAAACTACTGCCACCGTTAAAAATATTCCACAAGCACACATTTACCAAAAATGTTTAAAATACGAACGGCAGGGAGTTGGTTGGCAGCGAGTGCTAGCGAATTAAAAGAGTTTTCTGGTTTTTATAACACCAATGCTTGAGCTTAATGTTTCATTTATTCGCATATTAAATGTTGCTTCTGAACAAATAAGCTACAATACCACTATTAGTTTACTTGTGCACATTTGAGTGTTAAGTTGCGAAGTACAGATTACCATATAGATACACATCCACACATATGCATGCAAAAGCAGCCAATACACACGGCAGCAAAAGCTTTTTTCCAGTCTGATTCATTCATAAGTTGTGTGGAAAGGAAAAAAAAATACATAATATACCTACATATATGTATATGATTGTAAGATCATTAGACTTGTCCCGAATGTGAAAGCTTGGGGATTACATACTTCAGATGGCAAACTAATTGAGGTTTAATTAAGTGATTTTTTCTCTGGACACGTCAGTGTTATGGCATAAGCTTAGCAATTTTGCATAAATAATATGCCACCTTCTGAAGCCAACCAGCTAATTTTAGTGGAACTTTGGCGGAGCATTTAGTGAACTCCAAAGAAGAAAAAATAACACGTTTTGCTCACATAAAATATTACCGAAACTTTTCTTTGTTTAAATATTCGAGTATGTTTTTAATAAAATTAATAAAATTATTTTCATTTAAAAAACTTATTAAGTAAGCTAGTAAAGTACAGTGGTATGGGAGTTTGAGGAAAATTGGCCACAAAGAATCTCTTAAAAAATAGAAAAAAGATTTTATACTACAATATGATAAAACTGCCACAGTCAGAATTCCTTTTAACAGCAATAAAAATCCCAGATGATTTACAAAATATTCAATCCCCTTGCAAATTCTCTGTTGGGCACGTGGGGGAAAAATTAAGGATTATATTTCAATTTGTACTATTAATAATCGGAAGGCTTTTTTTGTATGGTTCCAAATAAATGGTACGAAAGCATATTCAATACGGGCCACCTGTTAAGTATGGGATACTTATTCCGGCCCATGGTTACTCGAAAATTATGGAAACGGTATGTTTGATTACCTTCTTTACGAAACAAATATTCTTAAAGTATTGTTTACTTTAATGACGAATTTAATGTGCTAGTGTAGCCCTGACTATGATGGTCTAGGTTTCCGCCAAGAGCAAAAGCATTGACCCCATAAATGCAAATCGCATAAAGTGATCTAAATATATGCATAAGGCCACTAGCCTATATAACACAGGGACAGCGAAATAAAATTTGAAAAAAAACACAACTACCCTAGACGAACTCCACATTACAACAATTAAAGCTACACTAATAACATTTTAATTTAGTATGTGACATAATAAATTTAAAGTACACTTAATATTTTTGCGAGGTGCACTTATTCATCTCTTTGCCCTGCATCTTCTACAAACATTTTAGGTGTTACACATTCAACATTCATATACATTCATTTTCGCGATTACAATCTTGTACGCACTCAGGCTTATGTTTATAAGTGTTTATACCTTTTGTGAGAATTACAACGGTGAATTGCAGGTTTAAATCTGCCTTCCCCCCGAATCCACTGTAACATTGTACTCTGAGGAAAAGGAGAATGTGTTTTAGTCTTTATGGATCTTTCAAGTATTTATTATTACAATTTTCTTGTTAATGTTGTAGAATTATTCCGCTGGATGTTTAAATTTTTTACAACCAAAGATAAGTTTATTACAATGAAGGCATCTGTGCAGGGGGAATATATATACATGCCTAGCAAGCCATGCAGCCATGCGGCAGCTTCCGCTTCGCTTCTAAATAAAATAATAATTTTAGGAATTATTAGTTTAAGTGCCTATTCTCCATCTTGAATGAAATTTAATAGCTGTAACGAATTTTGGAACTAGATAATTAAAATGAGGCCGCTAATGTTAAAAAAGAAAATAACTGGAGGCCAGAGTTCGATATAATTTACTTTGATAAATTTGATATTTCAAAACTTTACAACTTTTATAATTTGAATCTCTTCTTTAGTATGTTTAAACTTATGGGAAACTTCAAGATACATATATGGAAGTTCAATTTTAGATTCAATCATGTACTAAAAACTATTTCAATAATATAATAATGTAAAACATAAATAAAATAATAAAAAGCTGAATCAGCTGTTGGTAACAAATGGCAAATACTTTTATTCTCAAAACCCTAAAAAGCTTTGAAATTACATACAAAACTAACGCACAATTAATTTTGATTTTCCTAATGTCGAAATATCAGGTTGCACGAGAGCAATTCAATCGGATGGTCATACTCACATTCGTACGCGTATATCCACGGTGTTAACAATTTATTTATACCAATTTGTCAATGCACCAAGTAGAAGCTTTAAGAATCACTGACATTATGCCAGTAGTATTTCCTGGCGCATATTTTATACAAAAAAATACAGAAAAGAGAAATCAGTTCTTACACTCGGCAGTTCCAATTGCCATGCAGTATAAAGATCGAAAAGTGGAATTCCTTAAAGCAACGCAAACAAAATGGAGGTTTCAAAATAAATTACCTTTTAAAAAAAATTAAGAACGTCCAGAGAAAAATTCCAAAAGCACCAAATCGCTCAGTTTTTACATTTGACAGCGATGGCACGCCCACCATTCTTGAAAGGCAATGTTGGTAGTGACACCACCAGCAGTTATTTCTTCGGACCTTTATGAATGTGATGTGGATTGATATTGTCCAAAATCCAAAAATTTTGTTTCAAGAACTATTTCAATTTTTTTTTGTTACACATGAAATGGTCCTCAGGTTTGAATTAAATTATGAAACCGATTATTTCTTTTATATTTTTTTAAAATTTCATAACATTAGTTTTACGGCACTGGTGCAACTTCCCCATCATTCTATTTAGAATAGGAAACCAAAACAGTGTTCCTAAATAAGATGTTGGTCATAATCATGAGAAATGCAGCAGCGATTAGTCAGAAACCTGTTGGGGTTTATATTTTTGTTTTATTTCTTTTTACGGTCGCAAATGAAAAAATGCCAACCACTTTAATTTCTAATAAACCACCAGCACAAATCCCACTAATAAATTTACGTAGTCGTTTGAATCCACGGACATGATATCTTGCAAGCATGTGTACGAGGTATTTGTGCTTACACATTGCTTTGAGCGAATACACGAACGCCTTAAATGAATTTCATTGCAGCAGACTGCAATTTCGATAGGAGTTGCCTGGGTGCATTGCAACGGGTGCTGTTGTGATTTGCTTGTAGCATTCTTGCCATGACTGTTACCCAAAATAAATATGAATAAATAAACAAATAAGAAATACTTGCTTTATACCGAAATAACAATTAAGTAATGGGATAGTACCCTTTATTTGTATATGATTCAGGAAATGCATACTATTGTACAATAATATTTAATGTATAATATTTTGGGAGATGGCACACTGTATATTGCATAATAGTTGAATGTATATCCTTTGGATTTTTGTTAAATAATCCCTATTGGCTGAATGATGTCAACGATGCACAATCCAGAGGATTTAAGGTCACTGTCATCAAACATGCAGCTGATGTGGACTTGTCGATATCAATCAATTTTCAGCCATTCAAAAATTCTTTAATTTTCCCCCACTTTAAAAAAATATATCTATTCTTATCGAATGAAAATTATATATTTTTAAATACTACACCTCGAGACCTCTTCAATGATATACAATATATAAATCTTTATGTAGTTATACTACTTTTATACCATTTACAAATTTATGCACGAAAAACTGACTACTATGCACTTCTCATTTTATTAGGGGTATTTTCTATATAAGCAGTGCAAAAAATTCTAATTTCGCATTGTTTACAGGGTGTGCGTTGATGTTGGGCTGTGTGGTGCAGGGCTACAAAGAGTATTGAAGTGATTTACAACCATTTGTGTGACATAAAACCATTATAATTACACATAATGATTGAAGAAATATGAAATATGCATTGGGAATGGGAAATGCTTTAGAGAATTGTACGAATTGTGAAAAAATCTCAACGTCTAAAGCACTCAACCGATTTGCATGAAACAATCTGTAATCTGGATATGAAATAGTACGATTTTTTTTAAGATAAACAAGTCGTTTTAAGCACGTTTTTGGAAAATATCTCATATGATGAGGATTTTGCACTTTATGATTCAATAAAAAGCCAACGATTAAACATTCCATGCAATAAAATTGCGCAATCTGTTTTGAATGGGGTACCAAAAGCAAAGGTAATAAAAACGTACATGTCATGATCCCGAATACAAACCCCTTTTAAATATTTAAATTTTTCTTTTTTCATACAGTACCATCTCGAAAAATTGATCGGTTTTATCAAACTTTAATAAAAAAAGAATTGCATAAAGAAACAAGAAAATTTCTTAAAATTTTGATACGTGTATTCTTTATTGCAATTCCTATTTTTATATTACTTTTTCTTTCTGAGGATTGCATTAGTTTTGCAGGTTTGTTTAATTTAAAGTTATTTTGGGTGCAATTGTAATATTAGCTGGTGCATTTCTTTATAGGATGGTGGCGCATTATGCCATGTTTACAGTATTGGATTGCACTGACAACAACAACAATAAAATGTAAATTAAAATTTATTGTGGCCGTGTGTTTGTGCACAATTTTCCGTCTGCTTGCAAACATAAAATCTCTAGAGTTTTACACATTTCTGTTATTAATCATTCAGATGTAATTCAAGGTGTATCCTTGAGAGTTGCTGGCAATGGTTAGCAACAGCTATGATGTCGGTAGCCACACCGTTAAAGACTCATGACAAACAACTAGTTTCTGTCACTTTAATAGAATTAAACTATTTTACGGTTTAGCTAACACAAGCGAAAACAGAAAATAATTGCAAATTACAGAAAGAAGTGCAAAATGTGTAGAGGACGAAAATGATCATCGATGACTCAGTACGTTACTGAAATATATTTCACTGTTGTTCGCAAACATAACGAAATGTGGAAATTATTTTCGCTGACTTTGGATTTTTTAAAATAAAATATACTAAAGAAAATTCTAAAAGTTTCTAAAATAAAAAAGTATTCCTTTTAGTTTCCACTCAATATTTCCTAATGGGTATGCTTCAACCAACATAAAGTTTCAACTAAATTTATATTTTAAGTCAGATACAATCGTTTGAAGAACGTTATTATACACAACTAACCGACTTTTACAAATGGAAATTGTTTGTCTGGAACGGTTAGAGATGCCCAGCTTAAATTATTTATTTATGTACTCATTTTGAGGTTTTTCTTTTCTTCGGTTTAAAATAAAATTTAACAACATTTTTACACATTCAGTTATCAATTTAAACAAGCATATAGACAAAAAATTTTTCTGCTTAAGTAGAAAACACACTCCGACTTAGCAAACTACATTAAAACAACTAACTGCCGTAGATATTTCTTATAAAAAATTTTTCTCTTCTTATGCGTATATGAAGTAAAAATAAAGAATTTTTCATTTAATTGTGGTTAATTGCTATAAATTGTAATTATGTATTTTATTAATAAATAAATTAAGATGATGATGACAATGATTTTGATAATGATGATGTGGATGACGATGATAATAATGATGTTGAAGATGATGTCTAGAAATGCAACGGCGATGAAAAACAGAAATGAAATAAATTAAACAATAATTTTATTCTAAATATTTTAATTCCCTCCATAATTTAATTGTAAAGTTTAACATGAATTCCCAAAATTGTATTAACGAATATTTCTGTCATTAGCAGTAATGGTCAAGCCCTAATAAAACAGATATGTGTGAAAGACCAAGCGGCCAGCCTCAAAATTGTGATTCAGTGTACATGCCATCCGTCATTTATTTCAAGACACAATAACATGAACTGAAATCATTTACATAAAATGGCAGCTGTCGTCCAGTTTCGCCCAGCCTCTGATTCCTTATGAATTTTAACTTCATAGCGAGGGTCGTTACTAATAATAACGTCATAGAAAATATTTAAAAATATGGCAAATATAATTCTAAACATCAAAAAGCCAACTTGATGATGGAACCGGATTTGCTTAAATAGCAAATTGTTCCAAACACTTATGGCATTTTCTTTTCTACATTAAAAATGTTGCCCTGTGAAAAGGTGCCTTTTTAAAATGTTTTGCCCACCCTGTGAAAGTGCAATTTTTTATATAACGAGAAAAGAACACAAATTAGAAAAAAATTCATTGCTTTTTTTTAACAGCTGATAGCAAAACATTTATACATATTTTATGAAATATGTAAACAAAAATATTCAGTTGCCAGATTGCTAATTCATCTGCTTGAGAAACCAAAATTATTTTTTTTAATATGTTATACAAATAAGCAGCCGCATAGTGGTGTTTTGTTTGTTTTATATGATACAAAATATAAAAATAATTATTAAAATTTAATTTTCTGACTCTTTCAACTCAAAAGAGTTTTTTTGAACATTTTCTGGTAACGCCGTGCAAGAATAAAAACAATGTGTTTTACAGGGCAATTTCTGCCCTGTTGATTTGCTCAGCGCAAAAGTGCAATGCCTTTTACCCTGCAAAAGGGCAACATTTTTTAGAAAAGAACACGGACACCTTTCACAGGGCAACACATTTTTAAGAAAAGAACACAAAATTTGCCTCCCTGCGGGCAGTGTTGCCTTTTTTTTTTTTGTAGAAAAGAAAACGCCATTAGAAAAACAGAAGCCTACGTGTTTGTAACAATTACAAAAGTACCGGAATTCAAAAATCTAAATTTTACAACATTCGCAAGACGTTTCACCCATAATCTTCTTAGCAAAGCATATAAGAAAGCATATACCACTTTGTTCTCTTCTTAGAAATCGTCTTAGTAAACGTTGTGAATAGTGAGGTTTTCTCATTCACAATTTTTAACTAAACTTCTCCTGTGTGAGAGTAGATATCAGATATCCATTCAACTCCTTTTGGGATATTGGAGTAGGATGAAACATGGATTTTCTGACTCTTTTACGCGAAACCGTATGGGATCTCTATCTCTCTGTAAAAAAAAAAAAGAAGTTCATATTGCAATTCTCGTATTTTTAGTTTTGGAAAAGCTTAAAAACTACTATGATAACAACATTTTTATATTGTGGAAATTCGATTATGCGTTGCCTTCGGCAGCGCTCGTAGACAAGTAATTAAAAAAAATCCTTTAAAAGATCTGACAGGAAATGTGAAATTTTAGAGAAAAATAATTTTTTTTTGATGTCTGAGTATAGAACATAAGAAAGTCCACACTTAAGCGTTTTTGTAACCTTTACGAGTACTTAAAGAAGAACAATTGGGAAACGTCAAAACCAGCAGAGAATAAAGCTACATCATCCTATTCCATTTCGTTTTTGACAATCTAGTACACACGAGTAAATTGTTACTTCTAACAAAAAACAAAAATGGGAAAGTGAAATCAGTTCATAAGCAAAAAAAATAAAATAAATGCATCCGATTAATAGAGGTCTAAATAATTGAGTTTAAAGTGCGTCTAGATGAAGTAGGCACAATTCACAGGAACGAAGTTTATTTTAAGAAATTCTCAAAATAACATGCATTTCAATATTTTCCATTCATGTTATTACTTTCTTCCTGAGTGCACCTCCGTTCACCAGCACCTACCATTGCTCGTACAATGGAGTCAATTAGTGTAGTAATTATACTTGAACAACAACAAAAAAGTATAATTTGTTTGCTCTTTGTTAGCCGTGCAATTACACCTAATTACTTTTTTACACAGGTGGCAAACGAAAAAAAGAACAACCTAAAAGTGTTGTCTGTTTTCATACCAGTAGATATTTAATGGCAGCAAAAAGAACACACCCTAAAGGATACTTGATACATGAACATACATAATTTTTTCTTTCAACATTCATTTAAACGTACCGCAAAATAAGATATTCTTTATATCATTCCCGTACCCACTGAGGTCACTTTAAGCAAATTAATGATTTTAAATTTAATGGATTTTAAGGAAGGCAATCTGTAAGAAATCAATGAACTTGTTGATAATAATACCAGACACATGCTAATGCGGACACACACACTAATCCAGTCTACCCAATAACAGTATGGATCTCCGATAATTTATAACATGTTAAGGGCAAGACATCAAAATATTATTACTCAGATGTGGCGAACGACTAATATCGGAAAACATATAGACTTATAAACATGCATATTTGTACGACTATTTTGCTTTTTCAATATTGTTCAAATGCTCTCAATTATTCTAATCACGAATGATTTCTGAAAGCGACATTTCTTATGGTTCTTTTCACCATCCGCCAATATAATTTCACATTGGTTTCATATGCCTTATTGGCAAACATTGCATAATATTTGATTTAACACCGCTGAATCGCCATCTGCCCTCATGTAAATGCGTGATATTATCAATTAGTATGAAACAAACCAAAAATATATAATAGTTATCAAGTTACTAATTGGACTGCAGATCAATTAGAGAAACAGACTCAAAAATGTTCAGAAGACGCACATTTATATGGAGACTTGCAATGTACAAAGGTATCAGCCGAACTAAAATGTGCGAGAAGTTTAGTTCGAATAACTGAAATTACTGCTACTCTGCAGGAGCAAAATGTGCGAGAAGATTAGTTCGAATAACTGAAATTACAGCTACTCTGCAGGAGCAAAAGATTATGTATTTGTGTCAAAAAATACGTCGAATAGAAGAATCAAAATCACAAAATTCGTTCATGTCCGACGATCTTTAGCTAATTAATCTTCAAACAATCAGTCGTGGATATTTCCGTCTCGCCATCTTATAATTTACTATAATTTTTTAAATAATAATATTGTTTCCCTGACAATGTCAAGAGTTCAAAAGAAAAGACAATAACTGCCAACGTGATTTAGCCGCGTTCAACCAGCTTTTCCAAATCATTTAAAAGTAGCCACCTCACCCCTCTTTACATAAATGCAATTTTCGCTTCCGCTTATCAAAAGTATTTGCAAATTAATAAATAATAGAAATAAAAATAATAAATTCTTTTAATTACTTTTACAAGGAAGAGAATAAAGAATATCCAGTAAATTTATTTCAGCAGTCGGAAAGCCATTCCAAAACCGTTCGACATTTTTTTCTAGCACTTTGCAGTTGAATGCCATACGAATGTAAGTTAATGACATTTACATTATTTAACTTTTAGAAATTTTAATTAAATATAACTTTATCAGTAACAAATGAAATGGGAAAAAAATTGCATATGGGCTATTCCATATGCAGTCTTAAATAAGTTTTTTAATGAAAGGGAAAGAAATTGCATAAATAATTCTTAATAACCCAAAAATGCAAAATAATATGATAAAAACAATTTATGCTGATAAAAATTATATTATAGAAAAAAATTATAATAGAATTAAATTTAAATTTACTTACAATAAATTTCTATTACATATTGCAAATATATACATATACTTAGGTAAAAAATGAAAGCTTATAAAATATTTCTTTATGCTTCTTATGTTTTGATGGTGTCAAATGTCTACACTTAATTATGGGTAAAGCAGTGACTAAATACTAACTAACTAATACATTCAAAGAACAACTGATTGAAGCACTTTTGAAGCTTTAATAAAAAGTAAGGAAATTCTTGTTGTTGTTGTTAATTTATATGCAGTGTCCAAGAACTTTTGGGATTCACTATGCAGCAAAAAATTAATTTTTTTAATATCTTAATAAGCTTAACCACATTTTACATTCTCTACATGCCAACATCCACATCTGCATTTCTTTAACAACTAATAGCTAGTAAGCTGCCTGAGCTATATTTTTGGTAACGACTTTGGTTTTGATTTGAAAATATATGCCTTAAGGCCTCGTTTCATTATCCTACTCAGTTGTACAATTTATGCACACGAAAATGTCATAGTGATATCCTCCTATTTTAAGATATCGCATCAAAATGGCATTGCTATTAGCGGACTATCATTTCAATGAATTACAAAACCAGATGTTTTCTGGTTGTAGGATATAAATAAATATAATTTACATATTTTGTACTGTCGAAAATGCTTGATTGTCATAATGAATTAAACTATAAACAAAGCCTTAATAATAATATAATTATTCTACGATTTTCATGTTTTGCGTCAGTGTTCAAATGCAACTCTGATCGCACCAAAACTATCATTTAATGAATCATTTATACGTAAACTTTTGTTTTCATAACAATCGCACATTTTTATATCACACTATTTCATTTTTTCAGTACAAAGGTCAAACTTATCAAATCGTACGTCTGTGTAGGATAGTGAAACGAGGCCTTTAAGAACAACTAAATAAACAACATGTCTTTGGAGCCAACTTTCACATTGTAACAAAATAATTAATTATACACATGTGGCTAACGAAATTATAATTCATTTGATTTTAATACTGATAATTTTTGTACAGAAGTTAATTTTGTTAACACGCAAAAAGTCTTAACAAAATTACAAGCCAAAAGAGGAACACAAAAGCTGCAACACATTCATCAGCCCAAATTATATGTTAAAAGCGTATTGATATACTGGGGTATATTGCGACATATCCGTAATAATAAAATTAATACGTTTAATTATTGTATGCAATACAAAAGTAAATGGAAACGAAGCACTTTACACAATCTGACTCAAACCAAATTAAATTATTCCAAACAAAAAGGAACAACTTCTTGTAATCGTTCTTGTACATTTTGACGTATTTGGAATAAATTACAATTGAATTGGGGGCGTTCGAGATTAGAATCTGAAACAACAGAAACAGCTGTAGAAATCGAAAACAGTTCGAATACAATCAAACCAGGCAGTTTAATGCGTACAACAAGCATGGAAATGTAAAGAAATAACTTTAATTTTTTTTAATTACAAATATGCTACAAGCTAAATTAATTCAATACAAATAATAATGAACGCATTTGTGGGCGGTATTTGAAGTTTATACATTCGTTAAAAAGTACAGTGGGGCCAGATTAAACAAAGAAATGTTAATAATGCAATAAACTAAATAAGAGAAATACTCTCTCATAATTGCCTTACATAAAGATAATGAAAATACAAATTCATATTTGAAAATTGTTGTTGTTGCAGGTGAAAGGTGAAGAGTGGAAACGAACTAAACCTTTTAGCTCGAACACTTTCTATTGATGACGCAACACAATACAATCCGTTTGCACCGACAACTTTAGAAAAATGCTTGATGGTGTATTTATATTTTAAGTGTAGAATTTAGATAAATTCAAGACAATGCTGATGTCATAAATTCACGCATCACATGTCTGGTGAGATTGATGTTCTCGAAAAAAACTTTAAAACTTTATTTGCATTTCACAACGAATAAAATTTCTTTGTTGTATAGATTTGATGAACGTTTTCTATCTTTGCTAGGATTGTGCTCTTGTAATTCTCAATTGGTTTTCGAGAATGTTTTAAAAGCAAGAATATGAATGCGAAATTGTGGAATGTAGATCACCTTATCCACACATATTATCACAATTTATTTGGGCTCTTTCAATTACTAAGCTAAATATCAACGATTTTTTTATGAAAAGAAATTAAAAAAAATTAACAAAATAACAATTTTTAGTATTTGTTTTTTTATATTTGATTCTTATTTAATAAAAACAAAACTTTTTTTCTTCAAAATTTTTTTAAAAAATTTTTGCTCGTAAAATATTTTCTAAAAATCTAAAATTTGATGCGAAAACTCACTCCCACAACAACAAGCTGACATGAGATGGCTCATGCAAAGTATTATATATGCAAATAGTTAAATGTGTAGTTAAGAGTCAGATCAGATATGAAAGTTTTCGTTTTATCGAAATCTGATTTCGTATATACTCGTACGCCCATAGATCTTTATAATTCGGTGCAAATCGATATATTTGCTATAATACAGCAAAAAACATATTTTAGTTTTATCCTACAGTAACACAAACAGTCGTATTCTCTTCACTCAATTTATTTGAAAATAAATTGTATTTCCTTTAGATTTTATATTATTTTTATTTGAACGTGTTTTCAACGAAAAATGTAACACACACGACCAAATGTTTAAACATAAATTTTTAAAAAAAATAAATGTCTGTTTAATGTGCATCATTTTTGTTCTCTTCTAAGTTCGCAATTTATGATTTTACTGTTAGTTGGCCAACAAAGAAAGTTCTATCAAATAGCAGTGTAGTACGTGAAACAACTTCATACATACATAACATACATTTATTAGTTTTTATTTCAACATTAATTTTTATTTAAGTAAATAGTTTCATATGTACAAGCATCCATTTAATCCATACTTTTTGCAAAATTACATATAGTAAACATATACCACATACATGCATATGCTTTTATTTACTAAGTTAAATTTAATAATTAAATAATTAATTATTAAAATTGCTTATCAACACAAAGAAAATGTTTTTTTCTTTTGATAAAATATTAATCTGTAGGCACTGTGCATCACTTTGATAAGAGATAAAAATGGGAGCAAAACCATCTGTAAAAAAAATGTATGTATTCTTTGGCTTCCGTTAATCCGCTAAAGCCAAAAATACTTAACGTGGCATAAAGCAATTCAGACTGTTCGGTTATAAAAAACTTACATTATATTGAATACACAAAGGTATGGTTCGTGATTTTCATAAATAATTGAAAATGTACACAAATCAAAAATAAATACACATACACTTTAAGCTCAAATTGCATTTAAAACTATTTTCAAAAGCTCTTTATGCGGCTAAAATACAAAAAAATAAAAGAAATAAAATGAAGTTGGAAAAATTGGAACTGCTTAATAAATAACTCATAAATGGAATAACAAAAAGAATATCTACATGCATACATATATGTAATTATATAGCCATATGTAGTTACATACATACATATACATACGTATTCTCACTTTACCCTAAGATGTATTTTTGACTATGCATCTGTCAGATGCATTGAAGTATATTTTCCATTAGCCAACTTTCAATATGTCTGGCAAGTTTCAATTGAAATACACACAATTAAGGGTACTCATACACGTACACACGAGTGGAATACAACATGTAGTACATACATATGGGCATCTCAGCGAATATTACAGCGTTGCCAGTTCCGTGGATTTGCGCCCACATCCGTTGTTTTTTTTTTATTATTGTGGATTAAAATTGTGAAAAATTCTCGGTAGATATTTCGCCATAAATACTGTTTGTTTTGGAGATTTTTGGAGATAAAATATTATAATTTGGATTCAACAATTGTCGTAACGTGACACAATCAAAATAAAATTTGGAATTGGTTTTTGTGTTGCTTTTTATAGACCTCTAAAATCAAATTCTATTCCCTCGAATACATGTCCGTATATACATACGTATGTATATATAACAAATCATATTGCTGGGCCTAACAATATAATAAAATAATGTATGGAAATAATGTATATAATCCTGTGTTCTTGTATATACATATATTTATGTATATCAATTATTTATCGAAAAATAGTTAAGGAATTAACTTACATATATACATATATAACTTTTAGGGGAAAATTGTTAAGAAATTCTCCCATTTGGCAGGAAAACGCTTTCTGAAATGACAAAAACTAGTTCAAGCGAATCTTAGCAAGTTAACAAAATTTAAACAGCAACATTTCTAAATATTTTCTAGAGGAATGCTTCCAATTCGATAAAGAAACTTCTTGCAAACATGAATAAAATATAAATGCAGTGATTGAAAAATCAAAATATGCTTTATATATTTATGTATATGTGAAAACGGAATATAAAAAGTAATTCATGCTGAGAAAAAAAAAGTAGCAAAATTCAAAAAAAGAAGTACAAAAGTATACGTTGGGAGAAACCGGAGAAAATATAACGAATTGCTGTTAAGAGAAATCAAAACGGTAACGCTGAACGCAATCTATCAAAAAAAAAAAAAAAAGGAATAAACATTTTGCTAACAAAATATAACTTGTTACGAGTTTTGTTTCTCTTTTCGCTTCTTTAAATAATAACACTGGACTGACTCAACATAACGACCGACTGCCACATATTGATATATGACTAATAAAAAACTGGAATTTAAGAATTTTATATCTCCGTAAATGCTGTTAATTCATATAAACAAGTACTTACATTTTTAGCAACTTTTCAACACTTTATTTATTTATCTAAATATGAATTTGAGTGAACAATGGAATTTGGCAAATACATGTATTTAAGCAATAAAATCAATTAAGATTTCAGATACACTACACTTCTTCCCGCTGAATTTTTATATCGGTAACTGCGAGTCAGAATGTGAGTGAATGGATGCTAACAATTTTACCTATTCTGTAATAAAGTTGGTTCCGATCCAATTTTTGAAATTGGCTGAATCTTTAAGGAACTACACACATGCTTTCTCGTAACTAAGTATGATTCCTTAGATAAAAGGCTAAATGCCTTGATGACGCCAGTAAAAGAATATTACAATTGATGGTTTCATAGTTACTTTCATAAGAATAAAGAACCAGTTTAACTTTTTTTTATTTTGTTTTCATTTTTATTTTACTCATTTGTCCCACTAATACACATTGAAAAAAAAGTTAGCTTTATATAAACATAGATACAAAATATACCTGCACGTCTATACAAACACACATATGTACATGCACGCATACATATGCTCGTAATTATATGTTTTCCATATACAATGAACTATTCCAGGTTAATTACGTTTATACGAGGAGTGCCATTGTTATTTACGTACACAAAAATACTTTATTACCTAATTTGGTTTTTAGAAGCTTTTTTTTAATATCTTGTAACCATTTCACAACCATTGCAAAGAAAAATTCATATATAACAATTTATAATCATTATATTCATTATAATCATTTTAGTCATGCCATCTCCGGATAACTTTATGTCGAACATCTCCAACATATAAAGCGCAACTTATAATTGATCTTTTTATTTAAAATAAATATTCTTAAAGTTCTTAATCAAGTCATTATAACCCTTTGCCCTTGTTCCCCTTATCGCTCATGAATTTTTTTAAAGAATTTATCTGCTGAATTATAAATCATATTTGGCATCTGGCATTTACCTTAAAAGAAATTGCATTTTATTCAAATGATCAAGCTTGCTGCAATACCAGTATGCCATGCCTGATATAAAATCATTTGAATAACATGATTCTTGTCAATTGTAAGCTTTTAATCAAATTTTGTAACAAAATCTCATTTCGTGTATTTCGTGTAAGAGATTATTTTGATTTAAAATGCACACAATGTGGAGAATATTCGCTTGAATCAGTTTGAGTACTTTGGTTGTGAGCATGAATTTTTGGCCGAATACAGAATCACACTTGATATATGAACATGCTGCGATGTTGGGAGCAATATTTGCTAGCGGGCATTTCTAACAGATTTTACTCAATGTAAGGCTGTTACCAGTCAGTGTTTGTTAAGTGATATTTAGCATATTTCTTCTCATACAGTATGCACATACAAAGTACGACAGGCTAGAAATAGGTAACTGCACATTTAGAAATATATTTACATATATATTATTGCTAATTTAATTGCTGGGAATTATCCAAGCAACTTTATTCGACCTTGTAATTTGGTGTATGATTTAAAGTGCACCACATTAGAATGATGAATGAATGCATAAAAGAGAATAAAATGAATTGGTTGGAAGTATGAAGCGATTTTATTCATCTTGAAATTGCCCATATTGATTACAATCATGAAGAATCATTATAAATTTTATTTCCACAAATTATCTGATGTACAGTAAACTTTTGTAATCTTTCTGAAAGCTAAGGCGCATAATTATAGTAATTTACAATTCTGAAATTCAGAATTAAAATTTATTTTCTTATTGCTTTATCACTTTACATAAAAGGTAATTAGTAAAAGTAGTTTATTTACATGTAATTTTCTTCCCATTTCTTCAATGAAATTCAACATTACACATACACAGAATCCTTTTTAAATAGCTGAGAATTGCAAAATAATGTTTGATAATAATTAGAAAGATTGTAGAGGCAAAATTTTGTGGGCCCTCGTATCAAGGTACGAATATTTTTGTTTTTATGCTTTCAAAGTCATATGGAGCTTATCATTACTGTTCGCTCAGTACGAGTCGCATTTTAATTTCCAAATTAAATTTTTCCATTAGGGGTTTTCTTTAATTATGTCAGCGTGAGAGTGTGTGTCTGACCGCGTTATAATTTGCATATGAATGGGATACATTTGTGAACGCTTTATTAACACTGTCATTTTCTTTTGTTTTATTTTATTTCGCAAAATTGGCTTTTGTTTATTTTTTCAATTAATGATCTATCATGTTAAGCAGGAAATACTGTTGCATATTACATTGCATTATGTGTGCATGTGTTTGTTAATGTTATTGTTATCTAACTATAGCAATGATAATAAATAGCATAAGCTCAAAAGAGGCGCAAAAGAAAAAATAACTGAGAAAGAACAAAAAAAAAACTGATATGAAAAGTGTGGCAAAAATATTGCGATTGCAACTGGGTAGTGGAGCCAGTTTTGTTTAACTTTATGGAAACTAGAGAAATCATCTATGGCACAAAATAGAGCTCCGATCGGTAAAGGTTTTGGGGGTCTTTGGTGTGGAATCTCAGTGTTAGTCCGTTGCAGATTTCTACATATATCAAGGCGCAGCACACTTATTAGCTGTTCTGAGGTACAATTAGAGCCATATTGTTGAATGCATCGCGATCATAGATCTAGTCCCTCCCCACAAAAGGAATGGTAAAGACTCAAATCAAAATTTAAGTAAGTTCCACACCTCCACTTTTTTTTTTAGTTTTAGAGCAGTTCTGACTTAACAAATATTTTCTATTCATTATGACTCAAAAGGGAGCTTATATTATTTATGATTACACTCAAATGTCGGAAGCATCACTGAGTTCATCAGTCTATTGACAAATATCGGAAAAAACCTTTCAAAACTTAGTTTTTATTAAGTATAACAGATGTGTAAATGTAAAAAAATATGGTCAGCTGGATTTAAAAACTGCGCATTTATTATTCCACATTATCTGAGGTAATAACATCCATTCGCATTTTAATAACTGAACATCACGTTTGTTTCAATATCAGTCTCGTGTAATTATGCTGTAACTCGCTTATTTACAAGAAATAACATTTCTATTGTCATTTATGTATATTAAGCAAATTAAATTAAAAAGAAAAATAAAAAACAGAAACTCACCAGTGTAACGAAAATGGCAACTGTTTTAATATTTGACAAGAACTTAATATATGTAAATAAAAAGAGAACAAATGAAAACAAACTGAACAAAGTGAACTATTTAATTATAAGAGTTAGAAATAAAACAGGCGAAAGGCGATATTTTTCCTTCGATTAAACTCAAAGCTGAACAAACGCACTGTAAAGAATAAACTTTGTAGAAAGAAGCTCAAGGTTAACTTAGCGATGCACACCAACCTGTCATTAAGTTTATAAAAAGAAAAGTTATAATAAGCCAAATCAACTTTAATTTTTTTTATTACTTGAGAGCTAAAAACAACTTTTATAGAATTTCAATAACAAAACACACATACAGATACTCACACAGGTGCACATATAGCAACGAACGCCACCCATAAATATTTTTAAACGCCAAAAAATGCAAAACGTAGGCGTGTTACACGATGTCACAGTTAGTACCTTTCCGTTAGTTACTTAGTGACTTGAAAGGTACACCATGTACGCAAAGATGGAGTCACGCCAGTGACACAAATATCCTAATCTGGCTCAACTTCTATCATGTGAGGTTGGTGTAAAATATGATGGAAATTGTCGCTATAATATGTAGTCATGCCGTGTGGAGCCCTCAGGCAAATTTTTATATTTAATTTCTTCTTTTAAACGGAAGAAACACTAAACCGGGTTATTAAAATTAGTGAAAAAATTATCCTGTAAACTACAGTTTATTGTCTTAAATCAATCCTACTGCTTTGCGTAATATTATTTTTTACATAAATACTTTATAAGAATTCATTACTTGAAACGAAAATGCATAAAATTTGTCCGAAAAATTAAAATGGTCAAGTTTTATTTATTTAGCAGATGGTGTTAATAGCGTAATCTACTATATGGATTTTTCATGGAAAGGGATGTCAAAAGCCGAAAGCTTATGCGCTTCACTCTACAACACAATTTTTGACATATCAAATCTATCAAACTAAAAAGATCTAATTATTTCCGACTTACTTAAGGGCAACGCCTATTATTGGTTTCAGAAAAGTGAGCATTGAAGAGAAACAAATTGAAGTAAAATATATAAAATTTGGAAAAAAGAAAAATAATGTAGTGAATAAACGCAAAAATGATATCTTCTATTACGTATATATTAAATATATATTAAAATAACTTTATTTTTTATTTGAAATAACAAATTATTCCATTTTGTTTTAATGGCGGAAATATATAAATTCACATTACTATTATTTTAAAAATTTAAAACCTTTTTATCTAAATAAGGCTTTACTTTCAGTTTAGCAAATCTACCAAGTCCACAGTTCATAATAATCATTCGCACATTTTATCTGCTTT
Source organism: Ormia ochracea (assembly GCA_963402855.1). Lineage (NCBI taxonomy): Eukaryota > Metazoa > Arthropoda > Insecta > Diptera > Tachinidae > Ormia > Ormia ochracea. The sequence continues at coordinate 54,424,184 of OY727107.1, forward strand.
TGCTTTGCGGAAGTCTTGATACACATAAGTGTAGAATGGTTATTCGGTAAGTATTATCCCAACTATTATTTATTAACTATTTGTTCTATATGTACATACACAAATATATAAAAATTATAAGTATTCCATAAGCGGGAATTTTTTCTTAAAAGGCTCAAGAATATGGAGACACTTTGGTATAATGGCAACTCTGTTAAGAGCTACAAACATCATCTCTTAAAAAAAGCTATCAACTCATAAATAAAAATGATGATGAACTACCAAAAACTGACCGAAGGAATACAAACTGCAGATTATTCAAAGAAAAGTACTTAAATATGGTCTCTCTTAGTAATGCTGATAAAAATGAAAGTTTTGACTACAAATAAATAAAAAGAAATAAAAACAATAACTTACCGTTTGCAGCTAACGAAATTATTGTTGCCGTATTTTGTTTTTGTTGCTACTATTTTGCATTTATGGAAAACAAATTAAGATTAAGCAGCGCTGTAGCGTATTTTGTTGTTGTTAGTATAAATAGGTGTGTATGAGACACTTGTAAAAACACCTTTTGAGTCCTATTTTTTGTATTAAAATTAATTTTTTTGGTAAGTATAAGCAAAAAGCTAACACATTTTAATAACAAATACTTTTTATTGCACTAGACACTTTAATTTCTAATTTTTTTTCTTGTATCACTTTTTTGTATTTTGTTAATGTAGACACAAAACGATTTCTCCAACTCTTACATTCTTTTTATTTTTATCATAAAGCTGTTTGTACGTAAGCCGTATCGTTTATTTATTGGGCTTTGTCAGATATATTGCAGCAGTATTCCCAAAAGTAGATTGAATTAATATATTACTGCTAAGAATTTTCTTAAACACTTTTTATTTTTCTTTAACTCACTCACGGCGTCAACCAACAGCTCCCTGCGACTTCTTTTTTCCAACTGATTTTGTGTACGTTGGTTGATTGCCAGCGTTCTCAACTATATTTTTTTAAAAACCACTTGAACGAAAAACGCTTATTTAGTAATATTATATCAAATAAGGTTATACTATATTAGAACTAATCACATTTAATAAAATATATGAATTTAAAATGGAGAAAAGCAAAAATATAATTTTGAAAAATCAATTTTTAATAATTGCTAGTTTTTCCGCTATTCTTCATGTTATCGAAATAAAATTAGAGTTCCGTAATAAATAAAAAAGAAATCGCCATAACATTGTTTCTAATTTTTTTCGTTTGCAACATTGTCATTTCAGTGGTGGTAAACGCAATTGTGCAATAATGCAATGTTGTGAATGTACCTACCAATTCCTTAATATGAAGTAGATGAAGCAACTCAAAAAAGATTTTTTACTCGTATGTTTTATTTTGCGGTAATGTCGAATACCCATATTTTCTGCTAAAAAATTTTTGTAATGGGGAAATTTTGATTTGATTTTGACATTGAGTTGCAATTTCTAGCGCTTTACCTTCTATTATTGAAAAAATATACTAATATGGTGTATACCGGATTGTGGAATATCAATGTTAAAAAATAAAAGCGTATTAGGTACCTTTTTATTATTAATGTGCAATTATAATGAATTGATAGCACGTAAAGGTTATTCAGCATTCACAATTAAATATTCACATATAATTTTCTTTATATACCGGTTGTTTGTGCATGCGTGCGGCATTTCCATATATATGAAAAGCAAATATATAATTTGCGAATTGCTAGTGTAAACATTATTATCAAAACGTAAATTTTGTATAAAATTTTATAAGAACTAAAATGTCTGATAGCGAAAAGTACATACCGGAAGGATGGGAAGTACGCAAAAGTCGTTCAACGGGTTAGTAATAAAATTAACAATGTTTTCATTAGAATTAGAATAAATTATTGCTTTTGTTTTTATAATAAAATGTTCACTTATTGATATCTTTGTGATATTTTAGGACTAAAATATTATTTAAATATATACACGAAAGAGTCGCAGTGGGATTTGCCGACAGAACCGGCCAAAAAAGAGATATCATCTACAGGACCCAGTGAGGTTAGAGCCTCCCACTTGCTTGTCAAACACAAGGGGAGTCGACGCCCATCATCTTGGCGCGAAGAGAATATAACTCGTTCCAAAGATGAAGCACGGCAAATTTTAGAGGACTATCGTAATAAGATTGAATGTGGTGATGCTAGCCTTGAAGAATTAGCACAGAAATACAGCGATTGCAGCTCAGCAAAACGAGGTGGTGATTTGGGAATGTTCGGTCGAGGTCAGATGCAAAAGCCTTTCGAAGAAGCCGCATTTAGTTTGAAAGTTGGACAATTGTCAAAAATAGTTGATACTGAATCTGGATTGCATATTATTTTACGTACAGAATAAATTGACTACTAGTTCATTTTATACTTGTAACATCACTAACTAAAATAAAATCAAAACACGCATTTTAAATATAGCTGAATATATTCATTCACACAATTTTCAATTTGTTTTGTTGTTATATTCCAATTTTATTCATTTTTCCTTTTCTAGGTATGTAAGTGTGTAAAAGAAGTAACTTTAACTAAATAAGTTTATTCTCCAACAGCTGCGCTCCATTGGATTTTTGATTTTTCAGAATTAAGGCATGGGGTTTAATAATAGTTTTAACTTTTTCCTGAACATCGTCTGAATTATTTTCAAAAATATTTAATAAAATAAAGCAAGCACGATTTATATTCAACCACGTCTTAAGTGTTTCATCGGAGAGTTCTTGTATCAAAAATTTCCCGAAAGTTTCACAACTGCTATTTTGCCCCAGTCGCTCTTTATCATTTTTAATAATCTTTTTCAAGACAATATGAAGCCCAGCCTCTTCAATACCTAACACAGTTACAGTTGGCATCTAAAAATACAAGTTTTGTATATTGCATTATATATACATGCATAAATGTCATTTGGTAATAATACCTCTAGTTTTTCTTCTGTTTCTGAGTCATCTTCATGGTTCTCCTTATCAGTAACGCTTTCCTCAGTATGCTTACGGTGTTTATTTTTTAACTTAGTGGCCTCTGCTATAATTTTTTCTACATCTTGAGACTTCTTCGATTCTTGACGTTTAACATCATCCCCAACCGTCACAGACCAATCAGATTTGGAAACAATTTTAGCCAAGGAGGAAGCAGCTTTTGAAAAGTTTGCCGAAGTTACTTGAGAAGGACAAGGATTTATTACAATATAATTTAATAATATAACAAAGATAGGGAATACCTACATTTGGTCAGAATTTCTGCAGTCACTAGGCCAATATGTTTATTTGACAGCCAAAAGTCTGGAGTTTCGGCTATTGCATCTGCTATAGGCCCTTCAATTTGTTCAAAAATTTCTTTGCGTCTTAAATCTTTATCCTTTTTACCATACTGTAGGCCATCTTCAATAGTGGCTATAAATGTGGGATGAAAACAGTTTGTGTTTCCAGGAGAAATTAGCCATTCAATTACACGACGACCCCATTGATTTGACATAAGAACTCTCAATTCTGGGTAGATAGTATCGAATAATGCCTTTTTGGTAGCCTTTGTGTCATCTAAGGCATTAAGCACAACTATAGCAAATATGTGACCATGCTCATGAGTGCATATTTTTACCAAATGCTCCTTCATATTTTTAATAATAGCCTAAGATTTCAAAAATGTTTAAATATGAAATATAAAAAAAATTGAAATAGAAATACAAGTGCGTGTACTTTTTGTACTACTTGACACCAGCATAAACATTCTAAAAACTTTTCTTACATATACTGAAAAATGAAGACATTTTTTTACATATACTTACTCTTCTGTTCTTCGGTGTTGATTTATGGAAGCATATTGTGGCTGCCTGACAACCATCTTTGGTCGTCAGCATTAAAGGTATAAGTGGGGCAAACATGGTAACCGTTTCCTCCACCTTAGCTTCTTCCATTTCTTTAACATATTCCAAAATTACGGAATGCACCAATGAATTATCTACCAATTGCTTATTTGAGACATGTTCCAAATTTGCTTTTACGGCACTTAAGATAGAGGCCTTCATATTAGTACTTTCTTTATAGCAATCGCCTAAACATTTAACACTATCATCCTTCGCCTTCTTATATAAATCCCCATAAAACTCTTGACGCATGTATATTTTTTGTTTTGGATTCGCCACTGTTAGATAAACATGATCAAGAATTTTGCTAGATATATTGTGGCAAGCTAATTTCACAATATTTCCAAAGAATGAATCCACAAGTTTACATTTTGTTGTAGGTGATCCATATTTAAACATCCGCAAAACACAAAAATGTGCATATTTCGATATTGACATTTCAACGGCGAAAGACATTAAATGTTCCGAAAGCGCCTCTCTTAACGTTGGAGTAGCAAACTTAAGCATGCATTGAATTATTCTCGCTGTGTCGTGAGCCATAACAACTTTCTTTATAACTTCACCATTTTTAAATAGATTGTATAACTTTTCTACTAACTCAGATTTTTTGTCGGTCTTACGACATTTCAATTTTTCGTAAATCTGCTTAGCTTCTAAAGATATTTCATAAGTATTTTTCGATTGTTTGCGCTTTAATTTTAAATCTTTTTTGTCTTGCTTAAATTTGCGCCAATCAGTTTTCTCTGCTTCACCCAATTTACCATTCTCGTGCGCGTTGTCTCCCTGCTTCGGCTTAACAACAAATTTGTTCCCTAGCCGGTGCTGAGGTTTGTTACTCACTTTTCCAAATTTGTTATCACTTTTGCTTTGGATTTCACCATCTTTTTTGGTCGCTGGAGTTTTTATAGGTTTACAAAATTTTTTAGTTTTGTTATCTCTATTTGAATCATTTCTTTCAACTTTATGTATTTTCTTTTTTTTTGGTTCTCCAATATTGCTATCTTGGTCAGCAACACGTTTTTTTGTTTTTATCATTTCTTTAAAATACTAATATATTATTTTTAATTCTAATATATTAACAACACGTGTGCTCCCTAGAAACTTTAATATTAACACAGGGTAGACATGTGAAACATATAAGACAAATGTCATATTTTTATTTGAAATGACGTTAACCACATTTATATATTAAAAAAATTTGGTCTGGTAGCATTATAATCATGGTGAATTCAAGCAGGAAAGAAATTAACTCGTATTTATCACAACTCTTTACTTTAAAAACTTTATAAGAATTTTGTTTATGTTAAATAAATATATTATCATAAGTTAAAAGCACAGATTAATATTTTAACCAGAATACTAAATATTTAACATTGCATTAAAGATTGTTGGAACAGGTGCTAACAAATATCATATATGTATGTTCTGAGCCATAAAGCAATAAATTAATAAATAATTATTATGCGAGCGGTGAGTAAGTAAAGATTATACAGAATTTCGAATTAGCTGGACTGTTCTGTTCCGTTTCAAATTATACAAATTTAAATTATCATACACATACACATAACTTTTTCATTGCTTTTATATGCAGAAGATTACTACATTCAATGTAAGAATTATTGTGATTTAATAAAAAAACCGTCCAGAGTGTAGAAAATCCGTTTGTTTAAACTATCTTATCATATACCGTAGCGATGCCGTATGTAAACTTAATGCTTATTAGAAGTAGTGATAATATGGGAGCACCAATCTGTATGCAACACTGCAAAAAGTGCAATAAGTGCTAGGAAAATCCACCATTTTTTCAACACATCGGCGTCTAAAATATTTTGTGTTTTTAAAATATAGTTAAAAAGTAAAAAATAAAGGAGATAATTTTTTTCTTTAAATGACAATTTTCTTATGCCTTTTAAATTAATTTGCCTAGAATTAAAATTCTATCTACTGAATACTGCTAGATACTAAGAAAATCCCTCGCAAAAAATTAGTGATTGTGTGTATTTTTTAATTTGGTGTTTTTTCTTACTGGTGTCAAGAAAATGGTGGGTAAAATACATAAAAAGAAAATATCCGAATATACAGAAGCTGCTGAAAATGAAGATAAACAGAGTGACCGCGGTGATGAAAATGGTGATGAAATGATTTTGGATCATGTTGACACAACTCACAGCGGCAGTGAATCGGAAAACGGTGATGCAACTCGTAACGATAACAAGAAGAGTTCGATCTCTCCAAATGTTAATGATGATGCCGGCGTAAATAACGTAGTTAAAACCGGTCTCGATGACGACACAGATTTTCATCTTTCCGATGGCGGAGAAGAAGATGCAAATGATGATAAAACTAAAAAAGCCAAAAAGCGTAAAACATCAAGTTCCAAAAAATCTGGAGATAACGACAGTGATGAGGAGGCCTTAAATGGTGATGCTGCAAAAAAGAAACCCCGAAAAACCGTTGCTGCTAAGTCTAAAGGGGGTTCCAAAGGTAAAGCTAAAGCACAGAAAGTGCCTAAAGATGAGGAGGCAGATGATGCCGAAGCAGAGGAAGAATATGAAGTGAAAGATATTGTGGGTCACAAAACAGAACGTGGTGTGTCATATTTCTTAATAAGGTGGAAGGGTTATACAAAGGCAGATGATACTTGGGAGCCCGAGGAGACATTAAACTGCCCTGATATAATAGAAAGCTATAAGAAAAAGGTAAGGCATAAATTGCGTCGTAGTTCGACTTCGTCTCCATATGACGGAAGGGGTTTTTGGGGGTGGCGATGGGAATTTTAAATGCAAAGTGTTGGTTAAAATGAATGAGCCTCGAAAAGAGTACAGATGGTACGTTGTGGTTGCCAAGTTTTCATATTTCCTGCTTAGGAAAGTCAAGTACAGAAGAATTTTTGGCAGGGAAAAATTGCATGTCGCTGGCAATTAGAAAAAATAAATAAAGAGTAAACAGAAAAAGAGACAACAAAAATGCAAAAATTAACATTCACTTAATAATGTAGTTCATCAAGCATGAAATGAATTTGTTATTTAAGATAAATACATTTAAGTTTGAAGCATATAAACATTTGAAAATTACAAAATGGTACAAATATTTTTTTAAGCGCCATAATTTTGCCTTGTTGACAAGTGTTTTATAGTAGGAAACAAAAAATATGAATAAAGTTCCGCCAACAATCGAGGCAACGCAAAAACGTTTTTCTGGTACTCTCTTAGTTGTCTATTATAGTGATTGCTGTTCTGATATGGAGCAATTTGGAAAATTAATATTATCAACAGCTTGATTCATATCTTGGCTTTTTATATATACGTTGAAGATAAACATGTTTATAACTATATGAATATATATCTGCAAGACTGCAAAATTTTAAAGTTATTAAAAATGTTTTTTTAATGCATTCTGGCCTTTCGTAAGTTTTTTTTTATGAAATTCCGTTAGGCGTTTGAATAAAATTTGTTATACGAATAGCATTTGATCTACTTTCAAATAAATGCCCCTAAATAAACGCAAGAAAGAGTTGACATTCCTTAACTGAAAAGTAAGCTAATGTAGCTTACTTTTTAGAGCGACACATGGCTGTAAAATTAACGGTTACCTGTAGAGAATTTTTCGAGATTGTACTATATTCTGTATATAGTAAACCATTATATATTATAAACTTATTTTTCCTATACATATTATAATATTAGGTAAAAGATTTTTAAACTTGAAATTTTCAGCAAAAATCTCAACCGAAAAAAACTGCTGTAGCAACTAAAAAGAAAGGAGGCAGAACATCAGGTGCTCGTGTTAATAAAAAAAGTAGTAATGAAGAAGACGAACATGAAGACGAAGAGCAGGAGTGGGAAGTAGAGAAAATAATAGATTACGCTGAAGAAAAGAAAGGTCGTGTATTTCGCATACGTTGGAAGGGATTCGGACCTAAAAATGACACCTGGGAACCCGAGGAAAATTTAAATTGCAGTGATATAATACAAAAATTTTTGGCAAAAATGAAATTGCAAGAAAATATATCCTTTAAAGAATTGCGCGAAGAGCCAAAGAAAACCAAACGGTTGGTTAATGAAACGGCACCGCGCACCAGTATCAACAATCCCATTGGTCGCAAATCAAAGAGATCGGTTACTAAGAAAAGGTAAGGTAAATATTACTAATGTACTTTCACGCAGACAGGAAAAGATTTTCACTAAATAAAACCTCTTTATCGCTTGCAGAGTTTTCTATGGCGATATGGATGAGTAAAATGGATTTGTGTGTATAGTAACAAAAATACGAGCAAAATCGGAGATGTTTTTCTTTTCAACTAAAAAAAAAAATTTTTTTTTTTAAATAAAAAATAAGAACATCCCCGTCCCTAGATTCCCTTATAATTCCTTAAACAATATTAAAATGTATTATATGCCCAAACTTTACCATGTGTTTGTTTTAAATACTTTAAAGGAAATTTTAAATGTATTTGCAACAAATTATAATATTTTTATACTGCGTGCGTTTTTTCCTTCGTTTAACAATTAACTGAAATGTTAAATAGCAGAATATTGGACGTTGCTTGATTATTGATTTAAACTAAAGCAAATTAACATGTTACTATATTCATTAAATTTCGATTGCCAAAGAGCAACATACATATATATCTTTTAAAAAAAATTTATTTTTATTGTTTTACTATTCCACAAAAAAAAAACTTATCCAGACTTACCACACAAACAAACAAAGATAAAAAAAAAATTTTAAGTAATTAAAGAATATTTCACATTAAATCTTGCAAATGAAACCAGTTGCAGAATAGCACATAAGCAGATTCTTTAAAAAAATATTATGCAATAATGAATACACATACATACACACACACTCATATATATATATATATATATATATTCATTTATATATATATATATATATATATATATATATTATATATATTTTATATTATATATTATATATATATATATATATATATATATATATATTATATATATATATATATATATTATATATATTTTATATTATATATTATATATATATATATATATATATATATAAGTGAAACAAATCTCCAAAACTCAGAAAATTAAAAAAAGTATTCGTGGAATTACAAATATATAATACAAACGTAAAGAAAGTATATAAAAAACAATTTTTAGCAATAAAATAGTTTTAAACTGTAAACAAACAAGTTTTATGTAATAAATCTTTAAAAGAAATATTATTAGTTGTATTACAATTATATTCTTCAATAGATTTTCATTTTTTTTAGATTCATATCAACAAACAAATTCGTCATGTTGACTATAAAATAAACTCTGACTAAAATATTGTATTTGAAACCTTATTTTATGTAGTGATAAAAGCAGTCATGGAGAAGGAGTTATTTAAATAGGTTAAAAACAACATTTTAAACCACTTTTCGTTGCATTGTAAATTTCGGGAAGAATTCTTATATACATAATTTTATATTATACCATCACCTCCATACGTTAACATTATTACTTGTTATATCGTTCCTCTCATTATTGACAGTAATTTTCAATAAGAAAATGTATTAACTGACGAAAAAGTAAATTTAAATAATTGGGGAATTAAATATTTTTTGTTTTGAAATGATTCCGGGCCATTTTAACAAATTGATAGTAATTTTTTTTATTACTCGATCTACTTTACAGATTAAATTACTTAAAATAAAAGATACTAAAAAAGTTTAGCTCTTAGGGAAATTGGTATTTTAAATATACATATACAAAATATATTATATTTTTAAATTTAAATTTGGTGTGATATATTTAGCAGATGTAGAAAGTTGTCCATTTCTAACTTTTATTTTGTTATACAAAAATTTCTGCTAAATTTGATCAAACATTCGAAATTATGTTCGTAGCTTGAAAATTAGTTGCAAGAAAATGCAGTTTTTATGAAAATTATTCCAAATGTTTTTTTTTTAATTACAGTGACAATGATTTTGTTTTTCCCGAGGATTCCGGTTTGGATACCCAAGATGACACTGCTTTAGCATCTGCTTATTCGTGCTCATTAGCTACAGTTGGTTCAACAAAATTAGTTGCGGTAGATGAATCGTTTTTGAAAATGATGTTAAACCTGATGAAGGATTTGCCATCGGCTGTCAAAAATAAATTTCAGGCCGATATGTTTGCCGCTGTTTATAGGCTTCGCGGCCAGTATTTAGATAAATAGGCTGTGTCTCTTAGTTTTTTCATGGCGTTAACACGTTTGTCTTTTTATTAATTTCTAATTGTGCTCAATGTGAATTAACTTGTTAACCCTCCAATTTATTTATAAAAAAAACCTTCGTGATTCTTGCGTAAAGGTAATATTTGTTATGTAGTCCTAAATAAGTACATGCTACATATAATGTGCAAGTCTCATTTCCGGACAGTTTGTCTAGAAAAATAGATATAATTAATTTTTTACACTTTAAATATCTTATAAAAATTTTTGAAATCTTCTCATTGTTAATCCGATTTAGAATTTGTAGTTTTTTTTCGTCTCACCCTTTTTTAATTTTAATGGAAAATTATTTTTTGTTTTAAAAATATAATTTTCTTGCTTTGTATCCTTTTTAAGAGGGTTATGGTTAAAAAAATAATGCTATAAATATTCATAACTTTTTTTAAAAGTAAGTTGTGAATTATTTTGTACAATGTAATATCAATAATAAAGAAAATTTCATTTAAATATACATGAAATATCAATATATTTTATAAATGAATTTGTGCAATTTAGTTTTACTTAATGGGTTAAGTTTTATATCATCTAAATATACAGTAGGGGAAATTAGACTTACTTCTAGAAAATATTTTCTTTGCTTACATGTAGAATTTCTGATTAGGATTTTTTTACACTTCCTAATTATCTATGCCCATGGAATAAAACTTTCTCAGTTACTTGCTATTACAAAACTCAAAATCAAAACAGTCTACTGGAAAACTTGGCTAACTACCAACTTATATTGACTGATTTCCTAGACCATTAATAACGCATTGTACTAATATCCAATTGCTGCAAGGAATCCGCTTGCATTCCAGTTGTACATATGTTTAATGTTAATAAATGTGCAACTGAGGAAATTAAATTATTTTTTAAATTTATTTATATTTCAAAATTTCTATACATCGCAATAGTAAAACGATTTAGAGGCCAGATTGAATGCCAAAACCGGGTCCCTTCGGTTCCTCTGTCAAGGAAGTCGGGCCACCTTTAGGTTCACTGGCAAAACGTCCATTCCGTGGCCCAGGAGGAGAAATACGATCAGCCTTGCAATCAGCCAAAATAGCTTGCATATCTTTTGCAGTTAAATCTTCCTATAACGAATTTATGTAATATATTAACCATTTAGAAAAAAATTTTAGTAGACACATCAAGGAATAAAACTCACATAGTAATCATCATTAATTGCTACCATAGGAGCATTAACACAAGCACCTAAGCATTCTACTTCAGAAATAGTGAATTTCATATCTTTTGTGGTCTCTCCAACACCGATGTTTAAAGTTTTCTAAAGAGCAAGTATAATATCTTTAGTTATTATTTATTATTATATGTGCTCGTTATACTTGCCTTACATGCTTCCAAAATTTCATCGGATCCTCTCAACCAACAAGGTGTGGTTGTGCACACTTGAATGTGATATTTGCCCGTAGGCTTACGCATAAACATGGTATAAAAAGTGGCTACTTCGTAGACACGCATGTTAGGCAAGTCTAAAATTTCAGCTACTTTGTGCATGGCGGAAATAGGCAACCAACCATACTGACGCTGCGCCAAATCTAACAAAGGAATCATGGCGCCGCGTTTGTGTCCTTCTGGATAGATGCTCAAAATAGCTTCAACTCTCTAATAACAATAAGTTATAAAATAAGATGCAGTTTCATTTAATTTTTTCTCTACTTTGCGCATCTAAGCAGATAACAAGCACAATAGAATCACGGCTAAAGTACCTCCCATATGTTTTGTACAACATTTTAGTTATTTAATACCGTTAAAAATTAGTACTTCACAAACGGATCCAATACGGATACATATCCATATCGAGGGGATTACAATATCAATAAAAAATATTTAGTTAATAAACGCGAAAAATAACCGACATACTACGATTAGGATTTTTGAAAATAAAATTTTCAAATGAAAAAAGTAACGTGTTGGGGAACGGAACCAGTTGAAATGTGGCATGGAGCTATAGAAATATGAATGTACAAACGTACAAACAGTGTAGGATTTTAGTTGATCTAGAAAGCAATCTCTCCTGTGAGCTGAATTAAATTTCAACTGCATGTAAACCTTAACAGTCATTTTACGTTTTAGATTCCATTATGCTTCTTCCTCATGCTTTTGGCTAATGTAACAATTACTCCTCAGCATTTACCTTCTTATTTTCCGGTGTGAAATCGAATGGTATGTCTGGGTTGTCTTCGGGAGTGTCACGGTGTACAAACAAATTGTCACTGCGATTAATGGTTGTGCTGGCAATGGAGCGCAGGCTGCTCCGCTAAATATAAAATATGTCAATGTTTATAAACATTTTTTTTGGCAAAAATTTATTTTGTGTGTATTTATAATTACATAACCGTCCTCCGCGAGTTTTATGGAAATTATTGAGTATTTTCTTAGAACTTACCACGTATTGAAAAGTTTTTGCTGCAGAATTTGCAAGCATTATTTTGTTTTTATTTAAATAAATGATCTTTGAAAATTCTTTTCGGAAGTAAAGAATTTCTTTTCCTCTAGTAAATCCACACACACAAAAACGATTTTTTTGTGAATTGTCAAAGTGAATAACAAACAGCTGTTTTTACTTCAAACATCAATCACAGGGCTGTAAAAGAAATAATCAACGGACAAAACGTTTGAAGACAATTCCTATGTAATTTAGTCCGAATCGTGGTCGAAATCATCATGTGAATTATCTATCTAATATCTAATGTTTTTATTAGTCAACGACATCAGTAACAATGATGGGTGAATAGCGCAATAAATTTTTTACCAGTTTATCAATATTACGGCTGTTTATCTTGATTTCAAAAGTTACATTTTCTACTTTCATGATGAGCTTTCTCCGCTCTTGTATATTTTTCAAGTTTTCTCGAATACTTTGTAAAGTTTTTGGAGTACGTAAAAAACAATGAAATATTGCTTCATTTTCATCAATCAGGCTTTAAGCTTAATTCATAAATTATATAATAACAATTTTTATATTTTTTTTATATTATTATTATTATTATTATTTTTATATCAAATTCTATATTATTTATTATATTATTCCTTGAAAAAATGTGGGTTTCTTTGTCATACGACACAAAGAAAAGGAGCAATATCTTAATTTACAGTCTTCACTGTATAGCAAGATATAACAAATGGCTAATTCTTATTTATTTAATATTTAATTTATTCTTAATTAATATTTTATATATATATATACATATATATATATTAACAAATAAATATTATCTAAATTAATAAAATTTAATTATATAAATAAATATTATATAAAAAATTACTGGCACTTAAGTTAAAAATTTGAGTTAAAATATATCCCTTTAAATATTTATATGACAAATTAATACATTTATATTAATATAGATATATATTATTAATTACTATTTTGTTATACATCTATAGAAAAATAGTTTCTAACAATTAATTGAATACATATATATATATATATATATATATATATGTATATATATATATATTAAATATTTATTAATTATTAGATAAATATTATAATTAAATTTTTATTTATTAATTTAAAATAATTATTATGGGAGGTTATCTGCTTAGACATATAATCGCAACTATGTCTATTCTCTACTGATCATAAAGATATTGGTACTTTATATTTTATTTTTGGAGCTTGAATATTAATGAATTTACTAAAATTACCTGTAAACAAAACATGCACATGTATAACGATTAATCAGGTGACAGATTTTGCTAGGCTCGAGCTCGAATACAATTAAAAAGCATTCCCAAACGAGGATACATATTCCTTAAGTAATTTTTTTATTTTCTATTATGAGTAAATAAAAATAAATATATATTTTGATTACCCTCTTTGTCAAATCTTATGAACCATTACTATTATTATTAAGTCCCATTTATTGAAAATAAAATATGGATACTATACAAATTATATGCAGATGTACTCTTCTTTAGAGTCTGGTGTTAAAGTTATATATAGTTTTCGTATTATTATATTTATTATATTTTCGTATATATTATTTTTCAAATAATCTTAATTTTAGCCATAAGATGATTTTTTAGAAAGAATGTATCTTCTAATGGTAATATCCAAACCCTGAAATCTATATGTATGAAATATTTAAAAACTTTTGTTTTTTTGTATTTTTGTGTAATAAAAGCTTTATATTTTAAAGCCAAAAAGCTACCACTACATGTAACCTTTGCTGTGAGCTTACATGCATAACAATTTCTTCATTGTATTCATTCATTATTAGTTAATTGTGCATAAAATGTAAGTACGCTTGTATGGTATAAGAAGAGTTAAAAAAAAAAAAAAACTGATATTAATATGCACTTGGAACACGAGGTGAGAAAAAGTATAGATGTTGCGCATAATTTAATATAAGTAATTTGTAGTCTCATATGTGCTTGTAGACATGCATATGGGGAAGTGCTATAAACAACAATATATGTATTTGGGCTACTCATAAGATTTCCTATCAGTTGTAAAATATCTTATTGTGGAGGGGTTGTACAAAGTTGGTTGATATTCTCTATATGGTGTTTTTCTCCTTTTTTGTTAAAAGAAATGCAATTTCTTCACGTTATTTCAGATAATAAAATAGTTATAAGATCATAAGAAATAATAATAATATACGAAGCCAATACGAAAATCATATAGAAACATGTGAACCAAAACAGAATTTTAATTAATAAGTTATTTTATTGTCAGAAATATAAGATATATTAAAATTTTATAAACATTTTATATAAAATTTGCTACTTCCTGAAGTTGCACACAAATTGTTATAATTATAGATAAATGAATAATACGCCTATTAAAGCGGAGGTCGCGGATTCGATTTCTGCCTAGATCCTTGGTGTTTATTGCTGTCCAGGCGAAAGCTTTGCATGTTAAGTTAGTTAAAAAAAAATAAATAAATATATGTATATAAATAACTCAGCTCTGGACTGACGAAAAGATCTCTAGTCATCGTACTTATTTTTAAATTGCGATTAGGATTTCTTTTTTGACTTTCGAGAGTTTACTAAAACTAACTGTACGTTAATTAATCAGTTACAATTATAGGAATACTCTCACTAACATCGAAGTACATCATTTATTTACTCCGTTGGTTCTTTTTGCACAAACAATTTACAAAATTGCTTTGCAAAACATTTACAAATAAATAAATGTTATGAATTAAAAACTTTTTGCTTTAAAAAAGTCTCTATTAAATATTTTCTTTGATTAAATAGTTTTTTTTTTCAAATCATTCCGAAAACTAATATTTTCAGTATTCGAATAAATTTTGAAAAAATTTGACAGTGGCATACCCGAAATTCTTAAAGAACCAATTGATGGGAAACTGATCTACGAGTGAAATTTGCGGAAGTGCGAGATTGTAATTAATTAAAAATCTGTAAATGGAAATTTACAATCTGGCATCGCTGTAAGTGCTAATTAACGTACACAAGTTCCGTTTTCTAATTTGTTATGTTTGTATGTAAATGAGATACATGGACAAATGCCGCACTTTCAGCTGGCATGAACTCCATCCGCTGGTAGTAGTACGTGCCCATGCTGATGACCGTTAAAAGAAACAAAAAATAATTATCAGAGAAAATTATTATACAAACAAGCGACGCGTTGTAGCCATACAAGTTTGAGAAGAATTACGCACAAATCAAGGTACGAACTAGAGATCTGCTACGATTTGCATAACTTTAAATACTTCATGTGGATAGGAAAATTGAAAAAAAAACTGATATTGTATCGCAATAAACCTCATATTGAATAATTTGAATGGTTCGATATAAATTATTGGGCCTAATAAATTTCTAAATAAGATTTTACATTGAATTTTGAATTAATTCAATAAATTTTTTTGGGTTATTTTCAAACATGGCATTGCTTATATGAACAGACCTCATGTAATGACAATAACCAGGGAGCTGTGTGAAAGTGTTTACATTTTCTGAGGAACGTGAACTAGACGTATATAAAGGGATTCATTCCAACCTCTAGTATATAAACTGAACTTATGGGATCGTGTGGTTAAAGCAAGTTGCAACTCGTTCTGAGGAACGTGAACTAGACGTATATAAATGGATTCATTCCAACCTCTAGTATATAAACTGAACTTATGGGATCGTGTGGTTAAAGCAAGTTGCAACTCGTTCTGAGGAACGCGAACTAGACGTATATAAATGGATTCATTCCAACCTCTAGTATATAAACTGAACTTATGGGATCGTGTGGTTAAAGCAAGTTGCAACTCGTTCTGAGGAACGTGAACTAGACGTATATAAATGGATTCATTCCAACCTCTAGTATATAAACTGAACTTATGGGATCGTGTGGTTAAAGCAAGTTGCAACTCATACACAGACGTTCGTACATTCTATACCTCTCTTGCTCATACTTAATTTGAAACTTCTTGTAAAGCTTATGCTGCTTCCGACACTGCATAATGTTGGCTTGAATATCACTTTTGACCATCAATATCTGGGTTTGATCGCCACAATTCAAGTCAGTCTTCATTTTCAACGCACAGCGATTAAACATACGAACGCTTTAGTTTTAAATAAATATTTCAGAATACTCATAAAAGAAGTAACTATAATTTTTATTTTGGCAACTAACAAAAAAAAAAAAAAAGAAGAGTGAAATTTTTTCACAAAGACCGTGACTTGTGATCTTTAAAATACACTTTGTTGTATTACAAGTGTTTTTTTTAGGTACGAGCAAAAGTAAAAGCGATAATTATATACATAATTAAGAAAGCAAAGTAACTTTAATTTAAAATATGTTATTCAATTTTATTTATTAGTTTATTTATGGGGCAACGACTTACTTTTCTTGATGTTACATAAATATAACAAAAAATTAATTTGGGTAATCTCTGAAATTGAAAAGTTAGTCAACAAGTTCTCTTCCAAGTAGATCTAATCATATATCAGTCATTAAAAAAATAAATTAATGTTCACTCGAATTTCAGTGATAGAAATGAAGTTTTAACTTATTTTTGTAAATTGAAAAATATATATTTTTAATATATCATATCGTTGGTCTCTAGTAGAAAGGCCCTAACTCGAATTTTTTTGCAATACAGTTTTTTTTTGGCGATTTCAATGTATAATCTGGATAATGGATAGTTTTTATTCAAGGAATAAATTATCATTAATAGTATCTATCTTACGAGTATTTTATTTTCAGCTTGCGAAAAACGTTTTTAGTGAGTATACAGTGAATATGAACTGAATATAAAATGAAATTACTAAAAAAATCTGTTACAAAAAAATGCTACTTAAGGCATTGCTACTCAAGACCAACGATTTAGTTAATATTTTGTTAAAAATTCCACTGAAGCATTAAATGAAAATTAAAAACATTTTTCAATATTAAAATAATTTTTCTTCAGAAGATTTGTGTAAATCTGCAAAACAATTTATCTTGAAAATGTCTACAAATTAACAATAAACAGACGTACATACATAGATCATGAATCAAAATATGGATATTTTTACTGATTTCCTTTTTCATGTACCAAAAAAAAAAAAAAAAAAATTGTCGATTCAGCTTTCTTCTAGTTCTAACTAGCATTACCAATTAAAAGTAATACTATAGCATGCCGATTGTCGCGGTTGGGGCACATATTTTAAACTTATTATTTCTACTGAATTTGGTTGTGAAAATTTTCTTTTTTATTTTCACAATTTTTACAATGGGCACTATAGAATGATATACCTATAGGGTTATCCAACAGCATTCATGCATCAATAAACCTGTCTGCATGAAAAGGGCACAGGACCACGCTTAATGTGACATTATAGATAAATATGTTGTGAGGATGGTATTCTTTATGCATCCCCAGCATACTATTCTGCAGGTTCTTCGTACTAATTTTCGTGACGGCGATCCGTCTAGAAGAATATACAAACATTTAATAAAATATATAGAAATAATATAACAAGAATATACAATTCAAAAATTGTTTCAGAAACTTGAAGTTGAGAGTCTGCGGAATAAATTATCATTAGTAATTACATATCATTAGCATTACATATTGCTTTAGATAGCATGATGTGGTGAGGCGAGATCATCATACATCCTCTAGGCAAGTCGATCGAAATTTCAGTCCTAGGGCTCAAAGATTTGAAAAATTTCATTACGAAAAGCGGTTGGTTTAATATGGCACTTGCCACTTTGGTTTCCACTAAAGCTCAGCTTTTCAGTCATCGTTCTCGTTTTTCTATAACAGTAATGCATATATATAGGAGATACGAGGTGTGATCAGAAAATAACCGTCATTTTCCAATTTCGTGAATTATGTTTGATTTTAGAATTTTTTTTTCTGTCATGTTGGTACACATGTTATATAAAAAGTATATATATATATTTTAGCACTATCAGCCATTGTGGATTGCCAGTTAGTTTTTGGTAGATAAAAAGCTTGGTCGTGTTTTAGTGTCCTCTTCGATTTTTAACTATATTTTTTCACTACATTTTGAGCAACAAAAAATAACGTAGCTTGGAAGTTATTAAACGTCGTCAACGACGATTCATATTTTCTTAAAAGCTGGTGACGAATCATGGCCGCACGGCTATGACATTGCAAACAAACCTCAATCATAACAAGACCGAAAAAAGCACTTCAAGTTCGGTCAAATGTGAAGGATTTGCTCAGTGTTTTCTTCGTAGTGCATCATAAATTCTTACCGCTAGATCCTACGATCAATAAGGAGTACTAGCTTGAAATTATGCGCCGTTTGCGCGAAGCAATTCGTCAGAAATGCAGAGAATTGCGGAAAAACCAATCATGGATTTTGAACCATGATAACGCACCAGCTGCTTCATCATTTGGCCAAAAACAAAACTGTGAGTGCCTCAGCCATCTTATTCAGCGGACTTGGCCCCTTAATATTTCCTCTTCGCAAAACTGAAGACACTGATGAAAGGAAAGCCTTTTGCTACGATTGAGGAGATAAAAGAAAACTCGAAATCGGAGCTTTTGGCGATATCAAAAAGCGCGTTTCAAAAGTGCTTCGAGGATTGGAAAAAACGATGGCATAAGTGTATTATATTTGAGGGCTATTACTTCGAAGGGGCCAAAATAGTTATTGAGGACGAAATTAATGCATTTAAACAAAAATTTAAACTAACAGTTATTTTTTGATCACACCTCGTATATGCCACATATCATTGTAAGCCTTCTTTCTAGTGGCGGCCCAGTTCCGTGTTAAGCCAACAACCGTTCTTCATACCAACCACTGCGCATAAGCGTTGTCGATGCCACTGACATAATATCTACATAAAATGCAATCACACTCTAAGTGGTTACATATACACACTTACATATGTATGTACGTGTATGTATGTATGTAACTTGTATGGTTTTGTATGCATTTGTGTATTCCGGTTCAGGCAACTGCATACGTGGTTTTCATAATAACAACATTAATTTCATATAAATGTGTTCAGTTTCGCATCTATTTGACAACATTGAACGTAAATAAATACTTTCTTTTTTCGTTGTAACAATTAAAATTATTAATGAATGCTAATTTGCTTGTGAAATCGTTCAGAGTTTAATGAAAACGGCAGACTTGAATAAAAGAAACATTAAACCGCATATTGTCCATAACTTCAAATAAAGTTAATAGTTACGTTTTTAAACTACCTTTAACATGAATCTGTATAAAAGATCTTTAGGGAATATATAACTATTGTTATTTTTTTTTTGGCACACAACTAACATTTATTAGTCATTAATAAATGTAATTAATTAATATGAAAAACTACTATTTCGAGACAAACTTGTTTGAGGAGTGAAATTTGGGAAAAATGAAATGAAATTGATAGATAAAGTAAAAAAAAAGTTTAGGTTTATTGTTATTATTTTTTAAACATGTAAGACGTTTAAAAGCTACTTAGTTAAACAACTAGCTTCAGATGCTGGTCAGCTTTCTAATTTTACATAATTTTTAAGCTATTAATAGGCCAAGCAATGTCATCTCTGGTGACCATAAAAAATAGTTTTCGTTTGAAAAAAAAGAAACTTTGTAAATTATTTAATAATTTCTTTAAAGCTTTTCAAGCTTTTTATATTACAATAATGTTATTTTTTTTTTATTTTTCTGATATTTCGCTGCACTTTGTGTAGCTTTTTCAGGAAATAGATATTGCAAATTATCGATAGTAATTAAATAACGAAAAAATAACAAGAATTTTTATAAAAGACATTAAGCTTTTTAAGCTTGGAAAAAATATAAAATAATTTATAATATAAAAAGAACAAAGAACAGAGTAAGCAAAAGAAACTTTTTATAACAAAATTTAATAAACAATTTGAATAATGCGCTGAATACTTCCGCCATTAAATATGTAGGCACAAAGCCACCTACACACGCCCACACACACACATCCACATCCAAGCACTCATACAAGAAATATACAAAAAAATAAATTCCTTCGGCTAATGTTAAAAGAAGTTTTATAAAAACTTTTGCCAATACAGAAAAGTTTTAACAAATGTTGTCCTTAATTTACAGTAGAGCGAAAAGTTAAAGTTCTACAGTTTATGCTTTTAATTTGTAGTTCTTTTGCTCTTTGCTCGTTTTTAGTCGGTTCCTATCAGTAACGTACGTGGGAGGGTATCATCTGCAGAGATGGGCCGCAAATCCCGTATGATATAAAACCAATTAGGAACCTCGAATAGGTTGCCATTTCAACTTTATTAAACAAATAAAAGTTGACTGTTTGGAAAAACGAATTTATTTTCAAGGAACATCTTGAATTAATTAATTTCGCTCCTTTCGCTGGTTGAAGTAACGATATGTCATGAAGAGCTGAAGAAATATTTCAGATCACATTTATTACATTCATTTAAGGAGCCATTTAGCCCACAGAAATAGGAACTTTTGAGGAGTGTACTATTGCTATCAAATTCGAAAGTTCCGACTGTTGGTAGACTATAGCTTGCAATGGCAGTTTGTTATCGCCAACTGAATTTTAAAAATCAGATATTTATCGTGCTTTAATGTAGGAAAGAAAGTTGCATTCACAAAGTTCCAAATATGTTGCAATAATATCGTGCTTAAGCATGCAATGTGACTGACTGTTTAATTTTACGCAACAATTTCTCTTCATTTACACTTCCGATTTATTTTTTTATTAATTTCATTTTAATAGCGCCGTAAATAGATATTAAGAAGCTATTTATTAAATTTCTCCACTATATTTCATATTATATTTGCTGGCACAAAAAATTAATATTCCGTGTAAAAATGTGTTATTCAAAGTTCAAAAGTGGCACAAAAAAAAAATATATATATATATATTTACACGCACCTTTTTTTTAAGCTAAACAAGCATTTAAATGAGAGTGAAATTATTAAAAAAAAATATATATATATATTTTTCTTTTGTTTATTTTTACCATATTCATGAAATGGAAAACGAAGCTTTTGGTTTGTCTGGGGACATAAGAAGTCGTCGAACAATTAAATGCTTAAATTGGAATGCTTAACACTTGAGTTAGTGGTGGGCTTGCTGGCAGGTTATTTAATTTTAACTAACGAATGTTCATGCATACACATCCACATCCACATTCACGAACACATTCACGAACACATTACATTTTAAATAGAAGGTGGGCTGAATGGATTGGCTGTTTGCCTTTAGGCTGCAGGTGTTCCACCTTCAGCAAGTGACAACATAAAACTTGTTAAAGCATTTTATAAGAATTTTTGTCGTTGATGGTGAAACTTTTCTGCCGATACACAAATATAAAGTGATAGAAAGTATTTGACCGAATAACTGCGAATGCATTTGAAACTGATAGAAAGACAAGCACACAAATAAATAAATATTTTTATTCCAAAGTCTTTTGTAAATGAAGAATAGAGTAGTAACGAATTGTTACAGATTTGCTATGCGTGTTGTGTGTAGCTGACCGCCAGTGTCTTCACTAGCACACATGCGTCTTCATGCTTCTTTGTTAGCCATCTACGAGTATTGTGGCTAAGATCGGAAAAGAGGTGTTAATTTAGTTGTTCTTGCTTTGCATTGAATGTCCGGCAAATAAATTGGGTCAAATGTTCAGCTTTTTTTTTTTTTATTGGCGGTACAGCGAGTGCGTGCAAGATTTAAATCTTTAATTTTCTTATTTTGCGAAATGTTGCGAATAGATTAGAAAAATAAGGAATAGTTTTAATTTGCTGCAAACATTTTAATTTCCTTTGCAGGATAAGTTACTTTGCCACCATTTTAAAATGCGATGCAGCATTCTGCTGTTAGTTTGCTTAGCGTTGGCTTATTACACAGGGGTACAGGCAGCAGTTTTTTATCGCAACAACGGCATATTTGAACATTATAAGCAACTGGATTTACCTGCAGAAGAAATCGATCCTGATGTAGCACCTCTACCATCGATCGGAATTGAAGTGGTCGATGAAACGACTGATGATAATTTTATTGCTACCAATGAAAATGCATTGCCAGATGAAGCAGACAACGAAGTGGATGAAACATTCAATGAAATTCCCCAGCCAGTGGTTGCTACTACTGTGGCCACGGTTACAGAAGTTAGTTCTGTTGAGACTGCTACCGCGGTCACGGCTCAAGAGGAGCAGCTCACTGGCTTGGCGAAATACTGTACGTGCAGTGGTTCCCATTGTGACTGTTGTCGCGAATTCAATGTACCCTTCATTCCTGTTAAGGGTCCAGGCTGTGCTAGAATGACTTATCTAGGCAATGAAAAAATGTCTGTCAGCTTAAAATATGGTGATTTAACGTTGGTTAGTAGAACGGTGTCGGGCAGGAAGGCGCGTCCGATTTGTGTGAATTTACCAGGTGGGTACTCGCAATTTTGTGGTCGCATTTATGGTTTATCAAAGGCCGGGGAGAATTTTAAGGCCTGTATGGGCTTTGAATTGAGAGCGGATGATGATGTTGAGGCAGCACTCAGGGTATCATGTTTCAAATTTGGCCCCGAGGGCCTGAGGGTGGCTCCAGCTGAACCTATGCCAGTAGAGCCCAACAAGGAAGACGATGATGATGACGATGATATTTTTGGTTTCGGTGGTGAGTTGTGTTTTCTATTCGAATTTAATTCAATTGCTTAGATGTTCATTTGCAAACATTAAGGTGGTGGTGACGATGAAGAGGACGAAGATGAGTATGATGAAGATGATGATGATGATGAAGGAGGGGCAAATGACGACAGCGACACTGATACTGATTATGCTGATGATGAAGGTGAGGACGAAGCTCCCACAGATGCTGATTATGGTGGTTTTAGTTTAGCTGGTCTTTTGGCTGAATTGGACGATGACGAAGAGGAAGACTCTAAGCCCTCTTCAAATCCTGTTGCCTCTTCCTCTCCTTCTGATGCTCTTACTCGCCTGGCTGCAGATTCAGTTCAAAGTAAAGACGACAACGGTTCAGGCTCTATCATTCTACCAAGTGTAGAACACACTGAAATAGTAGGCCCTGTAGCTTTAACCACTACAGAACTCGATAATGTTGTTGAAAGTTCGAAAAAACACAAAAAAAAAAAGAAAAAGCACAAAAAGTATAAACACAAATACAAACATAAGAAGAAACAAGAACGAAAAGAAAAGCATAAGAAAAAGAAGGAAGAGGAAGAAAAGGAAGACATGGCTTATGAAATTATAAGCGGGTTGATAGATTTCTTCAGTTAAGCGTGGAAGGTATGATCGCAGCGTACTCCGGTCGAATTGTATATTCTTTATATTGAAGTGAAGAAGAAAATACAAGGAAAATAATTATTGCAAATACAAAACATTTTATTTCTAAGTTTTTCATAAAAAAAATTATTTAAATAAAAAGTGTTAAGTTATTTAAGATTATCAAGCTATAATTTAATCTATATAATCCGATATTTTTATATAGTTAAAATAAAGAACTTTTCTTGTAACCGAAGAGACAGAAGTAGAGAGAAGGTGGTGTTAAGCTACGAGTGTTTTCTGCAGCAATTTTATTAATGGTTTTGCTTTAGCAATGAAATACTGCAGCAGACGAAATGTTAAGTGGTGCACATATAAATATTTCATCTTCGATATAAATTGTTTGCTGGTATATTTTAAGTAATCAGTAATCAGGCCGTAATTTATTAAATATTAACACAAAATATATAATAATATAATTCCAACATTAATATTTCTATTTTCTGCGGACCACATCCCATAAACATGGTTCATCCATTATTCAAATGAACTATAATATTATTTATGATTTAAACAAGAAATTATGAAAATTATTAACAAATCTAATCATTCAACTGAAATTGGCCATCATGAAATTTTTTCAATAATATTATGCGAATGAAATTATTAATATTTTTAACAAGGGTTGTAAGAAATTAGTTTTAAATATAAATATTATGAACAAAAATTATTGGAATATAAATAAAAGGAATAAAAATTATTCTCCCAAAATTATTAAAATTACTTTTAATTGAATCATTAATTAATATTAGAATTAAAGGAGCTAATTTTTTACGAGAATATATTTAATGATGCTCTTGAAAGCTCTCAGCCTAGTAGAGAAGTTCTCATATTTTACTCTTAGTTGTCATTAATATTGGAATTAATCAAGTTAATTTTTTACGAAAACATATTTTCTAGTGCTTTTGAAAGCTTTCATCCTCGCCGAAAAGTTTTCATAGTTCACGTTTGATCGAATCATTATTATTGGAATTAATCGAGTTAATTTTTTACTTGAATATATTTTCTTGTGCTTTTGAAAGCTTCTATCCTCGCCGAAAAGTTTTCATAGTTCACGTTTGATCGAATCATTATTATTGGAATTAATCGAGTTAATTTTTTACTTGAATATATTTTCTCGTGTTTGCTGATCGGTAGCCAAGGAAACCAATATATTAAAACAGAAGCATCATATTAAAGAAACTGATAATGATTATTGTGTATATTTCTTTTTAAGCTCTTAAATAACTTTTCAGTCAACCCTGTTGATATAGAACAATTTCCACTGTGAAATGAAATTATCCTTCCTACAAATTTTGCACGCTTCCAATTCTATTAAATCCCTTTAACAAGTTCATTGTTGCAGCAATTTTTTTTTTCAAATCTATTCAAAGTTATTTATGGCACTTTGTTAATCTGCATATAAATGATGTACACAAAAGTATAGAATAAATAAAAGGGAGAATTCCCAACAAGCTTGTACATGATTTTAGTGAAATAATAATCTTAAACAAAAGAGGAAAAAGCAAAAATAATAGAACAAAAGAGAAAAATTATTTTTATTGTTATTATTATTATTATTAATGCTGCTGCAGTTTGAACTGTTGCTTTTAGCTTTATTTGGGCACATAGACAAAGTAATTGTACAGGAGGAGTATAAATTTGTAAATGCTCTGTAAAAATACTAGCATGTGTGTGTGGGTGTATATGTGTGGGTCTGTGTTATTTGGCAGTGCACATGAATTAACATGTTAAAAAACAATGGAAAACATGTAAAATTTAAAATAAACTTAAAAAAGCATTGACATGCAATTTAGCAAACAAAATAGATTAAAAATTGTTTAATGTGCCTTTTTAATGCCACGTTAATGGATAAAGACATACGATATATAAAATTTAATTTGAGATTGATGGTAAGCTGCGAAAGTTTTTTATTTTTAGATTTTTTGTCATGCCTATCGTAGGAGGCAGTTTGAGAAAGAAGTATGTTTGAAAACGTTTTTTATGAGGAACTTGAAATACAGTTAAATTAGTTCAAAGTTCATGATCCTGCGAATCATGAATAAGACAATTGACCTACGGAATTTTAATTTGTACATGAAGCTATAAGCTTTTTTGTAATAAAAGCTCTAAATTAAAGAGTGCAGAAGAATTTTAAAAAATATGATTTTCAATTCTGAAATTTAAGGCAAATATAAATTTCATCTGCGAGAAAACTTTAAGGCGTGGACATGCCTTGTACTCCATACTTAATTGTGCAATAAGTGCTGTAGACCATTCCAATTGCAAGTCATTTAATGATTTAATTATAAATTCAAATTTTAATGGAGAATGAATATTTTTCCTAATTCTTGGCTCTAAAAAGCAACTTTTTTGCTCCTGTGTCTATGCATTAATTTATCTTCAATATTGGCAGAAAAAAAATTCGGAGAAGTACAAGAAGCAGCCGAAGTCTTCTTCTATGCCAAGTGTTCCCTTTATTAAAATATTTCTATTTCAGCGACAAGTTATTTTTTAATTAAAACTTGCAGCTTAATAATAATAAAGTTAAAGCATAACCAATCAGTCAACTGATTAAATGTGAAAGCTTTTTAGCCGCTGGATAACATTTAACGTTGCACGGTTGATATTTTTAGCAACACGCAAAGGAAGGAGGCGCTAAAACCAATAAACAAACCAAAGTTTTGGTTAATACTCCGTAACAAAAGCAAAGTATAAACTTTTTTAAAAAATTTGTAATAACTTTGTTGGTTGTGATGAGTTTAGCCAAATTGCGCGTTAAGGTCAACAACTCAAATATGAATTAACGCACATTTCACTTTACGCATCATTTGAAATTAGAGGAGATTTTTATTAATCATTTTCTATTAATTACGGACTGAATTTATGAAATCTGTAAAACGCGAATAAAGTTTATCTTTTTTTAAGATGACAGTTAATTTTAATGGACAATAATCATTTTATATTTCGGACCCAAGCAGGATAAGTGTAAAAAATATTACTTGTAAGGAATCGCCCATTAACAGCTTTTAAATAAAAAGAAAAACAACTTCCCATCTTGCCATTTAGGCGCAACGCTAAAGTACAACATCGTTTACGCCACCGATACGCTGGTAGGTGTCCATCTCACTATATATATTTAAGAAAATATATCGTATAATCTTCTTTATCGCTCTTCTGCTCTGCCAACTCTGACAAGACGCATTGGCTGATGCTTTGAATTTATGTTTATCCAGCCTTGCCAAACCTTTTTCCTGGCTAAGGCTTTGCTACTGGAAGGCAGGTATTTTTCTTGAAAATATTTCGATCACCATCATAGACCGATCAGACGATTGAGATTTCAGGATACGTGAATTATTATTTAAATGTTTGTCGAATTTTTCCATTTCAAATTGTCATTACGAAAATACTGGCTAGCAATTTTGCCGTAAGTGAACCCTCTATAGATTGCCGGGAACCAACACAAAGAGAAAATAAACGACTCTTAAGTAAATTAAAAGCAAAGAAAAAAACAAAGACAATCAAAGAAAACACGTGTTGGATTCGATTTGCTTTTGGATTTAGTAATGCCTTCCCGCATATTATAAATGAATGAAAATGGATGTCGTGAACTTTTTTAAGCTTTTACAGAAATTAACCAATACATAGATATGTCAGGGATGGAAAATGAAAATTTAATTTTATTTGAGCGCAGTTTCTTCTTTATTTTATTTCTTGTTTTTGCAATATCGTTCCAATCTTTAGTGATCTTATTCAAAATATTTTCTGTAGAGGAAAATTCAGACCTCGATGCAGTAGAAAAAAAGGTTGGTGCTTTATCAATAATAGGAATGTAGTAGTAAAAGCCAACGGCATTGTGTCACACGTGGCTAAATAAGACTTCATGATAGTTTATAGGAAGTTGTTTTGGTCCTTCCCCAAATAATAAAGAAAACAGTGCTGGGAAAAAGGACCCCAGAAAAACAGAGGATTGATTGTTTTATCGAAAATTTACTTTCAATATGCGACAATGGAAAGTTATTTTTATTACTTAAAATTTTAATATTTTTGTAAAAAAAGCTTAAATAACGAAGAACTATTTGCTCAAATATAAAAAAAATATATTAAATATTTAAAAGACGAAAAATAAAGATTTTTCCGATCTTATTATTCTTCAACGATTTCCTATTATTATTATCATCTTTGTTATTCTGAACAATAGTTTTTACTTTTATTTTTAATTTTTATCGCTTCCAATAGGAGTATTGCGCCAATTTTAATGAGCTACTTCTAGGAATAATAATATTTCTTAGGTTTGGAAAAGTGATTTTTTGAAATAATAATTTTACAAATAAATTAATATTTTTTTGAACTAAAAACCTTTTCTTAGAAATCAGTCTTACTTTTAATTGCTACTTAAATTGGACTGAACTCGCAAAAATTAATATTGAGCATGATAAAGAAGATCTTAAGGGGAACCAAATACTTCTTAGATCAAGAGGAGACTTATCCAACTTTCAATCACAGATGAATAGAAAGTTTACTTAAATAAAAAGTTTCAAAACAACAAAACAATTTAAATTAAAAAGTGCTAATTTTCTTACACCTTTTTAAAGTGAATAATATTTTTCAGCTTAAATGCAAAATAAAGAAAGAAGTGAAAATTGCCATAATAATGTAACTCTAAAGAAGTTACAAAAAAAAAAAAAAAAAAATGTTCCAAAATAGAAATAATGAAGATAATAATTGTTTTTACAGCATATCTAAAGCTTAAAAAAAATATAAAATATTTTATAAGATCTTTTAAATAAAAAAGCAACTCTGGGGGCCAGTGCCAACTGCCTAAATGTTTACAGTCGTCTTTTTTTATATATTATTAGTCTATAAATTAGATTCGAGTAATATCCTTTTTATCTCACTGATACATATACATTCTGTTCGAAGCGAACTGCTTGAGAACGAAAATAAATGATAATTCCTTCTGAAATTGATAATATACTAGACAATAAAATTAAATACAAAAAGAAACTATAAATTCTATTAATTATACAGTGAATCCTACATGGCACCATCAAAATATTAAACTTGCACAAAATGAATAAAATGCGAAACTATTGAAAATAACTTTTAACTGCTTGGTGAGAGGACCAAATGCCCATAGAGCCTGCCAGTAATTGTGAAAGATTAATTTTATAATAAACTTTATTTCAGATAAATGATTTTATATTTTATTTCGTTTGCTACAAGCACACGTTTTGAGCGAACACAACTATATAAGGGATTAAAAAAAAATCATCGAAAACTTTTATGAAATGAAAGAGAAGACGAAGCTTCAAAGCAATTGAAAAATTCTCAAAATTGGTCGCAAGAATCCTTCACAGCAGTAACTTTTATGAAATGTCTTGCAAATAATTTTAAAATGTTGTCTACAACAATTGACTTTCACTTCATTTCATTTCACTTTTTTGTTTGCCAGGCTTATAAATTAGTTGTGAAAGCTGCAAAGCCTCTCAGGTCTGAAGTTCCCGCCGACATCGTGCATTGCTTTTACCAGTTATCAAATTGCTGTATGTGTAAAAAATTGTTTTGCCTGCAAAAAAGCTGTAACACTGTTTAGTTGAGTAGAGAGCTTCAGAAAATTTTCTCCTTATCATAGAGAATGGGAGAGCAAAAAGCTTTTTCCATTTATATGAGCTTTGATTTTAAACCATGCCTATTCAGGATGATGTCTAAAATATACTTCAGTTGTCTTTTACCTTTACAACGATACGTTTGACTTTGAGAAAGCGAAGAAACGGGCTTTTAAAAATAAGTTTCAAAAATACCAACAAAATGTATAATGAAAAATAAGTGCACAAAAAGCCAACAAATCAAAATTGAAATAATAATACATGCATATTACAAAAATAAATGAAAATTTTTTTATAAATTAAAAGGTTTCCAAATCAATTTTTTTCGATTTTTTTTTTAATAAAATTTAAATAATTTATGATTGACTGGTTTTTTGAAAGTTTTGATAAAAATAATTTATAGCTAATAAATTACAAGGAAAAAAGTGCGTGCCATTGAAAGAGTTCTTGTTTTTCGGTATAACGACTTCTAATATCTTTGCGCGCGAGTGCCTGTGTGTGTACATGTGTTTTTATTGAGTAGCAGATGATAACAATAGCACGCACACACGAACCAACAAACACTTTGAGGCGTCCCAGCCAAATGCAATAGTGTCGATTACATTATTTTTTTACCTGACCTGCTTAAGTAATACCACGTAGAGCTGTGTGATTGCGTTCTATATCATTTTTATATTACTATTCTAAATAAGAAGAGTTTGTATAATTGAATACTACAAAATACGAGTATATCACAAGTGCCATGCGGTAAGACGGGCTTAATGTTTTAAGATTTCTTATTTTCCATAAATCTATTGGTATTGCTTTACTGCAAAGCCAATAAAATAGCTTTTAAATATATATATTTTTTTAATAATATATAATTATATATTTAAAATTACTTTAAAATATGGCAATTGAGAATAATCTGTAGTGGATGACCTCAGTAGTCAGTGCTTTCACATATATTACAAAAATATTTGCATAATTGTAACATTAGGTTAAAACTTATAACTAAACGAATAAAATTAATCGTTATTTGGTGGAAATTTAATTAAATAAAGAAAACTAACATTTATCATATATCACACTAACTCATAGTTGATCAAGAGCAAACATTTTAATGTAATGATATGAAAAGTACAGTACAGTCTAAGAGTATATCTAAAAAAACTCTGTTACTGCATAGAAACTTTCTTTGTTACTAAAATGATTGATAAGGAATAATGATGTGTAAAGATAAATTTAAGAAATATTCGCTTTCCCGGATTCACTGAAAGCAACCAATAAAAAATTTCGTTTGCTTATTTTATTAGAATTTCTTAAGCTAAATTAGAAAATGTTTGCATAAAACTTTTCATGTGGTTTAATGTTGTTGTCCAAAAGGAATCAGTTTTTTATGGTTTTGCATAATGTAAACAGGGACACATAAAATTTACGATCTAAAGTAAGAAACAAGTCATATAGACCAACCAGGGTCTTGGAGGCAAGCTTATTTGCTCTCCACTAAACTGGCTTCGGAGATCTAGTGCATGGAAAAAAGTTTAAAACTGTCAGAATAGATATATATAACTCATGCATAAAGAGAGAATGACCGACTTTTGGACTAACAAATCAAAACAATAATTTAAATATTACCAGCTTTGTTTATTGCAAACTCTGAGTGCAAAAAAATTAAAAAAAAACCCCTCCCCTAAACACTAGAAAGAGAGGGGGGAAAAAATTTATTATTTTGGGCTTAATTCTGAATTTTTGGTTAGCAGAAAAGAAAAGCGGAGAGTTGTCATGTAGAAACATGACATTTCGTACTGCCATAAGAACTGAATGTTGTGCTGTTTTTACAGGGTAATAAAAACAGAACATATTTAAACGGGTAATTTTCTAAGTATTTGATTTTCCTTTTCAAGTCATTGAATGTTTTTGTACTCAAATTTAACACCTCATTGAAGTTTATGTTGCTATAAAATTTATGACGTTGGGCATGTGTGGATTGGTAATCTTGCAATCCTAATACTAAAAAACTGTCTAATACATTTTACTCTAATAGTATACTTATTGAAATTGCTCATCCATGTACTCTTGGAGATTTTTTGAAGTGTTTCGAGTTGTTTGAAGAGTCTAACCTGATTGGTAATAGGCTTTCAATAAAAAACTTACAAAAATGGGGAAAAAATTTTGTTTAGAGGACACGAAAGGAGGTGTGGTAGATCACGATAATTGACACACCCGATAAGTGGAAAGTTTTGGCAATCCTTAAAGTATTAAAAATGCTCTATAGATATTGCCATATTTTCTTAAATTTATTTTCGCAATTCGTATTCATTGTTCCAAGAAACTCTGGAAGAAGGCATTGTCGAAAATAATGGAAGCAGTATTTGCAACGGCAACAGTAAAGACTTTGGAACGGCAGTAACTGAGATGAAAATTGCTATTCAGGGATTCGTTTTTATATGTTTGCGTGATCACATAATTAATTACCAATTTCTGGAATTTTTCCGCATAGCAGGCCGACTACTGGCTTAACTATATGGATATAAACGCGGCTCTTCCTTAACCCCAAAAAGGTATAGGAAATACATTAGTTAAAAAAAAACTCAGAAAATACCGCGTATAGAAAATACTCAGGATTTTCGCATCATTCTAAGACCAGATAAGAGCGGATTTAGAAGAAAGATGAATTAGACGGAATAGTTGCCTTTTTCAGTGAATTCGGCATTTTTGCGCTGTTTATGTGTTTCACTTTATAAATTCTTTTTACTTTGTCAACGTAGGATGAATTCTTAGGAATTTTATGGATCGCATGACCTTAGGTACGCAGTTATAGTTGATGGAATTACTAGTTCAGCCAACGACATATTCATTCATATATTTCTTATTTTCTTAAGTTGAAATCTTTTTAAGCCTTAACTCTTTTTTTTTATTAGAAAAATTTGAGATTATTTCGGATATTTGAAATAATAGAAAATCCTAAATTTGGCGATGCCTAGAATTCAGAAAATGAATACCTGGTTGCTACTTGTGCGATTTTAAATAAAAATTTGTATCTCCTTTAACTTCTATGGACTTTATTGGGTGTGCCAACTGATTTAGTGTGAATGAAAAATTTAAAAAGGGTGTAGTTAATCGACGAAAAAGCTAACTAGAGCATTTTAAAAAAAATTAAATTTCTTTTTTAAAGAATTTTTAATAAAATGAGTTATTACATTTTAACAACTTAGCCGGTAAATGTTCTGTTGCCATAAGAATTTAGTATTTTGATGGTATTTTGATTCAGTATTTTGATTAAGTGTTCTGACGAGGACTAACATTGAAATCTATAATATATGAAGTAGTAACTTTTCAGCAACATAAATTCTTCGTTCAGTTTGCAAAGGATTGTAAATTAAATTAATGTAATACTGATCATGTAAACCCCCTAAAATGGAAAGATATGCAGATATTTTTAATGGCAACTCTGTGAGTAAAACGAAAGGATTGTTAAAAAAAATCAAAAAAATTAAACAAAATACAATTAATTACTCTATAGAAAGAAATATTCTGCATACGGCACTACAAATTTAAGGTGGCAATATGCATCTTGCTCATAAACACGCACAGGTTGACTGAGATGACAATTAATTTTCTTACTTACACTATACAACAGGCAACAATAAGACTGTAACTTGAAATTCAGATTAATAAAAACCAGCGCTATAAAATGCCGTGCTATAATTAAAATGTTTTTGCTGCAAATTTTAAAATTTAATTTTGTCTGAATTTATTAAAGTAAATTAATCATTCTATGTTCCAATACGCAACGTCCCGAACTGAATTTTAAGTGATAATTAATATTTAGTTCAATTTAAAATTTAAAATAAAGAAATATAATATGTTGGTTTTCCAAGATCTGAATATCTTACACTTTACATCTTCAGCTATCCACTTTGTTGTAGGCAATCTCCACTAGAGTAAGAAGAACAGATATAGAGATAACGATTTCAGACATAAACACGCCCACTTAAAATAACATTTTCGTATAACGAAGTTGTATTGAAAAATATACAATTACATTTTTCGTGCAGCTTAGATGGAGAAAAAAAATGGATATAAAAATTGTTGCATACTTTTGAGCGGATTTTTTCTTTTTTCATATTAAAATTATTATTACTCATACGTTCCGTGGAATTAATTTTCCTTTTTGTTTTGCAAATTAAAATGTGTGTCAGCTTTGTCAGCCTCATTACCAGAAGAAGAAGGTAAAAGGTATTGCGCAATTTTGCAAGTTTATTTTCTTTTGCTTTGTTATAAAAACAAAAATAATTTGCAGATCTTTTTTAGTTTCTTGCATTCGTATTATTTTTTTTCCTTGTTAAACAGCAAATGGTAATAAAAACCAGCTTACAAATAAATCTTGTCATCAGCATAAAACTTTAAATGAAATGAAAACGCATAATTAAAAGCACACGCCTAAAAGAAAATACAAACAAACAATTCCATCAATATTTTTATATTAAAAACAAAAAATTTAAAACAGAGAGAAAAGTGCTTAAACATTATAATCGGCGAATAATAAAAAAAGTTATTAAAAGGAAACTTCCATAAAATTGTATTCAAGTGAAGTAAGTAATCTTAAAAGAGCGTAAAGGAATTTGAAAAATAAAAAATGCCAGTATAAGCAGAATTTCAGCTTAATAAAAATTATGTTTTTCATTGCTGCTTGTGCACGCTAATACTTATGGATAATTGTGGCAATTATAAGAGCCTATAAAAATGGCTAAGTTCCCACGAGAGTACAAAAACTTAATCGCCAAATCTTATGAAATTTAATTATTTTTGCTTAATAAATATGAAAGATATAAGGAGTTGGATTTCGACACGCATAAATAAAGTTATGAACAATTTCCTTCCTATGGTTGTAATTTTTATTGTTAAATGAAAGTTTTTATGTTGAAAATAATAAATATAGGCAACTTATGCATTAGATGAATTTCCGAATAGCAAAAAATTTTTCCTGAGAACAGCTACGCCAACAAACGCTAATACTTTTATTGGGTACACATTTATGAAACAAGGTGTATGTTACAACCCGATTTAAGTTATATATATATCTGTTGGAACCCACAATTAGATGATACCAGTATACTCATAACGAAACGATCAGTCACATATACAACCTGTACTTAAAACGATCGGTTTCGACATTGAAATCAAACGCTGAAAATTTCACCAGCTTTCATTTTATATTTTTTAGAAAATTTTTAAAAACTTTTTTTTAATTTTATAACAGTGTAATACATATTATTTATGTAGCAATCCGAATGTAATTTTTTAAGTTTTCAGAAATTTAATGCATTATTTAAATTTATTAACGTTAAAGAAGATTTTAATATTTGTTTGCTGTTAAAATATTAAATTGAATATGTGTGTGGTTGATCCTTTTAACAAGTGTTATTTTTGTTTTATCCCTGTATTAGCATTCGTAGCATGCCTGCTAGACAAATGTAAGTTATGTATGAACAAGAAAAGTTTCAGCTGGAATGAATAATTTACCCAGCAGTTCTATAAGCGTAATCCCAGATAGATTGTACTCTGTTTAATAGAGGCATTGAAATACGTTAAAATAAATATTTTTAAATGGCTGGTTGTAAATGTGTGTGTTGTATTTTTTTTTTTTTTGTATGGCATTGTTAGACAACAAAAGCTAAAAGAGATTTATCTTTTGAAAATGATTTATGACTGAGTAAATTTTTATAGCTGGTTTCATCATTCAAAGAATTTAGAAAGATATAAATTCTTGCTTGGTGCTCTGCAATATATTAGTGTTAAGGAAACTTGAAAAAAACGTTTTCATAAAATTGTTAATGCAATGAATTTAGTTTTCCTGTACAGATAAATTAAAAATTTAGTTGACGTGCGAGTTTAAAAGTAACTATAGCTGGCTCAGGTGAACCACATTCTCCTGCACACAAGTAATTGTATTCACATCATTTTCATAAAAGGGTTTTTTTTTTGTATTAAGACGACTTATTCGCGTTAAGAGACTGAGCCGCTTGTATTCTTCAGTCTAGTTTTTAATACCGTCAATGAGGATATCATATGAAAATTATCATTATTTCGCCTCCATAATCGAATGAATAATGCGCAGCCTACTAAGTCGGAGGTCGCGGGTTCGATTCCTGTCTACACTATGGGTGTTTTCCTGTGGTTAAGCCGAAAGCTTTGCATGTTAAGTTGGTTAAGTTTTAAAGTATTATTTTTAAAGACTGGTTAATTGGTTTACACAACCTTTAAGTTTGGAAAAGTTAGCATAAGAAGAAACTATTTTTAAAGCGAGTTAATTTTGTCCGGATTCAACTGTGCACATATTTTTTACTTTCTCAACCACTTGACCGTCATGCAAATTTTATTTATAGCCTTTACATCGGCTTGTGCTACATTAAATGAACAACAAGTGTTTGTACTTTAAAAATAATGCGCACAAAACAAAAACGAAAAAACAGCTTCTACTTAGATACCAACATCTTCTGCTTGTCATCTAAATGTGGTTTTTATATTTTGAACTTTTAGGCCGAAAGCACGGCTATAGTATGAGTGAAAATAATGAGCAAAATTTTTTGTTTTATCTAAAGCGGGTAGCACACATGACAGGTATTATTTGTGTACACAACTGCATATGTGGAATCATTAATGCCAAATTAACTTAAATGGCAAAAGTTTAGAAAACCCGGTGTTATTTTCTTTCTCTATTTAAAATTATGATTTTTATCCCCACGCCCCTAAGAATTACTTTTCGGTAATAAAATTAATTTTGCTAAAAAGTTCGTAAATGCTAAATTGTAAGTGAAGTGATCGATAAATATTTGAATTCTTCTTTTTTTCATAAATAGAATAATAACTTGTTGTCTGCTTGTATGTGTGTAGCCTGTCGTCATCTACATGGTTTAGTTTTATTATTGCAAAAGTCTAAGATATGGAGCGAAAGAAGGAGTGCGAGAGGAAAGTATTAGGAAATGCTTTTAAAGTTTTCTATCATTTGTGTCACATTGGTATTGCTTTTGTGGTCACTTAAGCAGACATTTCCTATAAATTTTATGTGGCAGTTTTTATTTGTAAATTCAAACATTTCTTGTTGTACTTAGAAAAGCACATGCGATTTAAAAAAGTGGCGTGTATAGTTTCTGTTTATAATATTGGTAAAATGAATGACGAAAGCGGATGGTGGCGGGAACAAATAAAAAAAATCTAGTATAAATTTCTGAATTTAGTTCCATTACCAAAGTATACATATGCTAATTCACTAATTTCCTTTCAAATTCACTTATTTATACATTTTAATTTAAGAGTTTAAATATTCCATAACTAAAAACCAGAAAAGAGAAGTCACCAATCGCAAAATTATTTCTAATATTTATCTTGAAATTCTGCGTTATATTTATTGTTTTTGGCATGTTACAGTTTGTCGACGTATATTATGGTTTTATTACTACAAAGGTCAAAGAGAAAGAGCGAAAGAAATGGTAGAAGAGAGAAAACTATTACAGAAGGACTTTTCTAAATAGGGCTTAGTAAAGTGTGTGACAAGTCTAAATATGGTGCGAAGAGCCCGCACCCACTTTAACCTTTCATTTTATTTTTCATAATTAAATATTAAATGAAGTGTGTGTGCATAAAAATTTTTTGTATTAATTAAAAACATGGAAAATGTTCAACTATAAACTGTTAACCTCTTTTCCATGCTGAAAAATTGTACGAAAAGCAAAAAAAAAAAAAAATGAATGGAAGGTAAACTTAGGAAAAAGGGGGAAACAAAGTACTTGCTGAAGTTTAGAGAGCTAAAAAGAGAAAAATAAAATTTAATGATGTTAAATATAACGTGTAAATACGCAAAGCTTGCCCAATACAACTAAAACATATTCACACATATTAAAGCATGCATATTAAAGCGGCAAGAACAACAATACTTGACACGGTTTCACATTTCATTGCATTGCACTGCAACTGCTGACACTAGAGTAAATACCTGTGCTATCACTCATACAACTGCTGTGATGATTACAAGTACCATTTATTAAAATAGTAGCGGGAATATTTGTAGCAATTGTAACACTAATTTACATGTGGTCCCATTTCCAAAGAGAAGGTCGTCAAGAGCACCGTAATCCTTTTATATATTAACTTTGCAACGCTTACATAAAACTAAGGGAAGCAAATGCTAAAGTGAACGGAAATTGAAGTTGTATTTTGTGAGATTTAAATAATATATTAGTCATTATTCTATAGATTTTATAATTGTATGGCTTTCATGCATTTGTAAAGAAGCATGCACCACTGAGCATGACAATTAACAGGACAAACCTGAAATGTGCATTTGCTTTGCATTAGACATAAAAAGGCTTATATGAAACCAAACTAAGTTTAATTAAATGTAGAAAGTTGCTATCAATGAATTTAATTAACATCTGTAGAGGAAAATGTGTTTCCTTGGTTTTAGACGAAAACCGAAAAATATTCACTAGAGCGTATGATTGATGTTTATTTACAAATAGCTTCATTTTGTTGCTCATACGCCCTGACCGCTGTTTAGTTAAATTTATGAAGACATTCTCACAATTTTACAGTTTGTATTCATTTAGTTGCAGTTGCTACTTAATGTGCAGCACGCCAAGTCCACATATGTAACTCATACAGTTTCTACAAAGCTCGAACGATTAGCAGAAATCCATACATCTGATGCTTTACCGTTTGACAAATTGGCGATGGACAAGTAAAAACTTAAGCAATAATTATGATTCATGCAATCAAATTGTTTCATTTATTGTTTTCATTATACTATTGAAGGTATACAAAAGGAAGAGCTTCGAGTTCAAAGTTGGAAATTTACAAAATCCCCACATATGAAAATTTGTATGAAATTTACATATACATACATGCAATGTAACCAATGCTGATTGTAGCAGAGGCGATTTTAAAATCGCCTAAAGTAAACAGCGAAATGGTTGCACCCAATGTAAGACACGTGTTTTACATAAACATTTCACGTGTACAAATACCCCAACACATTTTCCCATCACTTCTTCATTAGAAGATTCATATTTATTTGACAGTTCAAAGTTTTAAGGAACGTGGAGGAAACTCAAAGTTTAAAGGTGCAAATAAAAAAAAGCGAAAATAAAAAGGTAGTGAAAATATTACATTATTTTTTATTGTAAAAAATTTTATTTGACTTTGCATCTCTGCTACTTTTTTCCCCTAAACTGTTCAATGTTTAATTGCTGGTTTTATCTGCCACTTCTGGTTGAGATACTTAAACCTGGTACCTGCTAACACAAATTTCACATTTTTTCCTTACATTTTTCTTTTTTATAAGACGATATTTCTTATTCTTGGCACTCACACTGAGTTATAAAAGTGCACATTTTTTTGTACTTTTGCTTTATTATGCTTTTTTTTATTATTTTATATTTTCTGCCCTGCTTTTTGCATTTTTTTCCATTTGCATTTGCTTTTATTCACTTCTTATTGTTGACTTGAGATGTGAAAAGCTGTTGAACATGAAAAATATTTTTTAAAAATAGTCATCCTCAAGCGATATATGTCCTTCACAGCGCTTTACTTAGTTTAGGAAATGTTTTAGATAAGAACGTTGAATAAGCTCAGCAACAATTTAATGTGTCAAATGTATTTTTGAAGACATTTAGTGATCATCAAGAAAAAATAACAACAGCTAAAATAATGTTTAAACTTCACGCTTCCTTTCATTAGTGACACGTCTATTTAATACTTCTAATGCAATCTGATGAAAGGCTGTTAATCCATTTCCTTTAATTTAAAGATGTAAGTAATATTTTATCTATTTCATTTTAGTTGCTAATAATCTGTATTTTATAATATCACACCGCCTATATAAATATTTAGTATAACTCTTTTGACTGATGGCGTATTTAATTATATTTAAAAAAAGTGTATATCACATGTACTGAAAGCGAAAACCGGCGGACAAATATGTGAGAACTTATAACAAATTAGTAATTTTTTTCATTTACATGACACAATATTTGCAGTAAAAGCAATAGTGTTATAGTATTAATAAAATGTTATTTCTTAGGGGCCCACAACACAAAAAAAATTATTTCTATTTACATGTATTGTATTTAAATTTTTTTTTAGTTTTAAAAGGTACCAATTTTTTGATGATCTTTTTAAAAAAATTATGATAATGAAGTGATTTAAAAATAATATTTATTAAATGATAGAGTTGCTTTTTAAAACTGTTGCTCTTCCTTAAAACTCTGTTTAATTAATAATTCTTTTAAAAATAATTGAACCATTTTTTATGAGATCAGGTGATGAGTCTTACTCAAGTAATATACTATGCTGAAATTATGGGAAAAGTATTGTGATAGAGAAGAGAGAGTGCTATGTTGGCACAGCCTGTGGTTGGTATTCAGAAGTATTTTATAATTCTTTAATCTCATTTATCCAAGTTCTTTGCCATCCCAGATGAGATGTCAAAGTACAGGTGAAATATTTATTGAGAATAATATTTGTGACTGGCGGAGGTAAGGGCCGAAACCACACATTTAGCCATTATTTGTAAAGTATCAGCGGA
The DNA here is from genome assembly GCA_963402855.1 of Ormia ochracea. NCBI lineage: Eukaryota > Metazoa > Arthropoda > Insecta > Diptera > Tachinidae > Ormia > Ormia ochracea. Next base: position 54,464,155 of record OY727107.1, read on the forward strand.
GCCACTCTTTTTTTTTATATTTTTAAAAGTATTTAAAAAAAACCTGTTTGTATTTAAATCGTTTAAAGAGACTACCTTCACGAGAGCTCCATGAAAGCAAATATTAAAAACTTTTTAATAGAAAAAAAAGGAAAAATTGAACTTTTCTACACTTTCTTCCTTTTACAAGCCATTTTTAATTATTTCAACAATTTTTTTTAAATCTTTCAAACTTTTATATACTTTTAATTTATATTATTGAGCTTTTAGTTTTTTTTAAGAGCAAAAACATAAAAAGTTTTCTAAAGATTTTCTTGAAAACTGGCCCTGATTAAAACTGTGCCGAAAATGTGAAATCTTTTAAAAATAAATTGTTATATTTATTTTTATTACTATTATTTTTAATAACATTTTTATTATTATTATTATTATTATTATTATTATTATTATTATTATTATTATTATATTATTAGTGTTATCTGTCGTATCTTGAAACTTCTCTGATTGCCACAGCCGTTTGCTTTATTAAATACGATTATTTATTTGATTTTCACCGCAAATAGGTTGTCAAGTCAACTTTGTACTGTGCTTGTTACCCATTTAAACAAACCGCGAAAATCAGTTATTCTAAGCGGAATAAGGAGCCACGAGTGTTTCCTAAACTTAATGAACATCTCTAAGCGAAAATGTCTTCCCTTTGTTTTAGATGAAAAACAAAAATAATTCACTCGTGCGTATGAACTATTTTTATGAATTGAGTTCAGCTTATTGCTCATACGCCACGATGCCTATTTAGTTAAATTAATGAGGAAATTCGTTCAGTCTTACACATGAAGGATTCAGTTATTTGTGAAATCAATAGCATTTCCTGGAAATACACAGTAATTAGCATACAATTAATTCCTTTACATACAACTTTTGATAGATGTGCACTCTAGATTGAAAAAATTATTCCGTAGACAATTTCCGTTCCAGATTTATTTATAAAATGGAAAAAATAATTAATTGTCTGAATCTAATATTAATGCTGTAATATATTCTGAACAAAACTAAGTAAGCATTCGCAATAAATTTAAAGTGCTTTAAGGATAAGGAAATATTAGGCAGACCTGCAGTTTGTTAAGGTTTATTTCCGTCACTCTGTGTTATTAGTAACGGTGATTATGTTACAATGGCAACCGAAATTATAGGAAAAATTCAAGAGTTATACTTCCTTTGTAACAATAACGATAAAGCAAATAACGATTACTGAAGGGCGTACAAAAAAAGTTTCAGGTATTTAGTTACAGGGATCTTATGTTTAATGTTGCAAAAATTTATACATCTGCTAATATGTTGTATTTTGAGTTAATCAGTTAAAGTAAAGTTTGCATTTTGAGAATGTGTATATGTGTATTTGTCTATGGAAAATGTTGGATGGAGTTGTGGAACAACTTCATCCCAAGAAAAAATTAGTTCTCTCTATACTTACGATCCATTTCACTCAGCTACAGGGAAGAGAATTTTTTATTTTGTGTTTGTAAATTTAAATTCATATATTTAATTTAAATTTTTTAAATATACTTTTTAAACAAAATTGTAAAAATTTACCTCTTTTCATTTCATTGTATAGATTGAGTGTGTGCGTTGATTCAGTTCGAAATACTGAAACAAAAGGATAGCCTAACTTAAATTTTTATCGAAAAAGTGTCAAATAGACATTTTCAAAATATTTGGGACGAAAAAGAAGGAAAAATTATACTCTTTAAGTCGCAGCTTTACAGTTTTAAGTTAAGTTTATTTGATGCCATTGTGCTTGATACATACTTCGCCACTGTGCAGCAGTGAATTTGAATAAAACGGCTTTCCACCAAAAAAAAGATAATATACAACAATTTAAATAAATTAATTTAAATAAATTTATTAACTAAGAAATAATAAGGAAAAAAGTCTTGAACATAAACAGTGGGACGAAATTTAAGGCTGCCTCATAATAATTTATGCTCTAGAAAAATACTCTGATATGTTTGGAAGATTTGTTATTAAGGGCCACAAAAGCTGAAGTAGAAATAAAAAAGATGAACATGTTAAGTGGTCAGGACAAGGATTAAAGTGAAACAGTTTCTTATTATTGTTGGTAGAATTATTTTTAGATTATACGAAAATATATATTTAAAGTGATACTGATTAGAGATTAGATCAAAATGTTGTAGAACCATCAATTGTTATTTAATAATACAAATATGACAGCAGCAACGGCTGCTTAAGGAGTCTTTCAATCAAAGGAAACTAATGGGTTCCTATAACTAAATTAGGAATAAAATGCTGATTAGAAACGAAACTAGAATTTCTCACCACGAATCTTTAACTTGCATTACGGGGATTGTTGTCCACATTTTTATAACATTAGTGGGTTGCAATATGAATTTTCCAAAATTCAGTTATAATTACAAAAAACCTGCATACCGAAAGAGTGAAACAGCATTAGAAACTACTAGCTTGTTTTCCTTTTTCCACCGAAAAGCTTTGGCAGCTTAAAGTATATTAAATTTATTAAATTTTCCTGCTTTTTAGCATTTAAAATCATAACATTTTTTTTTTAATGTGAATACAATTTCAAGAAAAATATAATAAGCTGTTTTCTCCTTATAATTTCTTTTATATTTCTGAATATTTTCTTCCAAAAAGTTGACTGCGGTGCAAGTCATATTGAAGCATTTATTTCTTTGTGCTACTACAGCGTTTTTCTTTATCTTTTTTTGTTGCTGTTTGTAATAAATCAATTAAATTTAATAATTGTTTTTTTTTGTTTCTACTTAATTGCCATTTGAATATTCACTCTTTCTTTTATTTTGAATTTTGTATGATTTATAAGCCAAATTAATTTGTTTGCTTTAAGAGCTTAAACATGAAATATTTTAATTTCAAAGCAATGTAAGCAGTCCGTTGAAATTGTGAGAGGTATTCCAGAGACTGTAGCAAATCTACTAAACATAGTAGATAGAATTCTATTAGAAATAATTTTGTTCATTTAAAACCCACATACCAGTTACAAAAAGGGACCTTTAAGCATAATTAAACTTCAAGTTTTGTTTACGCCCACTTGTGCTCATTGGAATGGGGTTCAATAGCCACCACTTTTGTAAAAGTGTCTACGGGAATACACGTGTAACATTTTATATGGATTAGTGGCTGTATTTCTTTGAATGCTTTTTACATAGTCTAATTTTTTTTTTTTTAAACACTTGTTTGCTTATTGGTGGCGTGTATAGTGGAACATGTAGTATTAGCAAGACTATTTTTGTTTTGCAACTATTAGAGAAAACTTTTTTAAACCCGCACACTAATTTTTATGTGTTGAATAATACCGCAAACCCATTTAAGTCCTCCTTAAAGTTTAACATAAAATATATTTCAACATATTTGGTAGCACATTAAAATGTTCTTAGAATGGAAAACATTTTAGCAGATAAAGAAGTGAAAGTGAGGAACAGCGGAAGCACGTGCACAGATATTGTTACTGGTTATGAAACCTTTTCGAAGTTTTTCTGCTTTACTGATTTTAATATGTACTCGTACATTAAAAAAAAACTAAACTGAAGAAATGTTTCCAGAAAACTCGTTTAATTTATGTTTTATATATATTTTGCGTCAAGTGCCATTTTGGCGATTTTTAATCAAAAAATAACGATTTTTTTGAAAATCTCTTAAGACACGAGACCTTTTTTAACTACATGGAGTTTAATGAACCGCAACAGGAAATCTATATAATGAAGGTGAAAACGATCTGATATCTAAATAGATTAGGTAATTAATTTTTTAAAAAAAAAAAAACATTTAAAGAGAATTTCGGAAACGAAATAATTTTTGGAAATCCAATGGGTGATATATAAGCTTACATTGAAAATAATTTATAACAGAATCGAAATTTAAAAAAAGCGAAATAAAAAAAAACTTATTGAAAGTGTAAATCTGAATGTGAAATGTTTGGATTTTCAAGATAAATTGTATAAATCCCTCTGTACGATCAACTCTGAAAGATCATGACTGAGAAGAATAATTTCTTTTTTATGAGAAATTTTCTAAGGACGATTTTTTCTTTTTATAAATCTCTAAAGAGTTTCTTGTCGAATGAATAAAAAAATGATTCAGTCCTCCTATAGCGATGATTAAAAATAAATAATTTAAATGGTTTTTTTGTTGTTCGTTTTAATAAAAAATTTATAAACATTTCAAGGTTTGCTTTAGTGTTTTTCCACTTTTAATTTTGTTCTTATTTTATTTGATTCAGTTAAGATCTTTTTTGTAATAAAAATAATAAAAAAGAATTGCTCGTTCATTTTTATTATTCTTGAGGAAGTTACGCACAGAATAAAAAATATTCTTTCTTAACTCAAATATATCAAATGCAAATAAAATAAAAAAATTATTTCAAACTCATGTATAGAGCAATAAAATTTAGTATGCTTTTAAAGAAAAAGTAAACTTTATTTCAGCTTTATATATAATTGACACTGAAGTATACAATGTGCAAATGTATGCTTTCTAATGAACTATATTTTATTTATAAAAAATGTTCCTTTTGGTTTTTATCTTATATTTTATTTTGTAAATAAAATTTAATTTTAAATTGAACTCATATGTGGAGGTGTTTGTTTGATTTGCCATTGACGCAGTTTTCTATTTTTAAATATGGCAATTTTTTATAAAAACCATCTGGCATTCCAGACTCCGAGGCTCAGTGCTTAAAAATGTTGTTGCTGCCTCCGGCATTACATAAAGTAATGGGTAAACAAGAACGGTATTACTGGCCAATGGTATCCTCTCAGAAGGATAACTAATGTATAGGAGCACCTTTTCCATACGATGAAAGACTGAATATCTGTTTATAGAATTTTATTTATTATTTTATTTCTTATTAAAGAAAAACCAATTTCTCCATTTTAATATATTATTATTCTGAAAGATTTGAACATTTACACAACATAGGTTTTTTAAAACTGGTCAACATTCATATAAAAATGAGAAAAATCAAAAAAGTCTAAAATCTTTCTTTAAGAAATAAAACATATAAGAAAATATTTAATTTTGTCTGATTTAAAATTCGATTACTCAACATCTATACCGATTATGCATTAAAACATAATTGTTGTGAAATTCTTAAAAGCTCTTATTTTTGGGCCAGTAGGCCGTATTGCCACACTCCTTTATTTTTGGTCAAATTTTTTGTACAAAGTGGTCACATATATTTTCATGGGCAGATAAAAAATTTTGAGATTCGCATTCTTTAAAATTCGAATACTCAAAAAGTATACTGACATCGTCGAGAGCTTTCCTTTCTATCCAATTAAGATTCCAATCTCGCTTTCTTTCAAACTCAATACTTTCTGAGTAGAAATATAATGGCGTTAAGAAAAATTACTTGTAGTAAAATATTTTGTATAAATTCGATAATATTAACGTTGCCACTATGTTTGGAATAGGTATATCGTTCGTTGGCTGAAATTAAGAATAGTGTTACTGGCAATAGTTATAGAATTCTGTTTTGTTTTTCATAAATTATAGTGAGTTATAAATTGCAAAGTAAAAGAAATCATAAAATAATACATTGATTTCTCATAAACACTCAGACTCTGACTCAGAACACTCAAATTAATATTGTAATGTTAGGATTTTGGTGCGATTTAAATATTAAGTAACGAACATTTCGGTAATCAGTATTAAATGAAACAAATTAATCAGCAGACATTCTTAGGTATGCCCTTCGTATACAGGTGTTCCATTTAGAATTTAAATCCAGATAAAATTTTTTGCACGTGTACCCCACTTCTCCCCCTCATTTTAATTACAAAAAGCTGCTTAGGTTCCATGTACGAATTTGAAAGAAACTCAAAGAAGTGTTTAAATATTTCTTAATAATTAAGCATCAGAAGCATGTCAAATTCTATGGACGTTAATTTGGAAATGCCTCTGTGCCACGTGTATACAGCAAAACATATCAATTTGCTGTTGACTTTGTAAATTGTTATCATAGTGCTGTTGCTTGGCTAAAATTCATTTCGGTAAGGTTCTTTGGCTCAAGGCTTTTGAGTATCCGCTGCCTAAAGCATTTTAATGTTAATTATAACATTTAATAATAATAATAAAAAATTTCAAATAGTTATGCTTTAAAATTAAATTTAATTATACTTTAAATTTCTATCTAGTCGTATAAAAAAAAAATATTTAGAATTTCGTAATTAATATTATAAATTTACTAGAAGTTTTAAACACCAAAAAAAAATTTTTATATATTTTTTTTATGTTTATTGTCTTGGTAGCGTTCTTAACTTGAAGCCGTTTTATATATATATTTTCTCAAACAGATATATGAAATTTTTTGCTGCAGCGGCTTAAAAGCGTTAAACGATGTAATTCATAAATATAATTTTAAATTGCTTCTTGTAACCATTTAATGTTTAGCAAGCATAATGTGCATGTGTTACACAAAAGGAATCATTAAATGGTAATCGCTTCCACAATGACGGATCTTAAGCAACTAAAGGACAGGCAATTAGAAAAAGTAAACTTAATTCAAATAAGAACTGTAAACTAAATGGTGAATGTTGGGGAAGCCAATGAAGACAAAAAGCAAATAACATTTACAAGTTGTTGCTTTTCTCTTATCACCTTCTACGTATACCGCTTGTTATTATTGTGCAGATTTTCGTTACCTCGTTAAAACATCATAGTAATGGCTGTGAGTTTCCACTTGTACACCTGTTACCCATTAGTTATTCTTTAGTACTGAAGCTTACGTGTGTCAGAATGTGTTGCTGTGTATTTGTATTTATGTGTTCGTTTACTGGTGGGCGATTGCAAATTTATCTCATGTATACCCAGTGAACATTTTTGTATACTATATATTGAGGAGGAGAAAAAAGTATGAAACCTAGTTTTTCTGAAATCTGAATAGCAAAAAAAAAAATTATTTCACTGTTTTCAAGAGTTTTTTAGTTTGAAACAATTTCTTTCAGGAAATAATTGCTACACTTGCCTACACTTGCAAAGCAGAGAGTTTAGAATATTTTTTAGATATTCTTTTAAAAAAATTATCTAAACAAAATATTCTACTCTTTAAGATATTTAAGAAAGAACTTATTTATTTAGCTCCTGCATTTGGCCGTTGACTCTATGCACTAACTAGTGTTGTTTTTGTTTTAATTCGCATTTAATTTCATGAATTTAATTTAATTAGTGTTTAAGTTTCGAGTTACATTATGAAAGATTGGCCGCTAAAGTAGAACATTAAAGTCGACAATGGAAAATCTATTCATGTAACATTTACATTATGGGGAAACAACGGATCTCCAGCAGATTTAAATGGATTTACACATTTACACATAAAAGTACTATTGTGAAGTACTCGTATTTAGGTCTGCTTGGAAAACAGGGTACTGCAAGGCAGTGAAAATTTGGCTCCTAACTGGAAATATAAATATCGATGTATTACAAAGAAATCACTACAAAACTTGTGTTATTATGTAAAGCGCTTTGCTTTATCAATATTGAGAACACACTCGTACATCTTAATAATGTAAAACTTAAGAGTGAAATAATAATAATTATACAAAAAGTACCTCAACAAACTCAGACATTAATGAAATACATTAGCCATCAGCCAGATAGTTGATAGGAATGAAATTGCCGCACTGAAAAGGTATCGGCTACTTGATATACTAACTAACTATTTTCTATATTTTGAAACAAAATATTTTTTTTTCTCTGTGTAAAATAGATTGCAGACAAACGTCTTGAAGTCTTAGTTATAAAATGCGAGTATAATAAGCCAAATTAACTAAAATTTAACCAACTCAGAATGGGGAATTATTCAATAAAAACACAGCTTTCTAATTCTAATTATTCAAAATGTTTTCTTTTTTTTTTTTTGTAATCAATATGGGAATTTCTTTAATGTTTAATGACATTCCTAAGCCTCTCTGATATTCGCCAATTTTTTTAAGATTTTTCCTAAAATGTAGAGATTTGCTGTAAAAAACTGTTCTAATTTTATATCCGATTTGTACTAAGAATTTGGGCGGATTTTACTAAAAAAAATAAAACGCCACTCAAGAATTGCAAATATTTCAACACCCAAAGTGTTTTGGGTAAGCTTTTGCAAAAGAAAATCTCAAATATATATAAAAAATATTTCTGCAGATTATAGATAAGTAATACTCTGTGTCGAACGTCCATTAAGCCAGCAAACGTTTAGCTCAAATTTCAGTGCTGCCGCTTACACTTCTGACATTAAGTGTGGTGACACGTGTGTATTTTTCAATTTTTCTAACTAAACATTAATTTCACCAGCCTCAATACCTTTTAATAATTTTTTAGCAGCACGAGCAGCTTCAATTTTTCCGCTTGTGTTCAATCCGATTGTCTCTTTAATAATTTGACAAAAAATGATTTGACAAATAATTTAACTCGTAAAACTTTACACTTTTATATTTTGTATTGTTTTGAAAGTTTTAAAAGCTTTGGTGGGGAACGTGTATCTATCGGAGGCCTTTAAAAGTTTACTAAATTTTGTTAAAGAAGGTTTTAAGATTTTACTTACGTTACTTGAACTTTTATTGTACTGTTTCCAATGACTGGCTTTTCACATTGTTACACATATTTTTATTTTATAAACTTTATTAAAGTTTGGAAAGAGTTTCGATATTGTAAACTTAAAACGTCAATCATTTGAAATTTCTTTAATTGCTTTTCTAATGAATAATTGATTAATTTTATTTGTTTTAAGGAAAGCTAGCTGGAATGTCGTAATTTGAGTATTTTTTTTAAGATTTTTGGCACGAGAGATATAAAATTAAAAAGTGGAGGATAGAATCTCACCATATTGTGGGGCAACTTTTCAGTAAATTTACCATTATATACAAGTTATTCAAGGTACAGTTTTGGAAAGAAAAGTCTTTAGAAATAAAGTGGTTGCTGAAAAAAGGTTTCGGTATACGAATAAAAATTTCGGCCGTGCTGCATTAAAATACAAATTTTTGATAAATTAAATTATTTAACGACAACATGCGAAAAATCACGTCTTCTGCTAAAATCTTTTTTAATTGAATTAAAAAGTAAATTAAATTTACTCTCACTTTTAGGACATTTTTTTTTTAATTTGGTTATTCACATAAAAATTTAGTGGCAAAAGGTTGTAGAATGTGCATTATGTTGAACCTCTATTATCCGTTACATCTATTTTCAAGCGGATACATCCATTATCCAACAAGTAGAGAGTTTGATATTACTGATTTTATACTTTAAAATGTATTATATTATATTATATGTCGTAATTTGAGTATTTATTATAATATAATACATTTTATTAAAAACAAATACACAGCAACACATTCTGACACACGTAAGCTTCACTACTGAAGAATAACTAATGGGTAACAGGTGTAAAAAGGGAAACTCACAGCCCTTACTACGATGTTCTATATATATAAAACATATTATTATATTGAAATCTAATGTAGTTTGTGATGATGGCGTTTTGAAAAAATTACAATATAATATAATATAATATAATATAATATAATATAATATAATATAATATAATATAATATAATATAATATAATATAATATAATATAATATAATATAATATAATATAATATAATATAATATAATATAATATAATATAATATAATATAATATAATATAATATAATATAATATAATATAATATAATATAATATAATATAATATAATATAATATAATATAATATAATATAATTTAATATAATATAATATAATATAATTTAATATAATATAATATAATTTAATATAATATAATATAATATAATATAATATAATATAATATAATATAATATAATATAATATAATATAATATAATATAATATAATATAATATAATATAATATAATATAATATAATATAATATAATATAATATAATATAATATAATATAATATAATATAATATAATATAATATAATATAATATAATATAATATAATATAATATAATATAATATAATATAATATAATATAATATAATATAATATAATATAATATAATATAATATAATATAATATAATATAATATAATATAATATAATATAATATAATATAATATAATATAATATAATATAATATAATATAATATAATATAATATATTATAATATAATATAATATAATATAATATAATATAATATAATATAATATAATATAATATAATATAATATAATATAATATAATATAATATAATATAATTTAATATAATATACAAATATATATATGAATAATATAAATTTGAACAAAGTAAATACGTGATCAAATTCCGTATAGAATCCCTGCAAAAATATTCTCATTTAATAATTGACATGTCCAATGAAAATGAACCCAAAGCCTTTCTCGAGATTCAGTCAATTATGATTTGGGAAAAAAATTATTTTATTTAAAATTTTACTGTTTGCCCACTAATTATATTTAATGGTAAGGTTTCGCTTTTTTCCTTTATTTTCTTCTTTTTTCTTAAGTCCGCTTTACAAAATTTTTATCATAATTTAAGCTGGAAATGTTCTTGTCGTGCATGTAATTGTGAAAACTTAACAAATGTTTGTATTGAGCTATACAAATTAGCTTTGAAGTAAATTCAACGTTTCTTCTTTAGTATTTAAACTCGTTCAGAGGACAGAAAACATTTTTAAGTGTCTGGCATTTTTTTATAGTTAATAACAACAAGAGTATACTTTCTGTAAACAAGGATGAATAAAGAAAAAATAAAGAGAAAACGCATGAAACTTAACGTGACTTGAATTATTTTTGAGCAATTTTTTATTTTGCTCAGGTTTTGTTTCATTTCGGTCTAATGAGTAACTTTCTTTTTCCACTTCATTAAATCAAATGCGTCGGAAAAAATAGTCTGAATAATAATAAATCATTCTCAATGTTTGCTTAGAAGGCAAAAAAAATTAAAAAGAAAAGAAAATCATGTCTCATAAAACGGCTTGATAATCAACAGAAATAGAAGGGAGCTCAAGAGCCGTGAAACTGTAATCCAGCAAAACCTATCGGAGAGCTACAAGTGTTTAAATCTGTGTTATATCCCAAGTCTACACAAGTCCTATTTCTATTGTAAGAAAAATGTAAAAGAATAACATTCGTTCTTTTTTTAAGTTTAGTGTTGGCGAGTATCCGCTAATATACTACAATTGGCTATTAAAAGCATACCTTTAGGTGCTCTGTAAATATTTCTTTCTTTAGAATTTGAATTATTTTTCATTAGATTTCAATTACGACGACTTTGATTTCAATTATGTAGAAGATATAAAGGAGATATAAAAAATCAATAAAATTCATTTAATTTGTATTATAGACGAATAAGTAGAATCATTTAATATGAAAAAGCGATAATATTGACATTTTTTTCAAGTGCTGCTGCTACAATATTAATTTATAAAGCTTATAAAAAGCAAACAAAATTATTTGAAACTTGTATAATTTTATTTAAATTAAAATTTATTTCCAACAAATATTTACTACTATATTCACCAATTTAAGATATAAATAGTACAACAATGTTTTTTTCACACAAATATTTAAGCTTAAAATACATCTTAGCAATTATTTAACTGAATGAAAAAAAAATAACAAAGAATCTCTATGAATCACGTTCATAAGACATGTTGGGCGAATTGTCTGAGGGTCTCTTAAAACTATGCCCAGCTGATACGCGTGTTCTTAATAACATCATTAGATTTCATCATCTTTAATATTTCAATTTCCCTGGAGGAAAAAATAGCACTGATAGTAAACAGCGAGTTAAGCTGCTGTTTGTGATATTCCAGTGAATAAAAGTCCCTCATCAATTATGTTTTCATTTCGAATACATTAAGCCTTAAAGTAACATGTATGAATTTTAGTTACAAACACATGCAAGTGTTGTAAAGAAATATTGTATTTATACTGTGATAAAAATAAATGACCAATTTCATTTGTACATGTTTGCTTTTGTATGTATTCACATACATGGCGACTTTGCTTGCCCACAACAATATTGTTATAATACTCATATTAAATGTAAAAAATAGTTTCTATTCAGCGGTTCCCAAAGCAATAATTATTACTTGATTCATATCAGTGTTTTTTGTTTGCTCACGCCCATGCCACATTGAAAAACGTACTTAAAGGTTTTTATAATTTGTTACATTTTGTTGCCAATGAGATGGTTAATAATTGAAAAAAGTATCTCAGCCAAGTAAATGAAACATATGCATCTTAAAAATGTATTTAAATATAATAAATATAAAACTACAATGTAGACAGGAACTGAAGCTGATGCCATGTTTCCCATAAAAGATACCGATACAAATCTATCAAGCACTTCAATCAATTAATTATTGTTCTTGCATAAAAATATATGTAAGTATTATAATTAGTTTTTCAATATTTTGCTAGCTCATTGTTATCCATATTTCTTTCTCATGACGATGGCTCACAATGGAGTAGAGAAATATTGAAAACAAAAAAAAAAAATTGTTTTGAAGGCTTTGAAGGAGTACAAGTAATTGAGCCGCAAACTGCAAAATCGCATGATTTTCGTAACTTAATAATATTTCAAAATTCATAGATTTCAAAGAGAAATGAAGAGACAAAAGGAAGAAAATAAGAAAATATCTACTGTTAACAAAAAGGAATCTCGTCATTTAAAGCACTTGATGCATAGAAGAGGTCCTTTAAAGAAATATTTGCGAATAATATACTCTAATCGATAAATGCAGTGGAAGAAGACACAAATCTTTCCTTTTATTTATTTACTCGTATATACTTAATAAAATTTTTATAAATTTTAATAAACGAAGACTACGAAGACTTTAATCACTTTATATTAAACACCTGGTTGACATTTCGAAGTTCTTGATTATACTTGAAATTAACTCAACGATGCCAGTTTTCATAACTGGCTGCAAGTTGCCTGATGTTCACTGCTTGTGTTCGTACACAACCGGATATATTAATCAAATGCTGAGAAGCTTCCTGTGGTGAGACATTAATTTAAACTATAGTAAAGTCAAGAAGAAGAATATGCTAAACAGGTAGCAGCTGGCAACGCCACGTCAATAATGTTTATAAGGCAGGGCATAATTACAATAAAAACCACAACCACAACCACAACCACAAAACACATTACAAGTTGTAGAATTCTTAAAGGGGCATAATTACAGAATAACTAGCAGGGCAGTGTTTGTTTAGCTACAATACAACCATAATAAACATTTCCGATAATAGAATAAATAGTAGAATTTATTTTCAATAAATAAATCTACTAATTTTATATATTTTATGCGATGTTCACAGTCATTTGAAATTCATATGTGTATATTTTTTCTATTTTAGGTCCAGATCAAACTAATTATTTACCTTTTATTAAGTTTCCTATAAGATTTTTATCTTTCCTCAGTATTTCGAACGTTTAAAAGCACTAAAAATTATAATTAAAACAAAGAACATTAACATAATTATCAGGTACATCTCGGTTTTGTAGTTCCGGCTTACCTTTAAGAAATAAATTAAAAAAACCGGCGTAGAAAATGTAAATTTATTACCCTTTTTCGATTACACTGTTCTAAAATTCTTTGCTAAAGATACACTTAATAGTATTTCGTGCTCCTTATCGTAGTCCTTTTATTTATTATTATTATTACGTTTTAGGATATGTGCACATACACATGCACAGCAGCATTTAATTTTTTCTTGAAACATAAAAATACAGCGAGAAAAAGTTGTTGACTAAAATCACATAAAATAATAATGCGCAAATACTTGTGTGAGGGGAAGGAGATGAAGATAAGTTCTCATAATGACTACTAAAAAAATTTGTGAAGTTCTATGAAAATTAATTCGCTATTTCAAGTTCTAAAGGTAAACAGTGGAAAATAATGTGTAAAAATAATTTCTGAGTCAATTTTCCCTCACATACAAATGATCAATTCTAAGACTTTTAAAAACACTTAAAAAATTATATCAGTGTAGAGAAAAAAAAGAGTAATAAAAGCAAAAATCAGTATAAATTACTAGGTAATTAACAAAATCGGTTAAAATTAATGTGAGCATGATTGATTTCTCGGAAGTGTATACATTTCTTGTATTAGCGGATCTTCATTTTAATGTTCACGCTTTAAAATTTTTCAGAAAAGCAAAAAAAATGTGCTACAAGTTGGTATTTACAGGCAAAGTTTTTTCGCTTAGATCGCTATACTCTCAGACAAGGCATTTTGCCCTGTTAATTAAGGGAAAGGCATTATAATAGCGAAGACAGACAGCCAAGCAGTAAGCTTACAGATGCTTCGCAATCCAACTAATTGCGGCTAAGCCATTTTTGAAGGCACTTTACTTATTATTATACGTTAATAATTTACGGTTGACAGAGAACAGCCCATTAAATTTATTCACATGAGCGAAAGATTTTTTGACATCTTCCACGTTGTACTAAACTGTGTATACGTGGCATTCTAAGGCAATCATTTAAGAATTATAGCTGCTAAATCAGTTGAAAAGCATCGTTTAATCAGCAAACATTTTAGCCATTGTAAAAAGCAAAGATTTAGACTTCTAAGCTACGGATGAAGAGGTTTCGAGAGTTCTGGCAACTTGACTTGTAGCGAGGCCTGCGTGGCTTTTCTTTCAATGAACATTTCCATAAACCGATAGATGGCTGCAAAGGATCGCCTTTTTGTTGTTAATCATTACAGTGTTATGTGAAAGTGTTGTCTGCCGAAAGCGAATATCGTCAAAAATTAGCAATGAATTTTCCTATATCTATTTTAACGAGCCAATTATCCTAGTAAGAGTTGCGAATCGCATGTCAATTGCTTGCTTTATTTTTATTTAACTAATTTATGTGCCGCATTTATTTTCTCGTTGTTACTCAAAGCAGCCCCCAACAAGTTAGAAATGAATTTGTTGAAAATATTCCAGCTACTTAGTTTATACATGTTTCAACAAGCAATTATTCTTCTTTGTGTTTGTTTATTGTCCTTCTTATTAACGTTTTATAATATGCAAACATCCTATTAATTTTTTACAACTGAATTGGGGCGAGTCCTTTTTTGCCCAATTTTTACAAGTATATAAATGATTTGCTGTTTTGATTAGATTAAATATTGTGGTTTCTTGTATTGCAGAAATGGAAACCAAACTGGATTCACGGCAAGGACAATTTCCGGCCTCATTTCCGGACACGTTTAAAAATTTTTTCGCAATGATGAATGAAGATGAGGATCACATGGATTTGTTTTCAAATCTTTTAGAAGACAAGGTAACTTACTTCTAATAAAATGAATTCAGAGGAGCATTTCTAAAAGAAAAATTTATCGATTTAATTTAATTGGCAATGACAGGACACAACTTGCTTTTATGCTGATGTAATACAGGACTTGAGCTGTCCGACCCTAATCAGCCATGGAAGATTATTTTTTTTAACAAAGCCTGCACAAACTAAGTCAATGGAGTACAGTAGGAATTTTAAAATAACAATTATATTCAAAGGAGCGGACTTTTATTTTTATGTTTCATCTTGTAAGGACACATAATGCAAAGAGCAAGAAAGCTAATCTAGCGAATGGATCATATTTAATTTAATTTTTTTAGAAATTAAGAGGTCTCCATCATCAAATTTATAAGTGAGTTAAAACCAGCTCAAACAAAAATTATATCTTAACCAACCACTATCTTCATACCCCTCTCTCTGTTTGACATTATATGCCGAACATTTCCAAGAATATTCAGCTCCTGCTGTTGGTTGGTGTACGAAAATTGCATTGAAAGCAGTAGTTTCTAAATATTTTATCACAACTTCTCTTCTCGGTTTGTTATTATAATTTTTCCATTTAATTGCTCAAACATGTAATAAATCCCTATTTGTATGAACAAAAATGCCTGCTGTTGCGAATATTTTGAACAAAAGCCCACTGGGGTTGTGCACGTCAGTGTTCAATTTGTGGCGCTTTAATTTGTACAGCACTTGTAATTTATTTCATGGCCCAAGAGAAAAGCCTTTGTAAATGTGTATTTAGAATAAATTTGGGACCAGCTTTTTAACTGAAGGGACCTATTTTAAATTTCTCTTTTAAAAGTAATTATAATTGCCTGAATAATAACATTTTTCCCGTAGAAGAAAAAGGAAAAGTTTACAATAGAACAAGCCATATTTAAATAAAGCTGATTTACACACTTCAGCTATTTCAATTAAATAAAGCAACCTCTGCATACTAATGGCATTCCACATTTTTTAAAAACAAATACGAGTACATGAACGCATTTAAATCTGAACCTCTGCAATAGTACAATATGAGCTTTCCAAATAAAACAGGAATTGCACAAAAAAAGTGTGTTTCAACTTAATTATTTATTATATTTTTTAAGCGCAGATATTGTAAGTATGATTGAATTTCACTAGAGTGAATGTAGACACGACAAATTTCTCAAAATCTTATTTCATTTCAAAAACATACGACATTCTCCCTTCGTTTGTAGTATATTTTATTCTCCTCATAGTGGATTCATACCACTGAGCTTTTCCTTACAGTTGAAGTTCGTGTTGAAAATCATGTTTTTGTGCACAGGGAAGGAAGCGTATAAGAGAAGGAAATGAAGAAAGTCTTATAAATATGACTGGCGATAGCAGTTGAACATGGTTAGCGAGCAGACACAGTAGCATTTCGATGGAAAAATGGAAATGAAGAAGGAATAAGCAGGTTGACAGCTGACTTCGCGATAGCCGATCATGAAGCGTTGTATTTTCAGCACTTGCGGACTAGTGTAATTAAGTCTCTAGTTGTATTCGTAGATTTTCTTGTACCAGAAAACCAAAACTCCGGATTTATTTAACTAAATGAGTAGAACCACGTAATTTTTCGGTCTAAAAATAGATTTGGTCTTGGCACGCCTGCCACGAATGGGTTAATGAAATATTGTGTTAAGTTTATTACCATAATTTTTCATTACCTTCTCTCCCATGTGGTGGCCTGAACTATTATAGCTCTCTTTATTTGTATTTTGGTAGTGCTCTGGTAGCAGTTGAATACGACCAGCGAACGGAAAAAATGATTAATAAATTTCGATGTGAAGTAGATTTAACAACTTTAATGAATCTTCCAAATAAATAGTATTAACTTTCACATTTCTCTACCTTATTTTTTTGAAACGTGCTTCTGCTCAGTTGTTACCCCACACTGAACCATTGCCGACTGTCTCAAACATGACAAAGGACATGATTTATGTAAACAGTTTTTTTCAAGTTGACATTTTTAAATTTTCGTGGGTGATTTTTTGTTTGTTTTATATATTTCTTGGCAATGTGCGGCAGGAGGTTTCTCAAATAGGTTCACTTAAGGAAGAATATAAATGAAAGATAAAAATTATATTAAAAAAACGAATGGTTTTTACAATCACAAACTTTTTGTTACTTTAATTATTTGAATATGTGATTGCTTTTTCAATACTTTTGTTCAAATATTAATAAAAAGTGTAACGAAATTTTTCATTTCACATTTTGGCCGCTGTGTTGACAAATAATTTTATCAGTTTAAATATAAATACGCCGAGTTAAATGCAATGACATTTTAATTTCACTACTCAGAGTGTCCTAGTCACTACTCTTTACGACTTCTAATATCTGTGAATTTTCAGGCGATTGCAAAAATGTAAAAGAAAAAATTATGGTTTAATTAAAACTGTAAAGTAAAACAAAAAAAATTTAATTAAAAATGAAATAATTGTTTAAATTTTTTCTCAATATAAAAATATTTTTATTCTAATTGAAAGAAATTAAAAAAATATATATAGTTTTTAAAACTAGACTTCGAGACCTTTCCAACGATATATAATATGTTGTACTTTATTGTATAAACACGACTTTTGTAACAGTTATTGCTTACTACGCACTTCTCATTTTATCAGGTGTCTTTTCTATATAAACAATGTAAAAGCGTCGACTTTTGCAGTTTTTGTGTACGTGTGCGCGCGTTTTCTTGTGGCGTGGTGTAAAGGGTGTATAGAGTGTATAAGAGTGGTTTCTGTCAATATCGTGCATATGGGTGACACATGCACACTCATACAAGTAAAATAATGGCACATGATGATTGAAGAGTGTTTTGATAGTCTCTAGGCAGTTCTAAATAAATTTCTTGCAAAGTCGTAAGACGATATTCGTGAAATATCCGTTTTTGTTGAATTTATGGGAATGTGATAAAATACCCTCAACTTATGAAGCACCGAAACGATTTCCAAGAAACCCCATATACATTTTAAAAATATCGCATACCATGTTTAACTCGACACACATAATAAAATTTAACTAAACACGCTCTCGTTAATTAAAGTCCAATGTTATCGGAAGCAGCATATTGGGAATTATTTTGTACACGCTTATGAAAAAAGTACTGACGAAGTATCATGAAACTTTTAAGTTTGTAGTAAAATCTGTTCAAATAAATAATGAATCCAGTTCAATAAAATTTTAATATTGAACAATAAAATTTGTTTTAATTTTTTCTTTAATTATCTGGTGTACGTGCGAATGGTTTTTCTTTCTGAGATGCTCCATAAATGTTTTTCCTTTTTTATGTACTCAAGTGTGTTTATTCTGTAAACATTTCCCATTTTTCAGGTAATACCAAGAACAAATAAATTTCCACAACGACGTTATGGTGGGAGTTTACGCTGCGCAACCACTTCTCATGGTCGGCAAGGTCTAAATGCTGACCGTGACAGCGGCTTATCATCTATTTCGGGAGGTGGAGCGCACAATGTGGGACGTTCAAATTCTTTTAGATTTAATAGACCACGTAATGCATTTAGTTCCTCTTCCAACACCGGATTAAATAATTTCTCTTTAGGAGGAGCGACTGAGCGTGCTGGCAGTGTCACATCAAGTAGTAATAAATTTAGTAATAGCAGCAGTAATTTGTTGTGCAAGCACATAAAATATTGTTGCCTGCACCAGCAACCACAGGACAAGCAGCAACAGCAAAAGAATTTAACACACACTGCGCTGCCGTGTAACCAGCAGCCCCAGCTCTACCATCAGCAGCAGTTCTTTCAACAAGAGCAACAAAAGCTGCCCTCCTCACAGCAGCAGCCTTCAATACACTTCATGCAAAAATCTTTACATCCAGACTACACGAACAGCCAATCTACACAATTATCTAATGCCACTTGCTATAATAACACGAATAACTGTTGCAGTGCCACTGTATGTCATAATACAACAACAGCTCATGCAACAGCAACAACAGCCGCAACACGTCTTGGACCAGATGGCGAGGATAACGCAGGGAATGGCATTGCAAACAATAGCCTCGCGAATTGTTTATCTAACGGCCAGCAGCTCCAGCAGCATTATCAACACCAGCCGCAACAACAAAACTCCCAACAGAACAAGCAACCGTCACAAAAACGCCATTCAATTATTCTCGAACGTGCTTTCGACTTCGGTAAGTAGATTTTACACCTCTTTGCCTTAGTTTTCAATAACATCAAAAGCAAAGAATAAAAAAACCGAAAGCATAAAAATACAAAATATAGAACAGCGCAATTCAGTAACCTTTTTAGTACTACTCAAAGGACTTACAAGAGAAGCGTTACGACAAAATTAATTGCTTTTTCTATTCACCAGCCATTTTCGTTAGTTTACAGAATCTTTGAAATGTTTCAGCTGTTCTAAGGTACACACAAGAAATCATTTAGAAGTAAAAGGAAAATTTATATAAATAAATTTTATATAAAAAAATTCATTTAGTTGCGAAGGCTGGCAACATCACTTCCAAATAAATTAAGCGCCCAATAGAGTTAATGAATGAGCTCAGAGTTACGGCACTGCACTCAGAGTTACTTGACACCGTAATCATTTTTTACAATTTTTACAAGTTAATAAATCGCTGATTTGCCCCTTCATAAAAGGGAGGGGGAAATATTACAAAAATGATATGCAAAATTAGTTGGAGAAAAAAAGAGAACTATAGTCAAATTTAGCCATTCATTCTCCGGCATTAAAGTTTGAAAAAATTTTTTTTTCCTACCCCACTATACAATACTGCTTGCCTTCATTCTACTATTTGCGTTGTTTACATATTCCAATTCAAATCGCATACATTTCCTTTTATTTTCTACGATAGAAATGAAAGCAAAGAAAATCTCCCAGAAACACGTGTATGTTTCCAATGCCTGATTCCATTTGCCACTTCAGAAGAATTTTGCCTATTTTAGATAAATGTGAGAGACAGGTTTGTTCTTGGCAATTGCAAATATAATAAAATTTATTACACGATGTAAAAATTAATTAAATCATGAAATAAAATATTGTCGGTAGTTTTTAAGTGGTGGTGCAAGGAAAAAACTAAAAATGTCTCACAATTGAATAAAAAACTGTTTACAAAATGATTTCGTTTTTAAGCGTTACCCTAAAGTATTTGAAAACTTATTGCTTAATATCGCTGCATTAGTAGATCATTAATCATCTGCCTAATGCTGCTAAACTGCTTGAGAAAAGTTGAGAACAACTTTTATTTCCCAACTACAATAAATCACTTTTTTATTTCGACCGCCAGTTGTGCAGTGCACGTAATGAATCACATTTTAGAACACACTTTTACTCAAAGTGTGGCAAAAATATTTAGAAGTAATGAAAAATAATGATCGAAATGTTGCAAATAGAATTTAGAATTTAGACCGGAACGTGAACAGGGAAACATTAAACAATCATATTTAAAGCTGTCACCGTAGTTGTGTGGTCACAAAATAATAACGCATGACAGGAATACTAAATGAACACAACGTATATTCAATATTGAATTTGATTTTGGCGTTTCTGCAGCAGAGCGGCGTCAGCAAGATCGAATTAACCTAAATCTACAATTTTAGTGATTTATGTCTGCCTTCGTTTAAAAGGTGGAGCTAATGACGATGTGTGAGAGGAGAGGTTGCGCCTTTTTCCATGTCGATTTGTGCGTTTTCTTAATTAGTTTTTCTGACAGTAATTTATTGTTGTTGCTTCTACTGAATATCAATCGGCCATCAATTATTTTATCTCTTTCAAATTATTACATTTTTTTTATTCAGTATTAAATAACCTTTAGGTCAATTAGGTCAATTCTTATAAACAGACGACGAAACCAAAACAGTTCACGCTTGTATTTTCGTATAAATTAATAATAATTTCAGAAATAATTAAAAATAACTTTTATTATTAAAAATTTACCTTAGGAAGCTCTTGAAGCAGTTAACGAGATATTGCACTATTGCTTAAAATAATTGGCAGGATATCAAATAACTCAAGGTTGAAAAATAATTCAAAAATAATCCGTAATAATTCGAAAATTTTTTTTTCCTTCCTTCCTTCCTTCCTTTCCTTTTTGTAATATCAGGGATACAAATTAAAATAAAAAAAAATGAATAATTTAATTCTTGTGGCAGTTTTTTTCAATTTTGTTGTATTAAAATACATTCTTTTAGAAAATTTTTCTTTAGCTGTAGCAGGAAAATCAATTTGCCAAATTTTTTAAAAAAATTATATACGGGCACATTTACTTTTGTTTAGAGTAATAATTCCTTAAGAAGTTACCCAAAGCGGTAACGATATGACGAATACAAAAAATAAAAAAAGAATTATTTATCCATATAGATTATACGAAGGGAAGTACGCAAACTGACTAGCGATGTATTAAAACACTGAGCTGTTGTTGTTTATAAGAATTCGCGAAACACAGATTTATTCAAAAATTAGCAATACATTTAACATTATTCTCTAACAATTTATTACAAAAACTATAATGAATTCGTCCTTCTTGAAGATGAATCGCCAAAAAGGATTTGAGTAGATAGAAAACTTGTTAATATTGTCGCTTGCCAGCCATTGGAATGAAAAGAAGATTTTTATAATCTATTTGAATGATTTCTTGTCAAACTGCGATGCATTTTGGAATCTCACTTTTTGTAAGCACAAATACAATAATCCATCAGCAAAACAAGGGATTTTGAATTTTATTTTCGCATTGTGATATGGAAACAGAAAATATAAATTCGAAAGTTCTCAAAGAGTCCCTGTAGACGGTGCTAAATTCACTTTTTGGACCATAAGAATTCCCATTAATAATTCTTCTTCACATGTTCACCAACTAGAATGTGTTTGTCCAAGCAGTCGAGTGACCACTTTACTTGCTTTTAGCTCATCATTAATTTGTTTTATTGTTTTATTATTTTGGTCTGTCAAAAGTAGCGAATTTAATATTTCAAATCACGCATTTCTGTGAATCCTTATCGTTCTGTGAGAAGCAGCTGACAGAACTTTTCCTTAATGAAAATTGGCTCCGTGGCAAATAAAGTTTTGTAAAGTTTTTCCTATTTTAATCGATATTTTTCATTCTTCTTCTTTATTTTTTATACTTTAGTGTTTTCAAAAAATTTTGTGTAGGTTTTTTCTCCGATTATCCATTTCTATTGTGAGGAGCAAATATTATTCGGTTTTACTATTTTTCTATTTTGGTTTTTTTTATAACAAAATTAAACAAAACAATAATAAAAAAAAACATTTTCAGTATCCCTTTTAATGGATCCCTTTTGCTTCTAACAATATCTTTTCTCTCATTTAGTTAATATTGACATGGGGCTGCTTTAAATCCCTTTAAAGTAACCAAACAAATGTCCTTTCCGAGGAAACACACACATTCTCCTGTGTACGGTTGTGCTTTTATATAACTATTCCGCATTCACTCATTCGCACATAACATAACATATTCCACTGTAATTATGTGGATCGTGTCAATATTTTCTAACTTGTGCATGTTTGTTACTTGCGCATGCATGTTAACTCATGTTTATTTGCTACAAGCATAAAGAGGTTACTGCAAAAAATGTTTTTTGCACGATGTTATTTAAAAAATTTACTACTACTCATTTCAGTTGTATGTCGCACTAAATTAAATAAATTATGGGCATGAGTTATGAGCATGGTTGCATGGAAAAATGGAAAATTACAGAAAATTACAAAAAATATGAAAAGGAGTAAATGTAGAAGACTTAAAAATCCTGTGAATAAACGAGATTTAAGTATTGCCAGTTTTTGAAAACAAAAGAAAATAAAAAATAGAACAAATTTACACGGCGGTAAATGCCTCAAGACCTATTCGTGCTGAACAAATATTTTATTATTACCGGTTTGTTTTTATTTCACCTTTTTAATTTTATTCATTTAAAACGTTTTCTGGAGCGTGTAGTTTTCATTTTGCTCATTAAATAAATAATAAATACTGTAAAGCAGAGGCAGGAGTTCAATAAAACTTAAAAAAATAACAAAATATTTAAAAAAACAAAATTGTTGTACTAAATAGAATGTAAAATATTTGCTTTTATATATTTGTAATTAGTGTAGTTCTTCAAATAAGTCATCCTTTTTTTTTTTTTTTTGTAAAAGGTGGGCACATTTTATTTCAGTTTTCATGGCCAGTTTAAAAAATAATTAATAATATTCGATAACAGAAATCTAATTATTTTGCTTAAAAATGAAATAAATATACATGTAATGAGAAATAATAAACATTTAATGGCTTCAAAATCTTCGGAAGATATTTTTCAGGCATATAAATATACAATTTTTCTCTAAAAGAAGAGGGTTAACCCTTTTGAGAACTTTTAAATGAAAACTTTTGTATGCGAAATAATCTTTTTAAAACTTTGCATTGATGGAGATTGTCCATTTCAAAACTCTCTAAGTTTTTTTTGCCAATAAAAGGAAAGGAATAAAATACGCTTTAAAAGGCAATTTTATGGCAACATATGCCTACTTTTCTAAGAAGGAATGTCAAATTTCGTCAGCCAGATGGTAACTGGGTAACTGAGTTTTACAAAAATTCTTAAATATTTATCGAAACTTTATTTGGTAAATGAAAGCGCTCTTATCGCACTGAGCAGAAATTAAATGTCACATCTGTTAAATTAGCAATACAAATTTTTTTATTTAAATAAAAGTGGCAAGATAAAAAATATATCTTTTTCTGGCAGATGTATAGCATTTTGTTTAAGCAAACATAGATTTTGCTCTCAAAAGAGCAATCTGCAAATAATTGTACGTGTTTAAACATGCTGTCTTGCAAAAAAATAAAAATCTACAAAAAGAAAAAAACTAAGAAAACCATGAAGAAAAATTATCTGAAAACAAATATTTCACTTGTTGACTTGTTATCAACACACACATACACACATGCATGCGAAGGTATATGAAGAAAAGGAAAATATGAATTACTCTTTAAGATGTTGAAAAGAAAAATATGGACTTTAATTTAATGTGTTTCAGTTGGACGCTTTTCTCTCTGAATATGAAAAATTTACATTCTTAAGTCGCTGTATTTGCTACGATAGAAATTAGAAGAAAGAAGTGAAAATTAGAATTCACTGTAAAAATTAAAAACCATAAAGAAAAGTAAAAAAATGCTTTTCTTTCTGCAGACATATTGAACAAATTTAATTAAATTTTCAGATGTCAGTTGTGATGAAAGTGACACCATCAGTACAACATCAACAACACCAACTACAATAACTACACCCTACAACATTCTTAAACCAATTTTAAAACAACCCCAGCAGCAGCAACAGCAAAGCGGCCATCAAATACATTTGTTACAACAAAATCCTACAACAACTGTACAGCCAAAATCAATTTTAAAAGACAACAGTCAGCAGCAACCGCAGCAGCAGCAGCAGCAGCAACAACTACATCGAACATTACCGCAGCCACCAAAAAATGCCGGTTTGGGTGCTTTCCATACAAAAGAGACAGCTTTACAAAGGATCCAAAAACAAAGTGGTCTACTGCATGGTAGCCGAACCAATCTCTCAAATTTATGTGGACCAACAAACACAGCCTTAAATACTAGTCATTATTCATCATCCGTTTCGCAACCGGCTTCGGCGCCCGCATATGGAAACAGTATGGCGGCGACCGGTGGCACGGGTATAGGTATGGCCAATTGCAGTTGCACTACTTTCGGTATGACCGCCATTGATCTGGGAAGTGGTGTAGGTTGTAGCAGTAGCAATGGCACTTTTGCCACTGGCACTGGATTTATGGAATTGCACTCTCCATCGCATACCGGTGGTAGTCTAGCAAGTGGTGGCACAGGAAGTACCAGTGGCAGTGGCAGTGGCAGTGGCGGTGTCAAGAATATAAACAATTTGATGTCACCTACAGATTTTAATAATTTAAATGAAACGTTAATAAATACACATGCGAACAGTCTGAGTTCAAATACGGCAAGAAGCAATCTTCAATCCATACGTGCACAAAAGTCACCCATCTTGAACAGAAGACGTTCATCATCGATTGTGGCAAACCTTCTGAGTGCTGATTTTACATACAATCAAACATTAGCCTCAACGCCGTCATCGACAACAACAAATGCTACATCCGGCAACATGGATGATGCCACTCAAGTTGCCTCTTTATCTCACAGTAATACCCGGTAAGTAGTTGCTGGTCTTTTATTCTCTTTTCATTAAAATATTCACCTTTGAAAATGTTTACCTTTCACAAGCAGTCTGTAACATAATTTGCAATGACTGGATTTCTATTCTTTATAAGTGCCAAGGTTCCATACACTCCAACAACTATAAACACACACACACACACGCGCGCGCGCGTGCATACATGAGGCTTGATTGCAAATGCGCCTTGTTAACGTGTGAATAACAATTGCATCATTATTCAAAAGATTATTTTTCTTTGTTTATTTTCCCTTGTTGTCCTCTTTTATACATATTTAGCAATCGTTGCAAATGTAATCAGGTGTCCTTTACATGTGTTGACAACGAGCATAAAGAAGAGAGATTTGTTTTGAGGCGCAAAGATTCTTTAAAACTTGAAAGCCGATGGGGAAAGGCATAAATCAAGGTTGAACTGGAGGGGTTTTTTCTGATTAAAAGGAAGCCTTTAAGGAAGACCTTTGGCAATATAATAGCCAGAAGTATCTTTTTGTTTCTTAAGCTTTTAAAAACTTTTAAAAAATTAAATTGACACTTGAGAGATACACTCGAAACTTAATTCATTCATCCTTTAGGACTACCCTTATTACATGGTGACTAGAGTCACCAAATATCAATAAGTTTGGCCGTCACTATTACCTTCCTCTATACCAAATAAAATGCAATGAGAAAAAGTACCAACATTAAAAGGGAACAAACAATCTTTAGCTTTTGCCTCTACAGAGTGCGTTTTTAGTTAATAGAGGCAGTCTATCGTTTCGGTGCCACCGACATTTGCTACTGCTTTCAGCAGGAGTTGTAAGCACCAATTTTTCCATTTAAAGCAAGACATATGCCATAAGCGCTAACAAATACTCGTATAGTAGAATTATTATGGACCAAATGGCCACAAATGTGTGTGCTTCTGTGTGCGAAATATTAAAGGGTTTTCCAATTGCCGGTTTCAAAAGTAAAGTTAAATAAAACACTATGCTGTCTGAACCTGAGAGTTACTTTGGAAGGGCAATGCTCTTGATGTATTCACTCGTATTTGTGCTTTGTACCATTGGATCCTTTACAAATAGTTTCCGATTACTTTTTGACAGATTTTAGAAGAAACAATGATTTTCAATTGTACATACTAAAATTAGAATATTGATCGCTCAGATGAGGTATTTGACGGAGCTCTACAAAAAAATTTAAGGCAACAATTTGCATAACATGGATGACTGCAGTTGTCGGAACGTGAAAATACGCCTTCTAGAAGTTTCCTATGCAATAAAGTAAGAACAATTTTCAGATGCAGGCCAAAAAATAATAATACAGTCATAGCGCTCTGAGTTGACGCTAATAGTTTTTCCAGCTCAATAAGAACTCTAGGCCATAATGCGCACCATTCACTTTTTCCGGAAGCGGTGGCATTTCCAGAACCACTTCCACAATATCGCGAAATGAGTTTTATCGATGAAGGAAATTTCGTTGGAGTTTAAACGAAGGCTGGCATTGGCATACGGTGGGCATCACTACTATCAACTTAGTGAATCGGCGCCTGCAGTACCGTTGGTATGGGCAACAATATAACTTTCTTTTAATCACAGTCGATTTCATTTTATTTTATGGGTGGGGCAGGGAATTAGTCTCTTTTCGTTGTATCCAGCTAAAGAACACAGTGTAGAAAATGAATGCTTATGGACTTTGTTTATGGAGCCAACGTAGATGAGTGGTGATTTACCGGCATCAAAATTTTATAGAAAAAAATTACACAAATTGAATTTTTTTTATTAATCTGTATTTTTGAGTCCAGCAACCCATAAAACAAGAAAACCAAGAAAACAATTACAAAGATAATTAAAAAAAAATAGAATTGACAAAAAAGGGGGGATTATGTGGAATAACTTATGAAAAGGATTACAGCAAAAAAATAACAAAATAACAAAATAGTAAAATAACAAAATTACAATATAGTTGAGGATATTACAAAATGTAATTTAGCAGAAAAAACATGAACTTGTTTAACAAAAAAACATTATTATACAGAATAATACCAGCTTATAAAAGGATTTATTAACTGCAAAGATTTGTCAGTTTCCATTCCCCTTCAGTCCATACTTTTATTTGTATGCGTTAATATAATAAATATACAACAATAAGGAAAGTAAAGTTCTCAAAAAAGGACGTGAGATAAGAAAAATGTAAAACGTAATATGTTTCATCTACAATTTAAGGCGTGCCTTTTATGACAAAAAAGAGGGGAATATTTTTTAACTGACTTGCCGGAATATCTTTATTATCCATTGAAAAATATTGGAACAGAATCTCTTTTGGCATATGGATGAACAAGGTATTGATACACATCGTAACTAGCAGTCAATTAATAGTTAATATAAGTAAGCAATAATAGAGCGAAGTAATAGAGTATGGTAAGTTTCCAAGTCTTAAAGATATTTTTTTTTAAATTTTTTAAAGGTGTCGTATACATTATCTTTTTATTAGATTCCTCCTTCAAAGACTGTGCAATCACATAAATAGAACACGAACAAGTAAAATATAATTTAGCAAAATGCTTTAAGTCAATCCTTATTTAGACGGACAAAGAAAATAATGTCGAAAAAAAAATTGGATTTCAGAATTCAATTTATTTATTGAATATATAATTAAAGATACAACTACAAATGCAAATCATTATACATCTAAAACACGCGTATGTATTTAATCTGAAGGAAATAATTAAATATTTAATGCAGTAACCGAGGCAGTCGCCGAACTAACTAATTAACAAGGCGACAACCTCATTTAGTAAATAAATTATTTGTGGCCTTTTGCTAACTTTTAAGTAAACAGTAACGACAAATTCCTGCATGTATATAAATATAAATATTGAAATACGAGGCGAGATAGAGAGAAAGTTAGAGAGAGTGAAAGAGAGATAAGTGGATGAATATAGCAGCAACTCTAGCAATCTACTCCAGCTTAATAGTTACGAAAATGGCTCTTCTAGTCAGAAAAGTATATGTGTTATTAGAGTTCCACAAAAGTTTAGTTTTTAGCTGAGAGTGGTAAAAGGCTTGAGGAGGAGTACAGAAATCGATTTTTTGTTGCAAATGAAATTGCAAAAATTGTTTTATTTATTTGAAGCACACTTTAAATTAAAATGATTAAGAAACATACTTCTGGCACTTATATGTAAATAGATATACAACTTTATTTTGTTAAAATCCTTCAATTACACATCGTTCTTAAATATGAGTTGTTGTGACTGCTAAACTAAGACAGTCTATTCCATTGTTGAAATATCTAACTCATAGAAACAGCCTAATGAACTTAAAGAACCAATCAAACCTGGGCACGGCAGCAGGATGCTCGTTCAAGCCATTTCAGTCTCTGACAAATGCAATTTGAAATGGTCGTTGCACAAAAAAAAAAAATATAAAAAAAATTTTCAATTAATTTTTTACAAAATCAATTTTTGTTGAGTCTGTCATGATTTTCTGAATATTTTAATTTTAATAAAAACATTTGCAAAAATTATAAGCGCAAATCGTTTTTAAAGGTAAAACCTTTTCTGTGTACTCATACTTCAAATATTTATAGAAAGTTAAATAATAAATATTTTGTTATATTTATGTTGTAGTTGGCAGTTCGAGAATCCATTCACTCTTAATGAAAGATTTCCAATTATAAAACTTTTACTTTTCGATATTAATTTTCATTTTCTAAAATTAATTGAACTCAAGTAACTGAAGATGCTGGTCTTTTCCCGCTAAAAAAAATTTTATTATTTCCTAATTTAAGTTAATTAATTTGTCTGCAGTTCGACTTTTAAATGTGGTCGCTCATTTTAATAAATCAAAATGGAATAAAAAGTACTTTATTACAAATATAGATTTTTAGGAAGTATTCAATTAGGAAAGTATCTTATAAATTAGTAATTTTAAAAAGGACACCAGAAAAACAAAAATCGCGTCGAAATAATTAAATGCTTAAAAACTATAATTTAGAAAGTGTGTATTCATTCATTGAGTTATTCCAAATAGACAAATATTTAAAGGAGTTCTGTATAAAAGTTAATTTCGAAACATATTTTTCGAACGTTCGAAGGGACGCATCTCTGAAAATATTTTTCATTACAAAAAGTAATTTGATATCATACGCACCAAAGTGGTGCGAGCTGGTCAAGACCATGACCACATCAATCAAATAAAAGTGAGGAAAAAGCTAACTGCCTTGGCACATTTCGATCAAGTATTTCCATGTTCCACTGTACTTAGGGGTATGTTTGTGATGATCTTACCAAATGAAATGTGACTAATTGTAAGTAGCGTCCAAATTGTAGTTTGCAATGCTGTGAGACAATTTTGTTGCACAATAATACTTTTTTTGTTTTATCTCCAACCAAGAAAGTTCAAAAGTAATGATTGCAAAATATATACATTCATATATATATATGCCTATACATATGTACATATATGTATGTACATGTACGATCCTCTTGACGTCCTAATGTTGCAACAAATATAAAATTCACTGTGAGCAAAGTACCACTTAAATAAAATAGTAATAAAAATGGACATTTAAAAAAAGAGTACTTTGAAAAAGTACTTTTAGAAAAAGTAGCTTTTACAAAACTACCTATACAAAGAAGACTGTGCAATAACACAAAATCTAAAAATTTCTATTTTAAAAGGTACCACTAAAGAAATTCAAAGAAAAATTAAAATATTCAAAAATTAAAATTCTCATTCATTTTCAAAAAAAGAAAAAAAAATACTTGCAACACTTGATTGCATCATTTTGCAAACGGCAACTGTATAAATATTAACCAGTCATCTTTCTCTTCTGTTCGTTTTAAAAGACTGTGCTCTTTTTATTTCATTATCTTATGTCACAAATTCAACATGCAAGTGTTTAGAAAAAGTACAAAAAAAAAAATGTGCAAAAAGTACTTTACGAAATTAATCTAAAAGCGCTCATAGAACAGAGGAAACAGTGAAGGCGCGGAAATGCTTAAAAGCTTAGGCAGCTTATTACAGTTTTACTATGCTTTTATCAGCCACTTAGTGTATTTATATGTTCATAGAAGTTACACAAAAAGAAACAACAGTACAAAACACTTCCAGTGATGAACTGAACTGTTACTTTTGATTGAGATTCCGGCAGTTGGAAAATCCCATCCGACGGAATTAGATTTTCGTATTATTATATCTTTTGCGACGACATTTCCTTCATAGAAATAAACAATAAACCATTAAATATTCCAAACAAAAAAGCATATGTGAAACTAAGGAAAGCTCATAAACTCGATAAAATAAAATAAGTAGAAAACAAAGTTTAAAAAGGATTTGGCAAACAAAATTGGTCAAAGAAAATTGAAGTTCACAATTGAAGTACATCTTGCAGCCCATCAAAGGCAGAAGCTGTCATTTTGATTATATTTTCTTATGATAAGAATTCTTAAGGCAGTGTTCGTGCAAAAGGACACTTTTGAAGGTCAGAATTGAAATTTATTAATTACTTATGGTTTTGCAAAGAAAAAATAAATCAATAAATCGTTCAAGCATTTCAAATCACTTTAGTTTCAGTAAATAGCATTTAATGAAGCGTTTTCCGCTTTTTTAATTTATAATCTGGGTGAGATTTTTTAGTTCTTCGAAAGGTCTTCGATGCTGTTCTGTATGGAATTAGGCTTGAGGATGACGTGGGTATTCGAATAACATATTGCTTTTGTGTGCTGCATAGACGTGCCTACACTAAAAAAATGCTTATGGGGAAACGATAACACAACGATATCACAACACACAGTCTCGATGGCCAGTTGACATCACTGCTATATGAGACGACATGATCGGCTTCAAATAATTCGTGCAGAATATCTAATGTGGCAAGAAGCACCATTCTCATGAAAATAAATAGCACATGATTTTCTGATAACAATCGTTGTCAGTTATCAGCTAATAATTTGGGGAAGAATTACATCATTTGCACGTGTAATTAACACAGCATCTCTTCAATAATATTCCTACTGTGTGTCTGTGTGTGTGTGTGTGCGTGTGTGTGTGTGCGTGTGTGTGAATGCAATATTTATTTATTTTTTTAAACTTAATTTTTCTTCGAATTAAATTTTACTTTCGTTTCTTTTGCAGTGATCGCATTGCTTCGGTTATGTCACCTGTTACACATACAAAACCTTCACGCATGAATTTAATACCGGTGGATACAGGTGGCGTTTTGACCTTTCAACAAGCCATGTCAGGTGCCGTATCACCGCAATATTCAGCTACCAACTCACCCCTTTACACTACTAACACTATGGTTGGTAGCATTAGCAATCATTTACCTTCGACAACAGCAGCATCAGCAAATGTTGTCAGTGGTGGTGGTGTGGCCACAAACTCAACAGAACTCGAAATGTTGTTAGAGGATACAACATCAACTGCTTCACCTACATCCACAATATGTTGCGGTGATGGTCGTCCGCAAAGTGGACTATATGTGACGGATACCACGACTGGAGATTGTGGCGGAATTGGCATGAGAACCAGACGTGACCATCAACAGTTTCCTCACGCTGAAGGTGATTTAGATTCACCAACTGCTGTGCCTCATGAAAGAATCGCTGGTGTAGGTTCTAGTTTAGTGCAGACCTGTATAACGGCTACCGCTGCTCCAACAGGCAGTAGACAAAGGCAGCGTATGCGCACCTCCAGCATGCCAGTCGAGAGCAGAAAGGTAAACATACCCAATTTATTGTTTATTTTTCTTCTTTAATAAAAAATACTTTGTTGGCACGTTATAGTTTGGAGTTGCTGTTGCTGTTGCTTGTTTTTATTTAATCTCTGAATATGTAACATTTAATTTAGTTGTTTGGTTTTCCTCTTGTCTTCTTTTCATATTTGGCTAGGAAGGCACACAAAGTACGATAGAAAAACGGCAGCTTTGAAAATATTTCGATTATTATAATTATTTAATTTCAATTAAATAATTCTAAAATGCATTTGCTATTGGCGTTATTTATAAATTGCCAAGTGTTGTCTTGCTTGCCAAAACAAATATTTGTGCTTAATTCATTTAAAACATTTTACAAATATTTATTATTTTATTTTAAATATCTGTCTTTCAGTTATAATATTATTTATTAAAAATTAAAAACAAATTATTAATTTATTAAATTTTTTTTTACTTTTTTTTGGGAGAATTAATCATAAAAGAGTTTTTTATTTAGTTAAGAATAAAAGGGCTCCAAATAACGATTTTCCTATTTATAAAAATTTATTCTTATTCGGTTTGGGCAGTGGCGCGGGAGGGGTTTACTATAGTATTAGAAATATAAGCAGAAATCGATTTTGAGCAGAGTACTAATATCTGGGCACGAGTTCGCCTCTTAAGTGTTGCATACCTGTTAAGAGAACGAATAAATTACGAATGGATTTGTTTTATGTGTTTTCAACTTTAATGAAATAAATTCAAAAATTCAGACTCCAAATAAAAATCTTATATATTGCAAAACGTTATGGAGTTTCTAGGGAGATTCTATATTATCAATCCACAAGACTATGGCAGAGGGTTTCCATGTTTGTTGAAATAAATGTTGCCTCATTTAACTAAAGTGCTAATAAGAATCAATATTTATTTTGAATAACGAAAAGCTTAATTTTTATATTCGATTGACTTTTCTTCGATTTGGCTTTAAAAATTCTTATATCTTAAAAAGTGCAAAAGAAAAAATTTGAAATTAATATTGAATTCGTAAACAAATTTTAATTTTTTAAACGAGTTTTTTTATCTTTAAAGTTTTTTATGTTTAAAAATAGTTGATATTGTAGTTGAATTTGAATTTTTTCTCAGTAGACCTTAAATTTACATTAAGCATATATTGTTAATAGTGGCACAACGTTGAGAAATTTTAAATACGCAATTTAAATATTGAACTTTTAGGAAATTAATTCAAAGGTTTCTATAAAACTTTTCCAACGAATCTATTGTTGGCAATAAACTTTTTTGCTCGCGGCCGCTTGTATTCCTCAACGGATTCATGAAGAAAAAATAATTCAATACCAATAACGCTAAAGTTTCTACTCCATGGAGACTGTGTTGGAGGAAAATTTGAACAAAATTTGAACAATGGAAAAGTTTAAAGTTATTTCATTTAAGCTAGTAAGCACATAGAAGGCAACAGGCTACTGCCGAATTGGTACAATTTGTGTTTCCTTCACTTCCTTTTAAAGGAATGAGATTTGGAAAAATATTTTAAATTAATAAAAAACCGCAACTTTTCCATTTTAGAATTATAACTAATTCTATAATACAACTGGTCTGTGGATAAAGGCCTACTCATATAAAATACTTTATACGTATACTTTGTAGCCTCTCAACAGAATAACTAAGTTAAACTGCAATCAATACGTGCCCGTTAACCCCAATTATGAAACTCTAGCAAGTCGATCACATTTTTTTTTTGTACCAGAAGAAGAATTGAAGTGTTGTAAAAGTACTTTAAAAAAAAGTACTTTAAAACAGTGTAGGAAATATTCAGCGTTGGAATATTCAGCTATGAACTAGTGTTTCAGACTTTATTTCGAAGTTAGTCGAGCACTTAGTTGACCGGAAATAATTTTTTTTTTTGGCCGAACAGTGTATATGGGGAACAAACTTCTTTTGGGACCTTTCGAGCCTTTCAAGCCATTTCTTCTTATACCAGCTTAATACACGGCATGAGCACCAACCGTCCTTCAGCAATGATCCACTTGTGTGATTGTGTAGCTGCAGCCGTCTCTTTGTTAGAACACAACCATTGATTATTTTTCTAAAACAATATTTAAGCTTTTTGGTAAATAGTGGCTTCACATCAGCTTTATAAAACACTCGTCCTTTATGAAATGTACTTTTGCTTCCTCTGTGCACTTCGTACGTTAGATTTTGTCTCGTCGTTAGTTTAAGCTTTTATGAACTTTTTGGCCCCAGGAGTGTGTAATATTCACTGCAGTTTTTGAAATTTGCTTTTACATGCAGTTTATTTTCATGTTACTCTGGAGATAGATCAAAGAAGTCTCGCAAAAGTGCATTGACCCTTTTACCACCAAACACATGGACATGTATTTGGCAATGTTTTATCCGTCTAAGTCTATAAGCCACGGGTTGTACAGAATACGAATAATATAATATATACTTGGTTAACAAGGTAAAAAATGTTTAGTAACATGTTTTATTGCTTGTGTTTATGTTAGACAGGTTTCCGTTTTCTATCTGTGCATGTACGTGAGTGTATGAGTGTTTAAGTGAACAGAACAAAAGCTCTTTATATAATTTTTCTTTATTGTTTTTTTGACTTTGCTTTGCTTTTTTATATTTCAGCCCCGTTTGGCCGATACCCGCCGCCAGGCCATACATTGTGCCGACTTGGACTTGGAATATTATCGCCTACGTAGTTTCAGCATCACTTCACACGGCGTGTGTAACTTAGGAGATTCCTTGAGGTATAATGGAGAATTTTTAATGTAGCTTTTAAAACGGACATGTCATGTATAAATTTTTTACGCATTTAAAATGCTTTTTGGCACAAAACCCAAACATGTCGGGAGATTTTGTGAATATTTGAGTGAAAACAAAAAAGATTCTAAAAAGGTTTCAGTGGCATTGCTGACCCTGTTTGAGGAAACATGTTACAGCGGAAATTGCAGCCGTTGTTGTTTTTGTTTATGACTTTTTGATTGACGTGTTTGACGTTTTAAACTGATTAAATATGATTTAAGTTAAATGAGCTTTTGTAACGTAATTGCTTGCTGCGTGATTAATTCTTTTGCGTTCAAAGGTTGAATAGCCGACGCTGAGACTGATCCTATTCATTGATTTATGATTATAATAATTTTTTATTATAATAATTTTTTGAATATTTATATATTTCAATTATTTTATTTTACTTTTTCTTATATTTTGTTATTTGTAGAAGTCGCAGATCTAGATCAATTAATTCTGTTACATCAACGGGAACCTCAAATAGTGGTAAGGACAGAAATAATAGGTGAGTATTTGAAGGCGCTACATAAAAGCTTATTATTATCGAATTTGAATAAGAATTTTAAAGGGGAAGTGTCATATTTTAATTTGCATTGTTCAAATGATTTAAAATTTTCACGTTTACACCACTGTTGACTTATTCAACAATAAAGATAAAAATAATATAAAATTCTTTTTGCTGTAGCAGTAATTTAATTTTGTTTATGCAAAGTTGCGAGTCATTTGATTTAAGAGATTTGAAACTTAAAATTTTTCTATGTTGACACAAAAGCATTTTCGTATCAAACGATATTTTGCTGGAGAACAAAAATGTTTGAATAGTAACTGGATTTTAACGGCGTCTAATTTAAGAATGAATTTAGTGATTCTAGAATTGAACTCATGCACTCAGTCATTATTTGAAAAATATTTTTGAAAGATTACCTTTGCGTGACACCTGACACAGTTTACACTGTGACAGAGGCTGAAAGCATGTGATTTGTATTTGATTTTGAGCCTTTTTGCAATGAGTCTAACAGGGATAAAAAATAAATATTTGCATTTAATATTATTTAGCAATGCTTCGCGTATATCTGAAGATATTTTACTTGATGGTGATAAGACAAACTCGGGCGGTGTGAGTGGTGGCAGTGGGCAAATACCTGCTTATAAAATTGCCATGTTGGGAGCATCTGATGTCGGAAAAACCTCACTAACGATTCAATTTGCATCATCGGAGTATATTTGCGCTTACGATTTAAGTTTGGGTAAGTGGATTTTGTACACACACATCATGCACACATATACAGAGAAATAAAAATAAAACACAAATTATGATAAGTTTCCAGTATTGCTTCATCCTGCTGATATCCAAAAGGAGATACAGTGGGTGATTCCCCTATATACTGTGAGTACTTTGAAAAGGAAATCCGAACCAAATGAACACTTTTGTCTTTATTAGAAATTAATTATTCAAATTTATTTATTTAAAATAAACAATATATTCATCAAGAGGCAGAGATAAAAAAAAGAATGTTTATGTATACAATAGTTGTAAAAAGGTTTTACTGCAGAACAATTTAATAAAATCACTTGCAGCCAAATAAACGGGAAATAACAGGAGTGTCACTTGCTTGTGAATAAAACTATTTCTGTCAATAGCAATGGAATAAAAGTTAAAATTTAGAAACAGAATTAAAATTTACTAGGAAAATCACTGGCAATATTAAGAGTGGTTAAGACGTCGAAAAAAAAACGTGCATAGAATCTGGAAGAGCATTCATTGTTTAAAGGCCATATTAGCACACACCTAAGGGAATCAAACTAACTCATTTCAGTATATAGAGTTTTCGCTGAAGCAAATACAATTTTCCTGCTACCTTAACTATTCAAGTTATTTTTCCTTTCATTTCATTTCCATGTCACCTTAAGACCATCACTCAATTAATCTGTTGCAGTAAATACCCACGAGCACATCCTTAATTTACAAAGAAAATCACTTAATAACAGTTAAAACGGAGAACTGCTGCCTGCGTTGAACAAGACTTTTCAAATCCACATGACTTGTATTCACATTTTTTTATACAAAATTTTCAATTTACCATTGAGGATGTAATTACAGTCGTCATTCATTTTCAATTGAACCCTTTCAACTGGTTCTGTCCTGAAATGTAAGTGGTGCAGCCGCGTTAAAGAGAAAATCCGGCATATTGTTTCCTGCAATGTGCTACAAGAGGGGTGTATAAAGTCATGGTAACAAATGGTGGCTTTAGAGGGAAATAAAAAAGGAAGAAGTAATAAAAATATATACTAAACTGTGACGACATTCAGTTGATGTACCTGCTTCTTCCTGGGCAAATTTTTGAGTCAATTTCGGCCGCCATCTAAGCATAAGGATTTTAACAAAATGAGGAGTTTTTTCTATTGTTTTTTTTTTTTGAAACTTTATAATTTTCATCTAAAGAGATAATTTAAATGGAATATCACACATAACGAATGTGGGCCGGAATGATTAAAATATTCTCTTGATTAAAAACCATTTCGGTTTGCCTAAAAAACTAAATCACAAATTTCAACCGGTAAATAATTATTTATTTAATTTAAATTAGGTGGAAGTGAATTATAACACAAATATGTAGATATATTATTACTGCTCTTGTTCAATTAGTATGCTGTTTTTAAATTAAATAAATTTTTCATTTAAAATTTGCATATTATAAATGCCAAAAATAAATAAAACATTTTTATGGATAATTTTTTAATTTGGAGTTAAATTATACAGATTGAAGAGATTGATGGGCATAATGATGCGGAGACGTAGAATACAATAGAAAATTCATTTAATACCACTTTTCAAATGCAAGAATGTTTGGTATACAATAAATATTCCCCAATTAAAAATTCCTTTTTAAGTAGATGAAAGCAAAACTTTCGACTAAAACTTTTGACATGAAGACGCATCTTAATGCCGTGTGTTCTTCAGAAATACAAAATTTGTGGTAAAATAATATTTCTGAATAAGAAAAGATAATGTTTTAATGTGAATAAAATGATGGTGAAGAGTTTTTAAAGCAATTCCCATTTAAAAAGAAGCCGAAAAATGGAAACTAGAAGAACAATTTGGTTGAATATCATCATGACATGCTTTATTTCCTCTGTGAATAAGAAATTCATTCCACATGAAAGAACTTACGAAATGTATTTAAAACTTTAAGCCAATGATAAGTAGAGCGATTCGCGCTAGATGGTTTTAATAAGGGAATGTAATTTATTTCAGCTTATACAGAGTGGGCCCGACAGGCGTTGAGACTGAGTGAACTTAATTAATGTAGTGTTGCTTTAGTCCACTTTAATTCCAGATTACACGAGGCAAAACAAAAATCATTTTCATACTTTTTAAAGTAGTGTTACATATCAACAAAGTAGATGATTTTGCTTTTTGTGTATCATTACAATTCCGAAACTTAATGGTTGGATCGCACGGTGACCAATATAAACCAACTTTTATTAAGCTGAATTTGTGCATATTAATAAAAGGCCCTATGAATTTGTTGCTGCGGACCAGTGATACGAGTGTTCTAACTTGCAGCATCTGCAACACACACAGATTCGGTAGTTTTTATTTCACTTTCTTGTATGTGCAAATTATTTTTTTTTTAAATAACGAAAGAGAACTCGAAAATATAATGGCGACTTCACCGCCTTCGATGTTACCGTTTCCAACTATTGGCTATCTTGTATTCCGCATGAGAATACAACAACTTTTGACGTAAACCTTCACCAGAGTTGTAATAGATTTTTAAATTACTCGATAAGTGCTATAAAATACATTTAAAAACGTTCAATAATCCTTTGATTCCAGCTTTGGTCTTCTCACGCTCACACAAGTGGCGGTATTGGCTTATGTGTTCTCAAAGGTGTATAAAGTGGCTAAATTATGGATATTCACAGATTCGCATGCCCTCGAAAGGCCATGACCTTTTTAATAAATTTAATTTCAACTCACCTGAAAATTATTAGCAACCAAAAACAATATTCCACTCTGACAAGTCTTTATTACCAATCCACGAAGCTCTTCTCTGTATGCAAATGTATTAAACATGAACAAAACAAAACTCAATATCTTTGCATTTTTTCAAAACTTTTTTGTCAGCCCAACATCCACGCTACACGGAAAAAACTCATCGACGGTTTATTGTTTACTTTTAAAATGTGTTTTTTAAGCCTGAAAACGAATATACACGTACATTTTTACAAATGGATTTTTTATTACGTTAATAATTTTATTCAGCTGCCATTATTTTGCTTCTACGCTGCACGTATAAAAAACACTTTCGCTTAAGCATCTGGTCCATATAAAGCAATTTATATAAAAATACGCGTTTTAAACAATTTTAAAGGGAAAGTAACGGATTCATTGTTATTCTGAATGCATTATATTCCAATCGAGCATATTTATATTCAAATTTGCAAACGCATTATTTACATGACATGACCACACAGCTATTTACATATATAGTAGTCATGTACGAGTACAAAAAATATGTGGTATTATGCCTTTTTAATTTGTTTAAAAACAGCATTCATTTTGCCAGGTATTTTAAACAAAAGATACTTTTTACAAGATTTATTTGTAACAAAAGATAATTTTTGAAAAACAGTTTTTGTAGCAATTTTTGTACATTTGCATTTGGAATGAAATGATCTTTTTAATAAGAGACAATTTCTATATAAAAAGTACTTTTAATGAAATATATTTTGTTTCTAAAGTACTTCTCATACGAGTAAATTTCTCCTAAAATATAATTTTTTATAAGATATTTTTTTTTTTAAGTTGGTCAAACTACAAATGGCAAGCGGAGAAAACATTCCTCTTATGTGCTTTAACAACTATTGTGTTAGTAGTGCTGGAATATTTAAAAAACAGAGACACATCCACTAGCCACGTAACATTTTCTAAACACTTACGATCTCTTCCGCCAGCTAGTAA
Source organism: Ormia ochracea (assembly GCA_963402855.1). Taxonomy (NCBI): domain Eukaryota; kingdom Metazoa; phylum Arthropoda; class Insecta; order Diptera; family Tachinidae; genus Ormia; species Ormia ochracea. The sequence goes on from OY727107.1 coordinate 54,504,103, forward strand.
ATACTTGCCCTACTCCTGCCTTACTTATTTACACTTTCCTAGTGTCCCCCACTACTACTCCTTCTATTAATTCCAAGACCGTGCATTACACGAGTAGAACACACATGTTATAAAAGTGAGCCAGCAAGTAAAACCATGTAGTATCATCATATCTCTCTCGCTCATATACTACCGGAGAGCAAAATAGAATGAGAATTTATATGTATTTCCTTCCGTTTTATTGTTCAGATTTTTATGTATTTCACTTTGAATTGACTATTTGTAATTTAAGATAACTGACCTGGAACAACTTTTTATTCTTTTTAAAATAAAATATATCTTGTTTTTGTGTTTGCTAATATTCATAATATTATTGTTATATTAAAAATTTGTTAAATAATAATTATTCACTTTATGCACTATTATATAGAAGTCTCTCAAATCTTACAGCAGCACCAGGGCATTGGTGCTGATGCATTGTGTTTTCAGCTATCAGCAATTACTTCACTGTATACTTTATGGTAGAAAAAATTATTTTCCTGTGTGCTACTTTGCAAAAAGGCTTTCAAATAAAAACTAATCTAGAACAATCAACTTTGTATCAAAGCAATGTTTTAAAGGTTATCCGATTATCTGCATTTAGCATGCAGTGAAATACTCAGGGGAGCCAGCTGAAGCCCCGACACAATTCATTTGAATGTACGAGTAGTGTTAAATGGAAAAATATAAAAAAAATATAAAATGATATGAATCCGACTAAGACTACATTGTCATCGTATTATCATTAGTCCGATCACTACACCAATTTTGAAAATATTTCAGTTTTAAATGGAGAGCACATTCAACAAACTTCGTCCTATACTTAAAATGTAACAAAAATAATTAATTAACAACAACACGTGCGATTAATGTTTGGATTATTACGAAGAAACTGGGCCCGACTTGTTATTTATTGCACAAAAAATTTTCAAGTGTTTCAGTAATTGTTAATTATTTTTACTGTTACTTATTTATTATTATGTTGCATATTTTCAGGAGTTATAAAATTATCAGTTACATATTAAAACTTTATACATATTTATGCATATGACAAGTAATTTTTTTTTATAATTAATGTTGTTCCATTTTTATAAAAAGTACTCTCGATTAGAGAGCTTTTCAGAAGCAGTGCCCTTTTTTCAGAAAGTGATGCAATTAAATAAAAAGTGTTGTTTATTTCACTGATTGATAGCTGCCACTCTACTATTGGCATATGCGGTATACCATATTATTCAATTCTATTTATAATGACATTTTTAACTTTTGACTTTGTTACATTTTGTCAACCACTTTAAAACGTTCTTTAGAAATGTTGCGCAGTTCTATGAGTGTTTTTTTTCCGTTCCAGATGACGACTATGGACAAACAACCGTTTCGATTTTAGTTGATGATATCGAAACAGATTTGGAAATAATTGACCATCCAGCGTGCGAAATGTCGGTAAGTAGTAGCATAACTGTAAAAGCCCCCTATTTTTTAAGTTTTTGCTCCCAGCTATTTCTCTGGCACAGAAATCCTCAATAAACGAATATTGAATGTGAAAAATATTGAAAGTGTTCTTGTTACGCCAATGTGTGGGTCAAGTTCACACTTGAATAACTTTTTGCGATATTAAACAGGGAGGAGGGGAGGATTGAGGATAAATAAAATGTATTATTAGGCTGCTTTTTGTTTTACAATACAATAACATGATAAGTACGGATGACACTTTTCCCAAAGAGCATCCATTAGCACGGATAGCTTTTTATTACAGTCTGATACTGTTCGTTTACTTTCATATTTTTCTGGCATTTATCCAATAAAGAATTTTTTTGCTTGCTATTGAAATGTTTTTTTTGCCATTGTATAGTCATTTTATAGTTACGAATAAAGCCCACTAAGCAAACAAAAATGATTTTATAGTTTTCAATAATGGAACGTTAAAGTAACAAACGTGCTAATAGTTTAATATTCGCTTTACTCAGACTGCAGAAACATTCTCATTTTGGTTTGTTAGTGCTCAGAAAATTTATTGAACAAAAGCCATACTCATATTTAATGCATTTAAAGGAAACTTTGTAACACTTTATTGTAAAAAGTACTATATGAATCATTTGAATTTTTTTTTTATAAAGATACATATTCAAGCTCAACTAAATGCATAAAAATATTATTAATGCGATGCTTTTCACTGCATGGAAGTATTAATTGCATCTTAATTTTATTTGTTTTTATTTATCGATATTTTATTTTTATCGATATTCTTATAAGTCTCTTATTCGCTGCTGATAACACGCTCTACTTGATTTCCCCTAAATATAGATAATTTCGAAATTGTGACTATAATATTTGAACCGTAGGGAACCAACTCGAGCCTGAATAAAAAGCTTTAAAATTATTATTAAAAAAATTGAAACGAATTATATTTGATTTTACTCACAGATAGTACAATACGATTATACTCGTGTGTAATATAAAATTTTTAATGATGCTTTTCTACCGATATTCTCCATTTCCATAGAGATGCTTCGAATATACAACATAAGCTAATATGCTGGTTAATGCCCCATTGAGATTTAAATCAAAGTGCAATCACTCAATGAAATCTTCTTGTAGCTGGAATTTATTTGTTTATTAAGCAATTTATTTGTTTATTAAGCGAAATTCCTTACTTCTGTTCAAGTTTCCAAGGCTTGCATGCAAGTTACTCAATATTTGTTTTAAGGCATAGGTTGCAACAGGAAACTAACTATGCAACTAACCACAGAAATAAAAAAGATGCGAATGTTAAATGTAGTCTTACCTCTGGGAGAAATTTTGCGTGCAATATACCTGTTTGTTTGTTGTTCTCTTTCAACAATATTTATCGAAAAGTTTTACTTGATCTGCCTGTGTTTGTGTTTATCTAAGCAATACTCAAACGAAGGCCATTAGCCACTCAACAAAGTTTCTATTGTATATTTTAGTTTTGCTAATGCAAAGCAGTTACAATCCACAATGCAATTAAACAAAAAATGTTTCACAGAATGCAAATAGTTGCACAAATATTTGTGTAAGAGTTTTGCTATAATTTAATAATATTCTATGAAAAGGAAATGCAAGGGAATGGATAGAGTGAAACCAATATACTGTTGCGCTTTTCAAGTTTCTTTTCAAGTTTCATTTATATTTTCAAATAAAAAAATATTTCAGATAAATGTGTGCGACCCCTTTAATAATTGTAAATTAGCGATTGCTTTTCATTTGGGCACATGTATCATGTTCTTAAGATGAATTTATTATATTACAGAGTCAAATATATTTTATGTTTACAAAACGTAAATGGCGGCATAGCTTATAGATAATTTATCAAATTTCTTGTTAAACTCTTAACTCGGTAAGCAAAGCTTGGGAAGTTCTAAACAACTACTAAATATTTTTGAAAATTTATACTCTTTGTTAATAAAAAGTTTTCCACCTTTTGATTAGAATAAGCAAAACTGGCAACACTGATGGGCAAATGCCAGACTAAAGGCCCTTTTTATGATAAAAATAACTATAATTAATGTCTCCAATGACTGCTTGCATGATGATAAAAATATTTAATATGTCTTGAATATTAATAAAGTGACCCCGCTGATATTTATATAATTTAATACAAAAATAGCTTTTATGACGTCCTATTTAAGAATAATACAAGCAATGTTATTTCACGGATCTCAAACATCATTCATATATTTCTACTTCGCCCTTTAACATAAAAAAAAAAATTTTTTTTAATTATTATTCAAGAGTTTTATTATTAATTTCCATGTTTTGCAGACCGAGGCATTTTGTTCCACTTACAATATTGATTTGTTTGTTGTCGTCTATTCAGTAGTGGATCACGCTACATTTAAGCAGGCTGAAAAGATTTTGCAATATTTAAAGGAGAACGAGATGCTGCTGACTAGAGGAGCCATTTTAGTGGGCAATAAGGCGGATTTGGAAAGGCATCGGGAGGTGAATAGACAAGGTATGTACACAGTAAAGTCAACTTAGTTCCCGTGTTTGATTATGAAATAAATTAAACTACACTTAAAGGCACAATTTCAACATAAATTACTTTTTTTTTAAAAAATAATGATGATGATCACGATGATGATGATTATAATGAACTTTTAACAAATTAGTTTATGCTTTAATAACTAGTGCTTAAATAACTAGTTTTATGATAAAACTGAATGACAATTTATTGTATATTCGAATTTTTTGCTATAAATGGTTCTCTACAGTCCACAGTTTCTTTGGCCCTTTTTTTTTGGTTGTGAAATTACTATCACAACGCATCAGATTTACTCTCCCATCATCTAATAAAGCTCACAAGTTGGCCGAATTATTGTAAATCATAAAAAATTAATCTGTTAGGAGTATGCAATTATTTTGCTTAAAATTGATTATTATTTAAATCTAAATCGCAAAGATTACCTGTAGTACAATAAGTTTAGAAAATCGCGAGCTGGAAACAGTAGAGCGTTGCTGATTCGCCACTCAGCAGCAATAGCTAATGCATGCTGTAGTATTATTTTGAAGACATTTAAATAGGTTGTTGATGGCGATACGTGCCACCAGCAAAAGCAACACATCTAAACGTCTTCATTTATTTTGAGCGATTTTTTCTTTTCTTTTTTTTTTAGCTGGTCGCAAATTGGCAAAAGAAATTAATTGCAAATTCATAGAAACATCTTCCTGCCTGAACCACAATGTAGATGAGCTTTTAGTCGGCGTCGTGGCACAAGTCAAGTTGAATCCGCAACGGTTACGGAATTTAACAGAAAAAGATAAGCAACGTTTAAATCTGCAAAGTACATTGCAAAAACATCGACGACTACATATGCCATCTCGTCGTATTGTGCGGCAAATGTCCATGTGCCAGGCAGACGGTGATGACGGTGTAGAACATGAAAATGAAGCTGACATGTTGCATGATGAAAATCAATCGGACCACAATATATTGACTGGAGATGAGGGTATTGGCACAGGCAGTGAACATACGGCCAGCACCAGTTTATCTTCATCGAATGCTTCAAAGGGGCCAGTGAGAAAAACCGCAAAACGCACTTTAAATTTAGAAAGCATATTAAAAATGGGAGAAAGTGAGCTGGAGGATGAAGATGAATTTCAAAGGACGACAACCAGTAGCCAGAAATTTACATTTGACAGTAACAGGTCTTTAAGTAAATTTGATCTTTTAACGAACAACATGAAAACTTCAGCTAATAGAAGAAAACCTTTTGGCAGTGTAAATACGTCGCCGAAATCACGCAAATCCTATGAAAGCAGTTCAGGTTTAGGCAGCTCAAATGCACATGAGTCGCAACCCTACCGCGAAACTCAAGTCGACGATTCACTATTAACTGACTGCAATAGTAAAACGGTTTCAAAACTAACTAGTCGCACAAAAGTGTTTCTGTCTTCCGTTCTACGCTTCAAAAAAGCCATAAACGTCACAAAACGTAGAAATTCTTCTTCATGCAGCGATTTATTTGTCATTTAGGAAAATAATCACAACTACATTATAAACAAAATCAAAACTTCTAAGTATGCAACTAAGTAACAGACCAATTAATATTAAACTCCTCAAATAATAAATTAATTTTATTATCGAATATATTGTCCATTTAGCATACGAGAACACGATACTCGTCTGCTTCAATAATCAGGCAGACAAAACAGAATTTAAATTAAAAGTAATAACTGAAGTAAGGAAAATTTTAATAAGTTTTCTTATGTGCAGTACGTAGTTTCCAGGTTTCATATTTTATAAAAACATAATTTTTTGTTTTTGGTTTTTCTATATGCATTTGGTAGAAACTAAACTCTTTTAAGATGTAGCGAAAGCAATTTTGGAATCATTTTTTCTTCACTCGACTCGTTATCGACTTTTGTGCTGTAAGAAAATTTTTCTCTATTTAAGTTAAATTTTTACGTTTTAAACACATTGACTAATGCAGGCTACGCGACAACAAATTTAACCCTTTACATACTTAGCCAGCTTTTTAATAATTTTTAACATGCAAACTCGTCGTAATCGTCAACCATAATCGGCTGATGTAAAATTATTTATTTCACAAAGAAGCCTCGGGATTGCAAAGGCACCTACACTATTCCACTTTCTTAAATAAAATAAAATAAAATAAGTTTATACTCTCATTTTCAATTTCAGCCCTTTTCCCGTTGTCGTTCCAAAAAAAAAAAAAAAAACGAATAGAAATAGAAATAGACTTGAAATGGTCGTGTAGTCTAGAAGCTTTGTTACCCTTAAAATAATCTTTCTAATAAGGACTGAATATAGTCAGTAGCGTGCTGACTTCAATGTGTTTAAAACGTTATGCTAATAGATTTTCGTGCAACATTCCTTTTCCTTTATAATGTTTTTTTTCCAAATATAAAAATAATAATAATAAAATAATAATTATAACAATAACAATAATGATAGGGCAACATTTATATCAGAATAGATTAAGCGAATCTTTTCGGCATTGCCGAATCTTATACACTCTTCACCTAAATAGGAAATATCACATATATTTAATTTTATTTCTGAGATCTAAATTAAATATAAGCGGATAGGGGAATTAGGAGAAAAAGCATGGTAGTAGGGAAGACCAAGATTGTTACTAACTAGTTCTGGAGGTATGGAAATTTACTTATGATAGTTAAGTAAAATGTTCCGCAGAATAAAATTTTTGTTTTTGCTTAAAATTTTACAACTAAATTAATTACTGATGGCGCAGAGGCCTATTGGCTGATACCCCTAAATAATTATTTGTAATGTATTTTTTTAAGTAAAAGAGAATTTAAAAAAATATTTATTTTTTTTGCAGCTGAAAGCATTTGTAAGAAAATTTTAGAATAGTATAATAAATCTTGAACTTTAGAATTAAAGTTTCGAATAAAAGTTTAAAAATTATTTTATAAATATTTTTGCAAACTTTTTGACAGTTCTTTATGCATATTGCACAGCAAATTTTTATTGGCCCGTAGAGTCTACTTTTTCTATCTATGGTGAAGGGTACAGACACGCTTAAAAATCAACATATCGCAAAAGAAATAAAATTAAATTGTAATAATTAAGAAAGTTTTAAGAAACGGCACTATAAATGAATAAAAAACAATCATTAATATAGAATAAAAAATAGGCAATTGCTCACAAAGTTTTACAATATTTAATAAGATGGAACCTAAAGTGGGTTTTAAGGAAAATGTAACAGATCAACGTAAACAGGTAAACGAAATGAAATTATGAATTTAAAGAATATTATAAGGTTATTGCTCTTATGCAGACAATTGTAGATATCTTTAGGAAGATTGTAATGAAAAACAGCAATTCTGAATTTTTAATTATATTTTTAATTATTAAATGGAAGATTTGGGTATTTATGCTTCCATTGCTTCCTGCTTCAGCTGACTGATCTACGGAGATGCTAAAAGAACTGCAACTGAAATTTTCCAAAGAAGTTTCAGGCATGACAAACGTCACTAAAATATATATTGCAGCTTTATGTGCAAACAGCGGAAACAAAGAAGAATGTATTACCCAGCAAACAATAACAATAATTTTATAAAATTTGCATAGGCTTTCCAAGTTAACAGAAGCTAAAAGATAGAAATAAATAGAGTATAATTGTTCCACCCCTGAAATAAACCAATTTTACTATCATCACAAAAGGATGTACTTGTATTTAATTAATTTTAAATTTTCAATAGCCCAAACTAAACCATATGTTAACTGTTATCACAATCTGTGTGAAATGGCACAATGCCCTAAAATAGGGCAACTTTTGAGTGTAAGTACTCAGTCCACACACTTCATACACAAGCGCCGGAAGAGTGGCAGATGCTCAACAAAAAATTTTTTACATTGCAGCAACAAAAAAAAAGAAAAAGAAAAAGACGCGAGTTAAGAACACATTAAATCCCATTATATACAATTATTTTTTGTGATATATATATATATATATATATGTTTGTGGATATATTAAATTTGCAATAAATAAATTTCTTCTAAATTGGTTTTGCTTTTAAGCAATTGTAAAAATAAATTTTCTCAAAGAAATCCAAACATTAGAAAAATAACTAAAATTTTATTAAAAATTTTATTAAAAATTTTATTCAAAATTTATTTATTTTTAGTGTGTGTTTTGTATTATACTTAATGTTTGTGTGTTAATTTTTGATTACTAAAATAAGGTTGAAGAAACTTGAAATAAAGCATATACGTATGAAGCTCCTTCCCTAATAAGTTTATTATTTTAAGCGGTTAAATATTTTTAAGTAGAAAGACAGTTTTAAGAGTAAAATGTATATTTTCAGTCACTTATTTTCATTCTTTTTTTCTGTTAATTCAATATACATATATATGTATCTACATGTGTACACAGTGGTGGGCAAAATAATTGCAATTGTAGGTCTTATTTTAATTAAACGTGATTTAAATTTTTAAGGAAAAAAAATATTATTTCGGGCTTAGTGATTAATATGAAAACTTACAGAAAATTTATTTCAGCAATTTCAATATTCTATATGCATAAACCTATTACTTCATATTTATGACACAAATAAATAATTCTCAGCCACGCTAATAAGTATTTAATGAAGGATTGTGAAAGAGCAAACACTAAAGCCATACTATTATACAACAATGTTGCTAAATGATGGTTGACTTAAATGTTCCTGTGATACCATGGAAGCTCTAAGTTTACGAAAATTTTGATTAAAAACAAAAACTATCAAACATAGATTTTCAGTACCCAATATTACATTTCTTCCAGCAGGCATGACATATTTGATTTATAATGAGAATGCTTAGTTCAGGGAATGCCGGTCTTTGGCGAAATCGGGTGATGACAAAGCTTTTGCCTGTAAGTCAGTTTAGTACGTGATGGACATTTCGAATGATTTTCAAGGAGGACTAACGAGCATATGAAGTATAGGAAGCATGAGCAGGATATGTATATATTATTTCCTCCTTTACACACCGAATGTACCATTAATAAACACTCTCAATCATTGGCAGCTTTCGTATAGCAAATATTGGTAGAGTATCGTAATAAATTTCATTATATACTTTAAACAATTTGTTGCTTCCCAAACTTTACCGAGCAGGATACTGATGGGCTATTAAGTTCCATTTTAAAAAATATTTGTTCTCTGTTATAAATACATATATATTTAATTTATAATCGACCTTGAATCCAGATATATATTTTTTAAGTGAAAAATACATTTTCTACAGGATAATATTTGTAGGAATTTAGTACGTTTTAAATAACCAATTAATAATTTTGCGAGTATTGTGGCCACCACTGTATTTTAGATAATATCAAAAATATCTATAAAGATTTGTATTGCAAAATTTATACAAGAAATTTACTCTTTTACCAAACCAATAAAAAGTCTAAAATGCCGCAACATGTTGCTATAACTTTTAAAGCCAATGACGCATGTGTGACAGTGTGGCATTAAATATTTAAACAAATAGATTAGAAAACAAAACAGACATGAATAACATAGTTATTGGTTTGTCTTTAGTATCATAAGAAAACTATTATTCACACGAATATTTAAACTTTAATAACATATTTCAACATGCATTTTAAATGTGAAACAATTATAAATAAAAAATGAGAAAGGAAATAAAAAAATAAATGCAATTTGTTTTACTCAGAAAAGAGGGGACGTTCTTCTTAACAATTGCAAAAAAAAAAAAATTGTGTGCTTTTATTGTATAAATTGCGTATATTACGATTTAAAAGGCATATATAAAATTTTCAGCGACGCTCTCGTTTATAGTACAAGTCGCCTTAATTTATAAAATTAATTTTTTGTTCTTGAAGGCTCAAAATAATACCCACAACTAAAACAGAATTATTTTCAGATTTTTATATCGCGCTGAAAATTGAAAGGAAGTTAATTTGTTATACATAAATTCTTAAAAACCAATTGAGAATTACAATTACACGAGAATCTATTTTATTGTTCGTAATAGGCTGCCTAAATTTTTTAATGGATATTTTCTAAAATGCACTTTATTAGAAGAAATTGGTTTAAAGGAATTCTATATTCAGAAGCAAATAACATTTACCATAAAATTCCGATTTATGTGGAAACTAATTCGTAGAAAAAATATCTTTTATTAATAATTTATAAATTTCTTGAATATTTTCTCCACATTTAGCCAACAAAGTCACAATATGCCCTGAATATAAAAATCAAATTTTAAAATGTATCCGTATTATATTCATAAATATTTAACAGCGTCTGTCCTCAAACAATCTATTTTCACTTTCCAGAATTTGTAAGTAATTTGTACGCATTTTATCTACGTGAAAGTGTATTTAATTGTGCTGTGAATAAATTGAATGAGTATCAAAAGGACATTCAAGTACACTTTATTTATTATTTATTACATTGACATCTGAATATTATTAAATGAAATCAAAAACCCAAGAATCTGCATATTTTAAGATGCACAGACATCTATTGGTAAATGTAATAAATAAAATGTATTGGGGAAAAAATCAATTCAAATAAAATCTCATCAAGTTTATTGATGGTGCATTACAGTTGTAAATATAATTTAGTAATACGAGGGTAACTGGTGATCTAAAGAACTTCCGTTTTCAATGTTGATTTTCTAATTGCAAAAGCAGACATCAAGAACAAAAGTAGGAAATAAAACTTCCGAAAAGATTTACATCAAACGTTGTCGGCTGTGAATTAGTGGAAAACCCCATACGAATTGCATCTCACATTGTATATAAATTGTATTTCGTATCAAGAAATTTTTGCTCAAAGTTCATACTCAACAATTCTACAGATTAGCAATTCTAGCTAGTGTAGCCGCCTCATACTGGGGTCTATATTGGTTGAAACAAATTTCTCGGAAGATTGCTTTTCTGAGATTTTACAGAAAAAATTCTGTCCTCATAATAGGGGGAAATGAAAGAGGCCACAGACTGTTTTAAAATTCATTTCAATAGAACTCGATTCCCTGCAATAACAGGGAATTTACCTGTTTAGAAACGTTAAATAGCACAAATATTTATTTAGTAGGAGCCGAACACTCCATTAAAATATGAAATTTAAAAGCAACTCTTACAGTAATAAAGCTATTTGGCGTTCAATTAAACTCTTTTTATGTTTTGCTATAAAATATAACATAACATACTCCTATTTACTGAAGCTGAATACACACTAAAACCTTAAAGCATTTTGAACATGTCAAAGCTTTGCATACCGCTAATATATCAAAAGGTTTGCCAGCACTAGACAAATATTAAATTAGAGGATTAATTCAGTTAGTATGGGCACATGCTTCAGCTACAAACTAAATATTTCCTATTTCTTCGTAATCTGCTTTGAAAGCAAACATCTTAATGCTTGACATATACTATAAAATTTCATAAAATGTGTTAAGCCAGTTGGAAGAGCTTCAACCGCACTCTGCTTTAAAAGTATACGCGATAGCTTGGTTATGTAACATATTAAATTTCAATCAGCGTTGTCGTTGTATTACATATACTATAATTTTTGTATTTTGTTTGCAATCAATTCCTCATGACAGTGTCAACTTGTTTGTATGGTTAGAATTGATACACTTATTGCACTACATGCAAAGGATCCATGCGTACTAAAGCTTCAGCAAAATAAAACAATTTTTTAGATTTTTATATAGATTATAGATTTAGAATTGATAAGAATTTTATTTAATGAAGGACATTCGTATTCACTTGAATCACTTTCGGTGCCATACAACTCTACAGGTTTGGAAGCATTTCCATGCTCATATAGCCAGGAAAGGTGAGCTGAGACCAAAAAGCAAACTCTTCTTTAATCATCGAGAGCTCTTCTTTCGCACCCAGTTTTGCTCCCATAATATTAAGAACATCTACATATACGTCAGATGTGGCATTTGTAAGCAAAAGCAGAAAATCACTCATCTTGATTTATTTGAGATAAAGAAAATTATATTTTGAAATCCAAAAAAAATTTATCTTTAAACTTCCCACAAGAAAATCTTCTACAAGCAGAGGTTAAACTTCTATCTTATTTATTACTTCAATTTAATTACGTTTTCAGGGTTTAATTCTGAATTACTAAATTCAATGTAATATAGTGTGTCGATGATTCCGCCAAATCAAAAACCAATTAAGGAGAAAATAATTAAAACTCGACATTAATTTAGAGTTCGTCTTCCCATTAAGTATTTAAGGAGAATCATTTGAAGAGTATCATTTGAAATAAATATTTAAAAATATTGAAAACTTCAATTTCATTTTCGTGCACAAGAAAATCAATATATTTCAGTTCAAAGTACAGTTTAGATGCAAATATTATTTTATTTAAATGCTGCATCTATTCTTGTTAGCTTAAACTGACATCTAGTAACAGCTCCACCAAGACTACTCACCAGAAAATTATAAATCCTACTTTCCAATGTTACTTTAACAATGAAATTTTTTTTTTAAGAGAAGGAATTTAATTAATTTTATTTATGAAACATTTTTTTTAAAAATAAAATTATTCGTACACATTTTTTTCATTTTAATTAAAACTTTAAATCTTTGACTCAATTAAATTTATTCTTTTCACAATTAATTTGATTAGTGTTATTCAAAGCTAAAAGAAAAAAAAAACTTTAGTCGTTGAACCAATTTTGTTGAATATTTTTTCATTGAATTCTTTTTAAATAAATTTATTATATTTCATAAGTTTACTGAAATAATTTTTTTTTATATTTTTATTTGGCAGCACATTTTGGGCATTTGCATTGTATAGCACTGCATTGAGGCGTAGTTAGGAGAAAGGGGCAGTTGTAGAATTGATAGGCGGCGAGCCTCTGGTTTCAAGCTATATTTTTTTTTCTTTTTTGGTAGCCATTTTGTAAAATGTTTAAAACGTTAAATTTCGCCGATTAAGAAATGCTGCGAAAGAACAAGGAAGGAAGTGTTATGTGTTCAGCAAATCGGTTGCCCTTAAATATAAAATATAAAGTATCGAATATTTGGTAATTTATTTGTCTAACACAAGAGTTTTTAAAGCATATATCGCTTCCATGACCTCAGTCAGTTAGTGTTGACAAACTTTACAAGCTCAGATAACGTCAACTTTTGATTTCGAGCCCCTTTTTTTATCAAAAGCATTACAGAACATGACACTATGAACTTCATAATAAAATATGTTTTTCTAAAAAAGTTTCTCTGCAGTTTTAAAGTAATTTAATTTTCCTTTGTGATATTCCACTGTATTGTTTAAGTTCAGTTGATGTTGCAAGGAACATCGTAATACCTTCCGCGTACAAAAAATAAATAAAAAAGAATGTTATTTGCATTTCACGTTTTCATTTTTCATAAGATACGAGATTGATGAGATTATTTTTTGAGCTTTAAAGCTTTACTTTCCAAACCCAACTACTGCAATTTTTTTTATATATGTAACTGCTTTTACGACAAGTTAAATAGCTCTGTCGTTAGGAATTGTTTTTATTTAGATTTGATTTTTTAGGACGAGCAGATTGGTTTCTTTATATAAAAGCTAATAGTTAGTTAACCAGGCATTTATATCTTTCGGCACACCACGACATTTTTCATTTTTTTTTTCTTCCATAATTATTTTTGCTTACTTAATACAATTTAATTTTCTCTAACTATTTTTTTAATATTTTGCCTTTAATTACATATATATACATTTGTTCGAATTAACACTCCTGACACACCAGATTGAAAGTTTTCTTTGCAATTGTGCTTAAACGTTCACTCTTATTTCTTTGCGTATGAGCAATTTAATTTCGCTGTATGAAAAATGAACAATCATACGTAGAGGGGGACGGTAAATCTCTTTTCATATGATTTTTGGTTAAAAAAAGGAATTACATCAAATTGCGCTTGTTATGAGTATAATCTTCAACTACGACTATCATATAAAAACTACATACAACAAATAATAGTAAAAGATTTATTATCAACATGAGACCGCACTTACAAAATTATATAAATTTAGCAAAAAGTAAAACTCCCATTTGAAAGCTACTGAGACTGAAAACATTTTCTATAGATGTGGCAGGGAAAATGGAAATAATTTAATACTTGTAAAAGTATATTATGCAAGAAAAGTAATGTGTGTTGTCGAGCAAAGTGAAAGATATGCAGCATATTCGGTGAAAGCATAATATGTAAACTAGATGAAAAGCAACACCATCTGCATTTGTATATGCATTCAGTATTTATTCATACAATTTATTTCATTTTCTCCGTTTCACTACAATACTCGTATTTCCATGTGGCTTAGAAAGTTGTTTTTTAAAAAAAAAATCCCTTTTCCTTTTCCCTAGTTATGCTTACACAAACACATGCACACGCATACACTTTTCATTTGCTTAAAACAGTAAGAGGAAGAAATAAGATAAAATCTTCAAAATGAAGCAGCACAAATCGTATGAATTGTCATTGTTGATTTTTGTAGAACAAGATTTTTATGGGGATTCGTTGAAATGCATGCTAGTCTGTCTGAATATTTTAAAATTTTTTTTTTTTTTTATGTATTTACATAATGTATTGTGGCAAGTTCTCAGAAGTTTACTAAATTTTTATTTGATTCTGTATAATTTGCAGTTGAGTTTTTTGCATTTAAAGTCAATGAACTAGAAAGATAGAAAATTAGAAATGCATTTTATGATGAAGTTGTTGATGTTTACATTAAATATTTATTGATTTTTTATTAAATTAAATTACATATATTAAGGAGATATAATAGGGGTACTCGTTTAAGCTGTTAAAAGGCCGTAATATTAAAAATTTTTTAAAATATACAAGCAGCAACTTTATTCTAATAAAAGATTATATATTTTAGTTTTATGGAAAAAAGCCTCCAATATGCAGTAGTTTTGCGAGAAATACGAGGAACGAGTAGTTAAGGTTAGAAACTTGTGTGAATACCCTTAATAGTTTCTAACTAAAGAACACTGTAGCATTTAATGAAGTTTTCATTAACTGAATTGCTACGAACATTACATCTTTACTACACCATGACCCGATTAATTATACCGTATTTGTGGTATATATATATATGAGGATGTCGTCGATTGAACTGGCCGTTAGCTGGACTGCGAAAATAGTTGCTTCGAACTGTACCACTGCTGCTCATAGTATTAAAAATTACCAATACACTTTTCTCACGTGCTTAATGAGCCAACGTATTAATTGTTGTTGGAATGTTGCAGTGAAGAAATCTTGCATTATTTAACATTTACCAGCAAACAATTTACATCTGAACACACACCACTACACCTATAGCTCTTGCTTGATATGTATTGCATAAATAGTTTTCCTTGGCTGCATGGATTATAATAAAGTAGACTACAACCAGACTGTAAACATAGTATCAGATGACTAGAATACAGAAATAATATGTTATCACGTGACGTGACTAGATTATAAGTAGACAATAAATATGTTACCACCAGAGTATTTATATGCCTATAGAATATACGAGTGCATGTGTATGCCAAAATATTTGTTATTTTATGAAAACTGCCGTCTTCAAATAGCAAAGATGATTTTCACTGTTTTGTATATCAAAACTCATTAAAATTCCAAAAAAAAAAAAAAAAAAAATTAAATTAAATTTGAGTTAAAAATACACTGAAATTAATTGATGTAGGGTTGATAGCTGCTATGCGCACTTTACTACATGCTAAATGCAGAACATCAGGAAGCCTTTAGGTAAATGTTTTCTTAGAAGAACTGGAGGTTTAAGCAGCTTTCGATTACAGTTAATCGAGAAGCTTGATAACATATAAGATTAAATACATAACGACACCAATTTAAGTAAATTTTCACATGATTACAATTACAGCTTATTTATTTTAAAAATGATACCAAAGGTAGATATCAGAGCCTTAACGCCGAATAGGTTATGATAACATCATAAATACGCTACGGTCAGATTGCTATGAAGCCACAGTAATTAAAAAATTACTAGACATATTATACGTACTATTATACGTATGGAAAATTATACTACAAGCAGCCTACAACATCAATATGATTATATTACAAGCACATACATATATGACCAACTGCGTGTAAGGAATGCCGGAGTCATGGTGAGTAGGATATTATTAAGTTTTATGAGAAATATGTGCTCTCAGAACTCCATGTCATAATATGTTTACCCTAAATGTGTAGTAAACTATTGCTTACATTGTTTTTAAGTTTATTGTTGCTTGACTTGCATCTACAAGCCCAATAAGTACACTGTGTGCCAGAATGCAATAACTCACATTCATTTTTTTTTTAACTTTTTATTTATGATATTCTAGTTGGAAAAACTTTTTCTATTACATTCAATTACCATCAACATTATCATCACTACATTTAAATATACAAATTTTATAATTATATTTTATCATTAGACAATAAAAAATCAAACCCGGTCTGTCTTACTGCAGTTTTGCCAGCCAGCTTTTTCCGCCATGACTGCTATTCCATCCAACTGGTTTCTTTGCATCGTAAACTACTTGACATAATTATTCTTATTCTGTTTTAAGTTTGTTCCGTAACAAAGTCACAAGTTTGCACCAGTTTATGCTCAGAAAAATAAAGTCGCACAGGCTCATGCATATTGTGAAGATACTACAATAGAATGATGTGATAATAATGTAAATTTTTCACAGGATTTTGCAAGGAAGCAGAATATTTGCAAGAAAAAATTCTCTCCGAAGAATTTAATTTTTCCGCAGCTTGAAAACAAACTTTTCTCTCTAAGCAAATTTAAATGAAAAATTTACAGAGACAACAGGAAATACTCGTTACCTTTAAACGGAACCAAAGTTGAACAATAAAATTAAAGTCTTTGGAGTAGTTTTAATTAAAATGTTTTTCATTAATATTTATTTTTATTATTATTTTTTTTAATTTAATATTTATTTTTCATTGTTATTTCTTACATGTTATCTTTATAATTATAACCAGTTATACTTGATGAACTTCATGAACGATATTATTAGTTTGGCAGAGGAAGGGAATAGAAAATCTTTTGCATTTGTACTGCAACCATATTTAAAATAATTTCTCATTAAGAATATCCTTCCGCAAGTTCCTTCAAGTAAATAGAAGCACTCCTTTTTGTAGCCTTTCAATTATAAATAATTGAAATATTTTTTACATGCACTTTTCTTTCTAGAGAAAAACAAATCCTATGAAATCTGTAAAGTATTGAAGGCTGAATTCCACCTTTCTGGTGCAGTCATAGTTATAGTAAACATTTGCTTAATGTTACATGATACTTTAATAAGGACTTTTATTTCCTGCCGTAAAACTTTTTATATTTTCCATTTTAACTATCGCAACGTACAAACAATGTTGCCGGTTTTGTGAATTTCATACCGAATAAAGGATTTTTGCAAGGCGATTTTTTTCTTTTAGATTTTTGGAAATTTTAATTAAAAAGTTGTCATAGCAGTAAACATTTACATAAAAACCAAAGCAAACTGAAAATTATTTTTCAAATGCTTACCAAATGAAATATATGTTGGAATTGTTAGATATTTCTCTCTCTCTCTCTCTCTCCCTAAAATGCATTTTCATACAAGTTAATTAATTCGCCAATGAAAAAATTTTTAACTTTTTCATGTCATGAGCTGATGAGAAAAGACAACTCAGCTCATACATCTTCTTTCGCTTCTTTTGTAGCAGTATTTCATGGGTGTGAGGAAAAAAAGGATCAAATGTTACCTAATTCAAGCTGATATCCTCGTCTAGTGTCCATTTATCACAATTACGGCAAAGAGTATTTCATAGGTAGGAGATTTGACCCTGAGTGCGGTCTTAGAAAAATATACATAATTCATTTACGTGTACTTCAATAAAAAATGTATGGAAATATTGGCATAGAAATAGCATTATTTTATTTGTAATGAAGTAAGGTGATTTTGGGTATATAAATATTTTCATTTGAGGATAAGGTTTAAAAACACCGGCAGCCCTGCACACCAAACTAGATATGTTTGCTTTGCAGATTTCACACTGAGTGTGGTCTTAGAAAAATATACATAATTAATTTACGAGTACTTCAATAAAAAATTTATGGAAATATTGGCTTAGAAATAGCATTATTTTATTTGTAATAAAGTAAGGTGATTTTGGGTATATAAATATTTTCATTTGAGGATAAGGTTTAAAAACACCAGCAGCCCTGCACACCAAACTCAATATGTTTGCCTGCATCTTGGAAAAATAGAAATTAGAAAGAGATATAAAATTACATTGGCAATGTCTTCGAGGATATAAATTTTCGTAAATTCTAGAAAAGAAAAATGTACTCCTATATTTTTTAGTTTACTGCCTTTCACTTTGCGTTAAGAAACACAACATCTCAATAACTGGCAATAACATTAATGTGGCAATTCATGCGGCAACAAGTTTATTGGGTGGCTGCATTATAAAGATAATTTATTTTAAATACTCATATAAACTTACTATTAATATAGCAGCAAATCAAACATTCAGAATATTAATGAGCTTGATATGTATAATGAATTGGACCAGTTTTCTTTGTATATATTTTTTTTAACAGCCTTTAAAAATTTTATTGTTAAATGTATTTTCCAATAGTTTATTCTTAAATATACTCGTATTTGGTTTTAAATTTGCTTACTTTTTTAAAATTTACTTTAAGATAATTTCTTAAGCTGTGCTATTTTAGAATTATTCTACAAGTTTGTTCTTTGCAAGGTACTTTCTACATAATTTTTTAAAAAGCACTCATTTAAAAGTTTTCTATAATGTACTTTCTTCAAGTGTACTCTTTAAAAAGTTTTCTTAAAATCATACTTTAGAAAATGTTTCGTATTAATTTGCATTTTCCTGCAATGTACTCGTACTTTTGAAGATTTTTTTTTTTAAGGAATTCCTTAAAAGCTGATTTCCAGATTTTATTAAAAATATTTCGTTAAGACGTACCCTTTTGAAATTTCTTTTAGAGGCTCTTCCTTAATGGTTAGAAAATTTACAAAAAAAAGTTGCCGAAAATTACTTTTTAAAACTTTACTTTATAATAATGTATTTAAAAAAAATCTGTATTTCAAAACAATTTTTAAGTGTATACATGAAGACATTGTAATTGGCGGGATATTTAGGGATTACCTGCAGATTCTTCTATAACTACCCGCTAGCTTAATTTAATTGCCAGCAATTTATCCTCCACTAACAGTTCCTCACAGACTTATGAACACCATGGCAATAAAACGTTCAGTCTTCACATTAACAAAATAAAACGAAGCACGATAAGAATTCCTTTCTAAAAATCTTCAGGAATATTATTAAGCCAAATCCTTAGAGAAAATGCCAATAATTTTGTTAGAACTTAACAATGTATTTCGTGAAATACTCCAAGACAAGAACAGCACAGTTTCATGATTATTGTTATTAAACAAGCCATCTAAACATTTGGCGTTGGCTGTAAATTGTGTAAAAAAGTGCACGGCCTGAAGTGTTAAAGCATAGGAAACGCCACACAATTTAATTTCAACCACACCCGAGAAACAATATGTTGTCTCTTCTGCTGTGAACTTATAAAAACCGACTCTAATAGTAATGAGCTTGTAAATAATTTTATTGATCATAAAAAAGGCAAAATTAATAATGTAGAGTCTTGTGCCACGACAGATAACTGAACATGAATTAACACACAAATTAGTTTCGACAAGCAGACAAAGTAGAAGCAATTAAACCACTTGCAGTTGTTTAAATATCTTTAGCCCATAAAATATAATTAAATTCCGCAAAAACTTAAACTAAAACTTAAACTAAACTGAAATATTCTTTGATATTCTTCTACTGCAGAGTTTATCTGGCAGCTTGTCATGTAAATTATATTGCCACAGCACTTACACACACCACCACATATATACTTATATATATATATTCACACATAATTCAACCATGCCATTAACAAAAAGAGAGAGAAAACTCAATGAGAGTTTTGATGTTATTGAATCAAACGCTAATAATAAAAACAAAAATGAAAAAAAATGTAATAATTTCACATAAGAGTTATAAGTAAATAAAGAATACTTTCTAGTGGACAAAAGAAAATGTCTGAAGGAAAAAAAGTAGAAGCCATTAAAGCACTTGTAATTGTTTAAATATCTTGCCAACAGTGATAACAATTATGATTGATTTCTTCGTTTATTATTTAGATATTCCATTTCAAATATCAAATTTTGAATAGCTCATTAGTAGCCATTCAGTATCTTCAGGGATTAAGAAATTTTAATTTTTATTTAAGTTTTTTAAATTTTAATTAACGTATTCAAATAATACAAAAAATATAACACTTCAGTCACAATTCTATTATAAAAACGGTCTCAGTGCCAGTAATTCAATTTAATTATAAAGTTGAACATTTTTGGAATAAAATAATAGTCCAAACATAAATCCTTTTTCCATACAATTTATCTACATATCACAATTCTAATATGCAAAGGTCCCAAACTAATATTTTACTTATTTACACCAGAATAAAAAAACTTTACATTGATTTCTAATTGATCGTTTTTATAATTCAATTTTAATACATAAAAATAGGATTAAGCCTTTTTTTACTAGCAGCACTGCAGCCCGTGGCATACTTCTTCTGATGATGAATTTATAAACAGGTCAAATACAAAAACTATCTCCATAAAAGTTCGGGAAAAGTTTTTTCGGCTTTCCAAAAAAGGATTCCACATAAATGGGGTCACCGAAATTAAAATAATAAACAATTTAAAAATTTGTTTTTATAAAAAAAATACTCTACAAAGTAGTAGCGCTGTACTGACATAAAAAATAATTATTTTTCAATATTTTTAACTAAAAATACACTGGCATTATCAATAAAACAAACTGGTTCTATTATTCAACTTCAATATTCAAATAAGACTTCTCATTCTGAGCAGGAAATGCTGAAAGAAGACAGAATAGGGATTTTCATTCCTTTGCTATTCAACTAGATCCTGCAAAGTTGACCGAAAATCATTCCCTTTTATTTATATTTTTCCATTTGAACAATTCACACGTATTTTAAACACTTTCAAATTGCGCATCATCTTCAAGTGAACTATTTTTCAATATCGAAATACTAAAGAAAAAAAAGAGACGATTTATACTTATTTTTTCTTTCTCAATAATAAGAATGATTCCGGCAGAATACATTACATGAGTAGGCCACTCTTCGCCGAGCACTGGTCTTAGAAAAAAAATCAAAATACAGTTTATAAACCGTTTCCGTGAAATGGGATACAGATTCTTTTTTTTTTTGCAAATTCCACAGTTTTTCCCATTTGCAATACTTGCGCAGCAGAAACGCAGTGCAAATAGTCACCAGAATCACGTTACCAATGACAATTACCAACTGGTAACCAAAGTAACCCAATGACAGAATATATACAATTACACAATAGCACTTCTGAAGGGAATTTAAATGTGTGCAAGATGCAATTCTGCATGGGTATTACATTGCAGTAAACATTTCAAATTCAATTATATGTTTGCAAAGGGCAAACAAAATTCGTAATTATTTATACATGTCAGACATAAAACGAAAAGAACAAGAATGGTAACAACAAGAGGATACGCAGCCACAGGATGCAATGCTCAAGTTAAATAAATATGAAAGGAAATAATTGAAAGTGAAATAAAATACAAACAATAAACGAACCAACTAAATAATTAAACAGACAGGATTACAACAACAACAAAAATAATAATAATTTTATTAATTCAAATTTATATAAAATTCGCTAACTTCAGATGTGAACGGAAAACTACAGGGAATTTAATCATAATTCATAATTTCAGTTATTTAACAGTTAATAATTATAAATTCATGTACTTGGGGAATGCTTTACTATCACAGAGGCCAATAAGCAGAAGCGAAAACAACTTTTCATACGACTAAAAACAATTATTGAAAAAGTTTCCTCTGCGGCAAACCTCAAAGGAGTCGTATAATTATTTAGGTTGCGTTTCATTGAAAAATTGAAAAATAAATTTAAATAAACACACTGGAAGTGATATTAGCTGGCTTTAAATTTTAATCCCTTCAAACCACATAATAAAATTATATTTCTCATAAGTGTATAGATTGCAAATAAAACCGAACATTAAACAAGAAGTTATAGATTAAGAAAAGAAAAGACTAGATGTGGATCGCCTCAAACCAGAGCGTTGTAAGATTTTGTGTCATGAAATGAAATAAAACCATACTAAAGAGTTTCATTTTGAATTCTAATGGACAGCCAAATACTTTTTTACTGTTATCAAGATCACGTATCTCTCAGTCTTCTTATGTCCCATATTGGACCAGCGTTTGCTACTATGAGAAGAGAAATGAGCACCCAAAAGAATAAATTTAAAAATAAGGTCAGGGGGGTTACTATGTATTTCGATTCGAAAGTACGAACAGCTCGAAAGTTGTTTTCGTTCCGAATTTAAAACCCTACCATGTAACATTTACGGAACGAACAAAAAATGTTGCCACTAAATTAAATAATTTTGGCATTACTTTCGAATGGATTATTCATCATTGGCAGCATTTATTAGACAAAATGACAAAACAATAAAAATAAAAAAAAAAAAAAAGAAATAAGTGAACGTTATAAATTCAACTTTTAGTAATTCATAATTTTTTATAATTTGGTTTTGTGTAATAATAACAATAAAACAATTTATAAAATATTCATTTATTTATTTTCACAGAAGTTTTTTACTTATTAATTTATAGGAAAGAAAAAAAAACTTAAATTGTTATATAACATACTTAAATACTACACAACGATAACACGAGAATATATGACCTATAAAATACGACTTCTTTCAATTTCTATCATCTCCCTCTTTATTTCAAGCTTTGCCATCTTAATTTGTTGATTTTCTATACTTAACTTCCTTTCATGTTCGAATTTATTTTTATTAAGTTTATAATTTTTTCTCTGCTTCGTATTAATATTTTTCCCAGTTTTTCCCCTATTAAAAAACACATTTATTAATTTTTTATTTATTAATATTCATAAATTTAACAATTACTTACATTTTCAGCGTTCCGTGTCGATATTTTCAATTATTTCGTTTTTTTTTTATGTATCCGTTAGCTCAAAATCAAACGAACACAATTTCCTACTTTCGAGCGAGATTGGCATTTAAATTCGTAATACATAGTGAGGCGAATCCGAAAGTAGAGTTGCCATTTCCGAAAATTGGATATGGCTACTCGAAAGTAGGAAAATTATTTACGAATACGAGTTAGATGGTAGGAAAAATCCGAATTCGTAAAATTTAACTTTCGAATCGAAATACATAGTAACCCTCCAGTTCTGAGTAAAAATTGTAGTATTAATATTGAATAAAAAAATCCGAATGCCAGCTGTATTGAAAATCTTTGCTAACACTGTAGTAAGTGTTCTAGTAATCATTCCCCTTCCTTCACAATCAGAGCTATTGATTTTTGCGCAGCCCATTTTATGTTTTCGAGACCAACTAGTGAAAACGCTTCGAATACCAATTCTATTATCACTTTAAATAAATTGAAATTCCTTTTCGATTGAAATTGGCAAATAATTACAATCGGTCTTCACCTCCAGTTGTGCTTTGGGACATTCTTAACAATGACATATAATTAATTAAATACTGGTAAACCATTTTCTCTTGTACTTGTATATTTTTGTTTCTCCTGGAAATGTCTAAATTTCTATGCTTTTATTTTTTTGAATTTTTCCAATTTATTTTTGACAATAAGCTCTTGGGAGAGGTAAATTAAATTGTGTTTTGAACAGCCATTTCTATGATGTGAGTAGACTGTATTGTAGGCAATCTCAAATTTTCTTACAAAGTAAAATTTATTAGAATTAAATTGAGAATTATTTTTCATTTACATCGATACGGTTTTTAAGTACAATTCGTTTTCATTATATATTTTAGTATTAACAAAGTTTGTCTAGAAGTTGATAAATTAATTCTACAAATAATTATTAATTAATTATTTAAATCAGTAATATAAATTATTTCAATTAGTCATCATAATTTTGATATTATTAAATGTTATATTTCTAAATTAGCTAAATTTTATTCACTTGCATGACGATCATTCCTATTAAACTTTTATTTTCGGTCTTATAAAGTGTTGTGCCTTTTTACGACGAAATTATATAATAATGTGATGAAGAATTGGTTCAATTATGAAAAAGGAGGCAGTTCAGTGCTTTCTTTTTAAATGAAAATATTTATTTCTTCTCTAGAAATTAAAATATTTCAAAACATAATTGTTCACTTTAAAAGCTTACAAGTGTTCCCTTCGCATTACTGCGTGAAAGTTTTTTTTTTATGTTATCTTAATCGTAATCACCCACGTGAAATTTTAATTGACTTTCAAGCTTGTGTTTTTACAGATGGGCGTTTAAAGTTTATGATTGGAAATGAAACAAACTACTGAAAATAATATTAAAAAAAAAAATTGAAAAAACACACATCCGCCCTAAGACAATTTTGTAGTGTACCATGTCATCATGCAGTATGCATGACAAACACATACCAACTTCAACCAAGTAGCTCAACCAACATACGACTTGAGCTATATCATGTTACAAACATTGAATTGGGTCATTATGCATTATTGTATGACACACATGCAAATGTACACACTTGACACTATACTTTTACCAATAATTACAAAATAAGCAAAACATTGAGTGACTCGAGAATCACTCAATACTAGACTAATTGCATTATTTTCATAAGTAGTATATAAGCCACGAATTTTGTAAATAAAGATTAGATTATTCTGAGACATTAATTCGGCGCTTGTTGCCTTTGTGTTTTATAATCTCAAATTCTTTTGGCAGTTCTTTTGAACGCCTACCAAATAGGCTGATCTCTTCGACAGCCGTATAAACATTAAACGAAGACTATAGGTAATCCTTCACTTTGCGACCCTTTTCAAATAATAAACCTTTACATGGCGATCCTGCCAGGAGGACCAGGTACTGATTAAAGTAGAGAATAGAAAGAAAAACCAGAGTCCGTATAAAGGTCCATATAATATAATAAGAAGAAACAATGTAAACACAGTAATTAATTATAACGGGATAGAAAAAGAAATACATAACAATAATCTAAAACCTTATTACCCACTTTAAGTAAGAAATAATATTAAATTATATAAAAATACCTATAGTACATTATATATTAAACGCTATAATAACGTTGTAGAATAAGAACTCCTTATAAGAATATAAATGTTTAATTTTATTATAACCTCATAGAATAAGAAAAATTTCTCCCATAAATTTTCTCTTAAGGGTAAGGGTGTAGTGTACCATGTCATCATGCAGTATGCATGACAAACACATACCAACTTCAACCAAGTAGCTCAACCAACATACGACTTGAGCTATATCATGTTACAAACATTGAATTGGGTCATTATGCATTATTGTATGACACACATGCAAATGTACACACTTGACACTATACTTTTACCAATAATTACAAAATAAGCAAAACATTGAGTGACTCGAGAATCACTCAATACTAGACTAATTGCATTATTTTCATAAGTAGTATATAAGCCACGAATTTTGTAAATAAAGATTAGATTATTCTGAGACATTAATTCGGCGCTTGTTGCCTTTGTGTTTTATAATCTCAAATTCTTTTGGCAGTTCTTTTGAACGCCTACCAAATAGGCTGATCTCTTCGACAGCCGTATAAACATTAAACGAAGACTATAGGTAATCCTTCACTTTGCGACCCTTTTCAAATAATAAACCTTTACAATTTAGAAGAAAAAACTTTTTTAATTGCACCGAAACTTAGAAACTTTCCCCATTTTAAACTTAACCATGTTAACCAGCTACCACTCCCCCACAGATTAGCAAAGTCTTGTATTATAAACACTCTACTCCGTAATAAACATTTAAATTTTTTACACTTTAACACTTCTAGTATTTCCCCCCTAAAGAGGATAATATTCTACATTTATTTTACCTCTTCCATCAGCTTTTTATTCAAATTAGCATGTATGTTTGTTTGATCCAAATATTTTAAGCAAACAAAATAAAACTCTATACACACGTACACACAGTCTAAGTAAACGGCATTCATTTGAAAAGAGAAACAACACCAGAAATACACAAAAGAAGAAAACAGACACACTGCGCTTGCTGTAACAATTGCACAGAAATATTCAGCCACACGTATGGAATATATTTTTCGTTAATGTGCATGCGGCGTTATAAAAGTGTATGTTTGCATGAATGTGGGGGCGTGCGTGTATGTGTGAGAGTGGGTTATTGCTTAATAGTTAGCATTAGTGAAGCGAAGCTATGCATGTTTACATGGTTGTGTACCAACCATAGCAATTAAACGTCTAAAGAGAATTGCAATAAAAGTAATAAACATTTGCACACTTACACACACACCGTCACACTCAAAATTCCACATTTTTCATTTCTGTGTTAAAAAAAAGAGTAGCAGTTACAATAACAACATTATGGCATGACAAAATTTAACTGCTATTACAGAAATTAATGTTCGAAGCAGATCCCAAACAAGATATGTGTGTATGTGTGTGCATGTATGTTTGCATGGAAGTGGGTTAGTAAAGAGTAAAATTAAAATGGAAAGTGAAGTAAAATGCCACTTTTAACATATGGTGGAACAAATGACGTCTATGCCAAGATAATGAAGTAGGCAAATAAGGGGAACAAGAAACAAGGATGAATGCAAAACAAGCATGTCCATATGAAAATGTATGCATAAAAAATGGAAATAATATGAGTGTGCATTTGCATTTAAATTAAAAAGGAAAAAAAAACTTTTATAAATAATGTGACAAAATGATTTAATGTGATGTTTCACTTTTTCAAGAAATGTAAACAGAGTTTTCAGTTGTTAAACAGTAATAACAATAATCCTCTGAGGATATGTAAACGCAAGGAAGCAACCAAGCAATAAACAAAAGGAAAACTCAGCCAAATATTTTTTATTAAGATGGGTGATTTGCATACCACAAAATGAAGGAAGAAAGTTAAAGCATATGAGCAAATATAGCAATGCGATAATGGTCAGAGACCATTTTTACTCCGTAAAATTCATATCTATTTGTAATTGTCCAAGCAACAGCTTTATCGATTACTGGCAATTTATTTTTGTTATTCCATATAAATAAAACTTGAGGCAATAAAATTTTGCTCCGAAAGCGATAGTTTTTCTTACAAATTTTCATCATTTTTTTTCAACAAAATATGACAAGAGAAGAATTTAAACATGTACTAAATTTCCTAAATGATTCGTAAAATATAAAAAATTCAAATGATTATAAATACATTATTAATATTCTACTGAATGGACTATTAATTCTCTGAATTATAGCATTTTAAATATCAAATATAAGGAGAAATTAACTTATGAATTTTAGTCAGAAATATTTTTTATTATTCTTTAAATTCACATTTTCAAACACAAATTGAGAACAAAACTGATACGGAGATAAGACGCTTCTAAATCCATTCATTGCATTATCAGCAGTTTTTAAAATTTTTACCAATATTCAAAACGAGAAAAAGAAAATAAATAGAAACCAAACAATTCGTAAGAAAAAGATTTTGGAGTTAAAATAACCATGGAGGTTATAACACTCTAAAATACAACATGGTTTTCTATTGAAACACGAAACTTAGATCTTCTTGCTGTCACACAAAAATTTATGCGGATTGGACTTTATATTTAGACAACTTTTTTGTTGTCCATATTTGGCCCAGATATTGATAATTGAAAAATATGTCACACTATTTAATATCATGTTACCAAGAAAACAAAGTCCAGGACCCCTTAAAGCTCGCAAGTACAACGGCATATTAAATATACATGTCACATATACATATAGTGTAAGTAATGTAATTGTTTATTTTCTTTCAAACAAAAGTGAAAAATATTAAATACAAAATGTATACAGTTCGAGTAAACAGCGAAAGATACGAGTCAACATTTTTCGTTACTTTAGCTTTTATTTTTATATTATAAAAAAAAAAATACAAATACAAAACAAAGTGTATTATGTGTTTCTTTTTTGTTGCTTACAAATAAGGAAAAAGTTCAATAAACTTTTAAACAGAAATAATAAAACGTTTTTTGCACTTCTTTGTTATCACTGTAAGCTGTCGTAAGCGAACCCCATTAGTGTATGAGTATCAAAGCAAGGACATTGACGGAAGTCTTTACAGTAACATGGACTTAAAATGGCCAACCTTTTTTTAAATTAAAAAAAAATTATGTATTATAGTAATTATAAAGGTATAAAGTTGTAAAGAATTCAGCATACTCGTAGTAAAAGGCCGAAGCACTAAAGCCAAATTTAAATTGCTCTAAAATGTAATTTTTTTATAATTCTATGCGTAATTTATATTTTGTTGTTAAGAATTAATTGCTTGTGATAAGTCCTTTATTGCCCCAACTAACTTAATTAAATAATGAACTTTTCAGCCATTTTTGGTATGCTTTTAGCTTTATTTGCCCTCTTTGACTTGCTCAATAATTTAGTTGGATGTATGTTGTTAAAATTGTTACTTGTTTGCAATTAAATTAGGTTATTTCTACTAGATCGTGTGCCCATCTAAGTCAGTGTTGCCAAAAGCAGAGGGATGTCTTTATTTTTGACATGCAATAGCAGATGACACTGAAGAAAGAATAAAAGCAAATTTATATTCTGTAACAACTAAATTTTAAATTGTTTTAATGGTCCATGTCTTTTTGACTGAGTACTACTTGCATTTAATAGGACCACATTTTCATTACATTTGCCTTAACTGCGAGACGTTTATGTTTTAATTCATATATTTCTTTATCTTTCTCATACTTAATTTTTCTCACTTTCACGATATGCTATCCACTAAGTTGTTTGTATCACATAATTCTATAAATATCAATAGAGGCAATTCTCCAAAATGCCTTTGCACGTAGCATTCGAAAAATTACAAAAGAATGCCACAAATAGGAAGTCACCAATTTCAAGCGCTGCTACTTTCATTGTCACTCTCATTCATCTGCTTTATTTTTTCCAATCTCTAAGCATCTGCCCCAAACGCAAAGAAAAGCCCCGCAATAAAAACCAGGAAAACTATATTCTAACCAGAGAATGACAAACAGTGATGATGCCCCTTGAGAAAAAATAAAATGCTTTCATTTGAAACGAGGTCGTTTTGAAGCAAACTTGTATTCGTACAGCAATAATCAGTAAGTGAGTAAGTGCATGTCTCTGTATGAATACATATGTATCAACTTTTTGCTTCTTCGAATTGAGCTTTTAAATGACAATGACATTGTTATTAAATACAATATTCTTTACAATTAAAAAAACACTTTATGTGTGTCAGAAAAACAATGGTAGTGGCAAAATGAGATTGAGGAATCTTTATAACTATTAAGCGAATCTATACTCGTATAATGTAAAAATAAATGTAATACAGTATTGCTATTATATTTTATTACTTTAATGTATTTATACGAGGGCAGATTTGTACATAAAAAAATCTTGATTGAAAACCTCAAAATGTATTTATTTTAAATTTATTAATTATTTAAAACTCGGAAAAAGAAAAAATATTTATTTAATATTAACAATTAAATATTTATTTAATATTATTTAATTAATATTTATTATTAATAGGAAATTTTTAGGGAATTTTCATTCAACATTATTTGCAGTAGAAAACGTTTAAAAACAAAAGAACAGTATTTAAATTGAAAAACTAACACTATTTATGTAATATAATGTTTTTAAATCGTATATATTAGAAAGAAAGAAATATTTCCGATCGAGTTTTAAAAATTCCATGTGTGTTTTTACAAAGTGCATTTGTGCACTATTGTATCATTTCCCAAACATAAATTTCAATGCATTAGAAAAATAGACATAATTAAATTTAAACAAATATTTCCCGTGAAACCTCCATAAGCGAAGACTCAACATCAAAGAAACCTTTAAATATTTACTTATACTTCTCTTCCTTGTACCTCTCTAAATATATCACATGCTCGTAACAATGATAAATTTTTTTAAACGCTTTATTTATTTATTTTTATTTCTGCCAAACCTGATTTGCTGATCGTCAACAACATTTTCTTATTAAATCTGTTTATACTAATTCTTTTTTGAAACTTTTTACTGTAATCAATCAATTTGTGTCGTACGTTTATTGCCTTATAATATGGTTGCTTTCCAATTGCCCGGATGAACTTGGCGTCAACTTATAGCAGCTCTTACTGTACGTGTCCTTTTTTTGGCTGCACTGCTTCTAATCAGTAAGCAGTAATAGAAATCAAATATTTTCTTTCTCTAGAAATATTACTTTATTAGTTTTATTACTGTAATCGTTTTTCAGAACTAGTAATAATAAGTTTGTTTAACATATCACACATCTTAATGGTATTAATTGGTAAGTGTTGATGAGAAATAATGACAAATTAAGTCAGATTTACAATATTTCATGTTGATGTTGTGGCGATAGTTCAATTGCAAAATAACAACCGTACAACAACAAGAACAAACCACATTGAATATAAAAATGAAAACTTTTTTACAGATTGGCAAATAAACCAAAGAAATGAATATAAAATCAATGAATTGAAAATACTCGTAAT
Source organism: Ormia ochracea (assembly GCA_963402855.1). Taxonomy (NCBI): domain Eukaryota; kingdom Metazoa; phylum Arthropoda; class Insecta; order Diptera; family Tachinidae; genus Ormia; species Ormia ochracea. The sequence continues at coordinate 54,534,795 of OY727107.1, forward strand.
AATGAAAACACTATACAGATTAAGTTTTCTTTATTCAAAGATATTCTATTGAAAACGCTTGAAACGTTTACTTTTATTTTTCATTTTTTTTCATTTTCATTTTTCAATCACTTCAGACACCAGTTGAGTTCTGTTCTAATTCGAGAATTGATTTCTTATCGATGTGATACAGGTAAATATGTCGACATGTGCTATTTAGTATTTCTATTTATACGTGAATTGAAATTTGAAACCAGAAGTCGTACCGTTCCTCCTTGTACGAATATGTGTTCATTCTCTATATCATCTTACAGTGGGTTAGCAGTCAAATAAATGTTAAGAATTTCCTGAAATTTGCAGGAAAAATTGTGTTTCCGAAAAATTTACTTTTAAACACGCGTTTCGAAAAAGCAAATACAATATAAATTACAATTTAAGAATTAGTAAAGAATTAGGTTTTGCTGGAAGCAAATTTCGAAAAGAGTTTGAAAGAAGTCTTTTTGAGATGGATTTTTTTAAATGGCTCCTAAATAATATTTTTATTGCTTTCATAAAAACTAACTTTTGCAAGACTTGCTTTTGCTTCTCACTATTTTTCATGAGGCAAATACTTTTTATTGTTGTGGAAACATCAATCTTTAAATGACTCTTTAATCCATACTATAGTTAGTGGAGTATAAGCGGCTGACAAATATTGGCAATTCTTCATACACAGTCTCTGTGCAATAATTTTTTTTTTCTACAACAATTGCCCAGCACATTTAAGGAACATTTATTTGATTTTATGTCTACCTTTATTCTTTGGATGGAAATTTGCCATCCGTTTGTATTGGTTGCGGTAGAATGCTAGAAGCTATACAGGTAGAACAGTTGGAGCTGGAAAGTTATTGAACTCCAATATGTTTTATATATCTGTTCATTTGCCTTTTTCATTTTTATTTTCGCTTTTCAAGCTTTTTGCTACGGCTTTTTCTTTTAATACGAAAATTTAACCATATTGCAACATGTTTTGAAGGGTACACAGTTAATCGTCGTTCCGATAAGTTGGCTGTGTGAATTGCTGATTTCAAAATGAGTTAAATGGTTTTATGAACTTCCAGAGGCTATAACCACTCAAATACAGAACCTCTTTATTATTGTTTAGCATGATAATTATGTGTTAAACAGTGTGAGTTGTTACGAAAATTTTAATTTCTTAAAATGCAACATTTCAGTTCATTATTTTATCTTGTGTAATTTTCTTTAATAGTTACAAAGCGGCTGTTGCCCTTACTTTTATCTATACACTTTGTAACAGAATAATTTATTTAATTCATCTTCTTAATACATTTCAACTTTCCTTTGATACAGGCAGACTTTTTATTCTCTCTTGTAAGTATTAGTTTTTGTTTGATTATAAACGCTACGAACAGGCAGACATGTTGACATCCAGAGTAAATACACTCACTGTCTAAGCAAACATCTTAAGGGCATTGCACCAGAAAAAACTGCTTACACATTTATCTTGTCCTTAATAATTTCCTCTCGAAGAAATTGCTGAAGCCCTTATGAAACGATAGGTATGGTTTACTATTTTTTTTTTTTTTTTTTGCAAATATTAAAGACAAATATTATTTTATAAAAATGCAGCACAAAGAATTATTGAATGCATTTAATAATTTTTTTTATGTATATTTATATACATGTGTACACACATACATAGATATGTATGTGTGAGTTTAAATAGTAATTTCCCTTAATATTAAGGGAAAGTGCATTAACGTATTACCGCCAGAAATAATTAATACTACCACAATCCGTGACGAATATTTCAAAATGTCATATAATGTTATAAAAACAGTAAAAGATACTTTAAAATCGTATTCGTTATTTAAACAAAAAGCAATAAATCTATAATCATTTTTCTATGTTTATTATTTCGTCACAAACTAATAAAGCAAAGCTGAGTCGATGTTGTTTAAAATTTCCACTAAGATATTATTTATTTAATTTATTTGATTTTTAATTTTATTAATATATTTAATTTATTACTTATTTAATTTTCAATTTTTAATCCTTTTGAAGGAAACAATAAAATTGATATAAATTGCATACTTTTAGGGGGCGGACAATAAAACAAACAATAATTTATTTATTAATTTCATTGCTTAACAAAATTTCTACAAATAATTTTTATTCTGTATCTGAGTTTTTCCAAAATGAAAGCAACAGATTTTTTTTTTTTTTTATTTTTTAAAACATGAGTATATTGCATTTTCCTGTTATTTTTGTATCTGCCCTGCATCACCACTCAATTGTAGGTGATTATTATTTCTTGCAAAAAACGGAAACTTCACGCATTTGCTTGAAAAGAAAAAAAAGTCGTTTTTTTCGGTTTTTGTCATCAGCAAAAATTAAGTCAGGTGGAATTGATTGCGTCGCAAAAGGCAACTATTTGGCCATCCATTCAACAATATATTTTGATAACAAATATTTTTTTTATTAACCGCAAATAACAGTGACTGTTTTAATGATTTCACAGAAGCTTAGCTTAACTTGTATTGTGGTATTGTGTCAGTGGCAATAAGATGATTAACTAACTTTTAGTGTTACAAATACTTTTATATAAAATTTTAATAGTTTTGTGCAATAAAATCAAATTGAAAACGTCAGTTGTTATTTATACACGATTCCTTTGTAAAATAAAAATGTTGCATTCAATTGAAAAATTCAAAAGTTCCTTTTTAATTGTTGAAACAAAAATCAATAAGGAAAAATGAGAACTGTTTTAAGCTTTTTTTAAAATTTCAAATTCTACTGCCATTAACAATTTAAGGTATTTACTAAGTCGCATTACCAGAGCAAATAGAAAGTGAAAAATGAATTACTTCATTAATTTTTTTTGGATTTTTTTTTTTTAAGTTTCTTTATATTTTTTTAACTTTGCTGGCTTTTAATAACTCTGTAAATGATCAAGCAATAATAAAGACAAAAAGTGAAACTTGAAGTTAAGATACGCAGAAAAAACGTTAAGCAACATAAAGACAATTTTCAATTTTACAAAAATTTCATTTGCTTATTAAAATTTGCCGAAAACTTAAATATCACAATATGATGTTATAAAGGTCCTTCAATATCCTTAAATATTGTGCCACAGATATTTGTATGCTTAGAAAATACTCGTAGATCCTTTAGCTTTAGATCCCATCGTAGCTTACGATGTGTTACCATAAAAAATTGAAACTTATGTGTATTTACGTGTATTTATAAAATTTACGTGTATAATAAACAATTGTTTATGCATAATTTATTATTAATAGTTGTCAATTATAATGGCATTAAATATACAAATAGTGATTAATATTAAAACAACACGTGTAAAAGTTTTGTGGTCACGCTTATGGATAAGCTTTGTAGGAAATAAAACGGTTTTAATATCATTAAGGCGATTAATATGTGTAAAATATAATTGTTTGTATAATTACCGCATCAAATATATTAAATAACAAGTGAAATAAATTTAATTAATTATCAGTAAGACTAAAGCTGAATAAATATGCAATAAAACTTCTATAATAGTTGAATCGCAACATGAAAACTAGAGCGTTACTTTAGTTGAAGTAAATACAAAATACTTTTGCGGTAATATAAGTAATAATCGAAGCAGGGCATCATTATAATTGAAAGATTTATATTGGCAAGAGCTCTTGAAATACACATCTAGCCTTGCTGTAGTCGGATGGTATGTCTGTACTTTGAATCTCATGAATTCCCCCTGCACCATTTACACCAATGGGAAAACCAAATATCAAATGGGAAATGGAAATTAAGAAATATTTAGTGTAAACAATAAAATAATTAGTTAACAGTTTCGAACAGTTTCGAACTAAAGATTTATCTGGTGAGAAGAAAAAATTTGCTGTTTTTCTTTCAATCTTTATTGATAAAAATTTTAATTTATAAAATTTCATTTAATTTTAAAAAAATGGATTTGCAAAGAAAACGGACTCATTAAGAGTCCTCATCGATGTAGCAGATGCAACATCTTATTCATAATTGCATTCAAATTTTAAAACTACTGTAGAAACTTGTATATTTTAATACTTTCACTGCTTTTAATTGCATTCCAATGAATAATTTTAGTCGATTTCATATCTGTTTCTTAATTCCTTGCTAAGATAAACACATTTCCAATTAATATGATAATTTTCATAGAACACAGTATTCCTTTTCATAAGAGTTTGCATTAATTTCCTTATAAATGAGATATTGGATAGGAGAAAGTTAATGAAAAGAGTGTAAATTAGTACAGTCATGGCATTTATAACTTTTGCATTATTTGTAGCCGTGCGAATTACTTGATTGCAAATTAAGTCCGCTTCACTCAGTTTTCGTCAAGTGAAATATATATATATGGACTTGAGCTAGTTATCAAAACTCGTATTTAAAAAACATTATAACAGCTCTGTTGCGATTTACAATACAGATTATTTATCTGAAAATCCCACCACAGTGCAGCGACTTTAGCTCGGTTGCGATTTACAATACAGATTATTTATCTGAAAATCTTACCACAGTGCAGCGATTTTAATGAAAAGCAATTTTTAATGAATATATAAAAAGTAAAATTTACAAAATTGTAGAAAATATTTTCCTTTTACTTTCTTTAATTGTTATTTAAACAGCACATCCCAAGTGCGTATTGAAACATTTTTATGACCGACTTACACACACACAAAATTAATATTTCTAATAAAGAAATGCATAGGAAAAGCACTGTTCAATTTGATTGAACAATTTGATTTACATACACATATATGTTACATATATTTTATGAGATTAGCGTATTAGGAACTTTAATGAGGCATGCAGGTATTTGCGTCAGGATATTTTGCCTATTATCTGACTTCTCCTCGCTTTCAGAAAGGATTCGTTTCACAGGACAAGAGACGTAAACAGTTTTTGGCCAACTTTACGGCAAACAGAAACTCTTATTCAAAATATGCATATTTAAATTTATATGGATTAGAATCCTTGTATGTGGGAATAACTATATAAAATATTATAAAAGTGTATGCAAGTATATGCTTTTTTTGGGAATATGTGAATGTGGAAGTGACACATTCAAGAAAACTAAAATTTTGCAAGTACTGTTCCGAAATAAGGCCGCATAAAATAAGGCCATAATTCTCAAAATAAAATTTAGGGGAACAAAAATTTTTGATAAGTTTCATTGCTAAAAGATTTTGCTTCAGCTGATAACTTTTTGCCTAAAATTGCTTGTACAATATTAAAAAAATTGCTCAAGTGTATATTAAAATTGATTTACAATTTTTTAAATTTAATTTGGTTTTATTTTAATTTAGGAGGAAAAATATTTGGCCAACCACTTACACTTATACATGGCAGCTCAACCATCAAATGCCAACCACAACAATGACTGCAACAAACGTTTGCATTACAACATTTTATTAGTAATTCCCATTTCATTTTGGTTAATTTCATAGAGTCATGCAAAATTAATTGATAATATTAGTGAAATGTCTATTTATTGGTAGCGATTTTTATTTAAAAAAAAAAGCTTAAAGTTTCTTAAAATAAATTCATTTCAGAACTGGTATAACTTCATCGTCCTGAAGAAAAAATTTTAAATATAAAATATATTATTTATATAAAATTCAAAAGCTCTGAAAGCAAATAAATATTTACTTTTTATTCATACGATTGTTTTCTTGAAAAGAGTAAAAATAAAAATTCTTCAATGCAATCAGCATCCAGTGTTTCTACAGACATTATAGTTATATTGATATAATTATAATATTAACTAAATAAAAAAATAAATAAAAATCTAAAAATTTAAAAGAATTTAATTTTAAAGAAAATGTGTGAAAAGTAGATTTATAAATTTACAAAATGTAAACTAAAATAATATTTATCTTCCATTTTAGCCTTTAATTAACTTTTCTTTTTTTTTCTAATGGTTTCTTATGTTATACTTTATGCCTTATTTTTCAGCGCCTTTCAATATACGCATTAAAAAATTCTAGCAGTTTAACACATGCCTGCATTCAGTTCATTTTAATTATTTTGTTTTTAACATTTTAAAAGGCGTACAAGCAATTTTATATAAATATAAATATATACATTTATATATTATGATTTAATTTGCATTTCAAAACAAATTAACATTGAAGTAAAATAATTAAAAATTTTATTAATCCAGTATTGGAAAGTGATATTTTAGCGGTTTTTTTTACTAAATCACATACGATATTAAATAAAAATAGATTTAAGGGAGAAGAAAATGTTTTAAAATATTGAAACTTTCATGAATATTGAAAATTAAATGAATTAATAGACAAAAACTAACATGACCTGCATATGATTTTATAAAAAAGTTCCTGGCAGTGAAAAGTTTTGTATACAATCAACATTGTCAGAATGTTCACAAATCGGGAATATATACTAACGCGACCTGAAATTTAAAAATGAAATTCTTTTTTTATAAAAAAAAATTTTAAAATTTTTTTACTTTAAATTTTCAACATAATTTTCTTGCATGTAATAATTTCTCAATTGCTTGATGAAGTATTTCTAAACAGTCCATCCGGATACGCCTTAAAGAATAAGAAGTTTCTACCTAATTCGGTCGTTCTAATATCAATAATGTGACGTTTTTGCTTTACAACGTCTTGTATAAACATTAAATTTTTGACATTTTAAAATGTGAAGTCTGCAAAGTCAAATTAGTTTTAGGAATCGCACATGCGAAATGTTAAATCGTTCTGAGAAAGTCCTATTATCTTTAAATAAACAATAAAATTTATTTTGTTTATCTTCTTAAATATAAGACGCATATGCTTAAATAAAGAAACACGTGACTGTTTGATTACCAGTTCCCACGTTCATTCTCACAACTGAGGACTTATTCCATCTACTTATTTCCTTGTAAGAGCAAAAACGATTCGCAACATGTGTGAGTTGATAAATGTAAAAAGGAAGACTTTAAACAATTTTCTATGAGGACTAACATTAACACAAGCGTATTGCAATCTAATTAATTTTAAGAACTTAAATAAGGTAGAAGAACTCCTTTCTAGCAAAGAGTGTACTTTCTTCATAATTTGTAGCACGTTCTCTGTGTGTGAAAACATCTACTAAAAATACGCTTTTCTATGCAAACAGAAAAATTAAAACAATTTCGCAATTAGAGGCGACCTGTTTAATTCACGAAAAGTAGAAACTACAATTATTTCATTAAAGTACGGCTTTAATTAACTGAATGTGGGTATGGAACCGAAAGTAATTTAAAACAGTTTTATATGCATCTTAATTCAATTTAAAGTACAAAAACTAATATATTTATAATGAAATAAATGTGTTGCTTTCAATAACTCCTTTATAAGTTTCAGAAACATTATGGCACGAAATCTTTATAAGTTTTTGGAAGCATACGCAACTGATAGAAGACCGTTTTCAGCCTGTAAGCAAGAAAATTATTCCAACAACATGTGAAAAAGATAAGAGATACAAAAATGTCCATAAATTTACAGCAGATATGATTACCTAAATTGGAAAGATATCGGCTATTAAAATATCTTGAAACTTGTTATGGAGGTGAAGATACAAATTAAATTAATTAATTGATCCAATTAAAATATATTGCAATATTATATTGGAATGAATAATGCGCAGCCAACTAAAGCGGAGTTCGGGGGATCGATTCCTGCATAGACCCTGGGAGTTTTCTTGCGCTCTAGCCGAAAACTTTGCAGATTAATTTAGTTAAAAAAAAGAAATATTGCGAACAATGACTAGGGTCGGGCAGCTAAGATATTCGAACTGTTTAACGCTCCCTTCACTAAATTTCCCCAAATTATTATGGATCGTTCAATTTCATTCTGCACAATAAGAAAGCCAATAAGAAAATTTCTACTACGAAACAATCGAAACAAACAAACCGAAAGCTGTTAATGACTGATCACTATATTCATTGAAATTTATTGCTTGGTGCAGTTTAAGCCACATTGCGGCAAATAGCGAACGCTTTCCGGCAGTGCTGAGTACATTTGTATTTAAAAAATTAATCATTAACGATATTTCCTTTCAATCGGATGGTGAAACTTGCCAAAGCAAATTATTGCAAAATCAATTTAGCTACAAGTGAATTTCAGTATTAGTTTATGGCGACTAAACAGAAACTTTTTAAGCATTGGAAACCAATATTATAATCAGCCATGATTGAAGATTTATTAAAAAGAAGAGCCACGGACCGCATAACTCGCCGAACATTATATACAAAAAATAAATCTAGCAGAACATTTAACTCCAACAATATTCCTGTGTTGTGTTGTAATTTGAAGTTATGCAGGTAAAAAAAATGTAATAAAAGAAATCGATTTTGATTAAATATTTTAAAAAAGCATTCCTTTACATCATCGACGAAATACCACGAAGGTAGCTGTATGTGAATTGTTTGCTAGTGTCACATAACCAATTTGAAGTGGTTATGTGAACTTTCTTGTTCCGCCAAGGTAAGGGGACACTTAAAATATTTCCACAGCAAATGCAATACAGTGAATTTTATTTCAAAATTAAGAAACTTTTTAGATGTAAATTTTGTATTTTCTGTCGATTTAAAAAAAAATCGTTGCGCCCACTAACAACAAAGCGTGTTAATTAAGCGACTTCTTAAAAAATTAAAACACAAAAAAATGACGAAAGGAAAGAAGGCTCCATTTGCCAATGCTCAGTGAACAATTATGCCTCAAGGTATGAGAGAAGCAGCTTGGAAAAACGCCGCCTACACTTCGCTGCAGCTCCTTATCAATTTGTATACGAGTATTTCGGAAATAAATTTTTAAATGCCTAGGAAACTGAGAAAATGAAATATTATATTTTAAATTGAAATTGATCATTATTTGAAATAAAAATAGCATACATATAATTTCTATATAATAAAGTTTCTATGTGCGACGTAATTTTCTTATCTTGTCAGTATTCATTAAAGGGAAGTTCGCTTGTATTCATTTTGCTAGATTACAATTGTTAGAAAACAAGTCTATTATTGAGCAAAGGTTTTTGTATTTTATCTTTTTAATAGAGAATTTTATCGGCATTTACATTGTGTGCATATGCAAAAAATCAATATTTATTCAGTCATTTAGGGTTTGTTTAAATATTATTAGTTTAGGTTTAAGTTGAATGTACTCAAAGAAATTATCTGTAAGCCTTCAGAGGGTGAATCCATAATAAATAATGTAAATACTTACTCAATTTATATTATTAATTAATTAATTAAACTGATGTGAATGCATCACCTAGTAAATAAAAATATACCATTATTTAATTTTCTATCGCATAACTAAAAACTAAATATAAAAATACTATTTAATTAGAGTCGAGAAATTACTAGCACAAGTCAACCAGCCACTTCAAAAATTTCATAAATAATTAATTCGCTGTTAAACAAGATTCAAGCAACTCCTTTCACTTTTCACCTTCTGTTATGTTAAAGGATATTTGTAGGTTTGTGGGCACGTAGTCACTGCCTTGGCTTCAATTAAAAATGGCACCATGGGGCATAAAGTGCAAAGTAGTTTAGCAATCTAAATTACTTAATTTCTATTTTTGTCTTTAGAGAAATGGATTGATTAAATAGAAGTAATAAAACTTTTTTCGAACGATTATTAAAACCTATCAATTATGTAACAACTCTGTTGTTTATTCGTTTTTTTTTTTTTTATATTTCCTACTAATAATGAAAATGTTACATTACGGGCATGAACTTTAATTTTAATAATAAAGGCAAAGTTAAGTAAAACACATATATACAGTAAAGCATAATTTATAAGCAAGCCTCCATTATATCCATTAAAGTTATCCTTATTTGCATTGATATGTTGTAAATGTAATGAAAGATTTTGATTAGAAGTGTGATTGTAGCATTAATTACATAAAATTCTTTCATGTTACAAGTAGAGTATACGGTTATATATTTAGTGCAGTCAAAAGCTGTCGTTATCTATTAAATAGCTGCTATCGAAGGTATCACTTACTTAGTGAAATGCTTACTATTTATGAAAAACCTTTCAAAAATGGTGGTATCAATGCGGTAATGGATTGCGCACAAAATTTTCTTCGTTATTAAAGAAAATTGTTACATCTGAGACTCGATAAATACAGAACTGATTGTGGAAAGCCATAGCAGTTGGAAAAAGAAACTCTTTGTTGTACGTTATGGCCTAGATATTTCAATGAGGCATATTTTTTCGAATATTACGCTGGAAACTCCATTTCCGCATTAGGCCTTTACAGTATGATTAACAAGCTTCTCTTGAACCCAACTGAGGATTATGAATCATGAAGAATTGTACGGAAATGTACAATGTAGAAATTGTTTACATTTCGAGATACATATTGCTGTTTTTACTACTAATGAAGATACGGTTTTCTACTGGTTCATGCTACTTATTGAAAGCCTCTTAAGGTTATACAAAATCGAACCAGCTTAACAAAGTGTTTGTTTGTTTAGTCGTTGATATAAACGAGGTGTAATCCAAAAATAATCTTTATTGGTTGAGTTACGTATGTTCGCTGTGATAAATGTATTATATCTAAGGGGGATTACTTTGAACCGGAGATATTGTTATTGTTGAATAGATACTTTTGAAAAAAATTTTAATTAACGGTTATTTTTTGATCACATCTCGTACTACTTAATCACTACCGTTGCATTACTGCGAGTATAAACTGTTTGGTATGTATTCATGCCATACCAAAACCAATTACATGCCATATAATATCCTTGCAAGAAACATTTTATTAACTGTTGCCCCATTGTAATAGAAATAACAAACTTTCGCGACTTCATTCTTCTCACACTGTTTATTTCCCCTGATTTTCAAGTATGTTTGCACTTGGCAAGTTTTATTATTTAGGCTAAATTTTGTTCTACTTTTTTAATTTAATTGTAACGAAAAAAATGTAAGAACATCATGCAGCTGCTACTTCTTTTCATTTCTTAATTAAAATAATAAATATTAACTACAGTTTTGCCAGACTCATAATGAGATTATTTTTTTTCGCAAAAGGTACTCATTAGATGAAACAAAATAATTGTACGAATAAAATATATAGAAAAATAAAAGAGTGCAATTCCTTATTAAATTTAACAGAAAAACTAGTTGGCTCTTAAGTCCAAAGTTGAAGACATTATATATAAAACTGGTATTTACAAATTTCCCCCTATTTTATTACAGATATTCTTCAGATGTATGCTGGTTTCTTCTAAAAAATGCCAATTTCGATAACAATAATGTTTTTCAGTTTCACCTCTATTATTGTTTCATCTTTTTAATAGTTTTAGAGACTATTTTATAAACAGTCTTGTTTTTTAAAAAATAATTAAAGATAAAAAACACAACCCCTTCCTTTTTCATTGGCTAAATGGAAAATAAGAAAATCGTCGAGCTGAACTTTCATCTACACATTGTTAATTTATAGGTGTATTTATAGGTGGTTCACACAACAAGTATTAACCACCTTACAATTAATATATATATTTCGTTTGTTGATTTGAAAAATTATTCCTTCAAACATCTGTCTTTGTAGGGAAAGCATATTGCGCCCCTTCAAAGTTTATTCAACAAAAGAAACACAGAAGCGACATTGCAAGAGCAAAAATTGTGCTTAAGTAATTTTTTTCACATTAATGTAATCTAACGTAAATAATGAATGAAAAATATTATGCTGCTTTTGAAATGAAAACTTTATTCAGTCTCTAAGGTCAGATGAAGTAGTAAATGTGGATAATAAACTCTGGTTTTTATATCATCTCTTTGATGTTGTAAACTTTAGCGCAACAGGTAAATATTGCGGCAATCAGGACTGAAGACAAAATCCATTTAAACACATACATGAAATATGTACATAGGTGCGTGCATATGTGCGAAGGCATGAAGGCTTGTATTTACGAGTATATGCTTCATTTTATATGCTCTTAACCTGCTTAAAAACGGGATACGGTTCGTATGATTGATACTAAACATGCTGCGAAAGATTAATCATACGCACCATGGGGCATATTTAAATGAATGGTGCAACTCAAGGCGACTTTTAAAGCGATATATTTTCAAACAAAAGCAAAGTTTAAATGCAGTCAAATACAAATAATGTCACTAAAATGGAATTGAAATTGAAACAATTGGCATTATCACTTCATATTTGCAATGCAGTTATTGTAGCTGATAGGGTGTCCTTGGAGTCACATAACTGAGAAAGTCTTACAAATACCATAGAGCTTTACAATAGCAACCAGCCTTTTTTGCCAATCACTTACTGTGATATCGTACGAATGAAACTAAATATAAATTTCATCTGGAGAGGGAATAAATACTTTTAACTTCATCTAATTTTAACCAAATCATGTTTTTTTTTACTGAAAGCACAGTTTTATATTATATAGAACTTGAACAAACCGCAGCGGCTATTCGTAAATAATTAATTTAATTTAATTTTTATTTTATGATATTGTTACGTAAGCAATTTTGTTCCTGATACATAGAAATCTCTATTAAAAATATTAATATGAATTCCTAAAAATATCCTAAGCTGCTCAAAACTTCTTTATTTTCCCCTTTTTTGCCGTTTTATATAAAAAGTTTATATATAAAAAGTTCAATTATCTGTGATTTTGTTAAAACAATAAAATTTAATTAAAATATAAAAAAGTTAATTTTCTTTTTCATTTATATATTTAATTATTTTCTATTTGTTCCGTTGTGAAAAACTATTACAATAAATAAAATAACAATGAAAGATGGTCGGATAAAAGCTTAACAAATGTATACAGAAGAGGCATTAGAAAAGAAAATAATTGTGTACAATTAACGCCAACGTTTATAATATTGATTGCGTAGAGGTTGCGAAGTGGTGGTTTGAACCACTACTGTTCTGAATTCAGTTTTGCAAAGGGATTATTAAATAAATGTCCTACAAGAGGCATTAGCGATACGAAAGTTCTGTTTGCAAAATACTGTAAGATACATAAGTTTTAAAGAAATCCCTATTTACACCATGAAAATAAATGTCATTACAGTTGTGGCAGTACAATTCACTTCTATTCGAAATGTCCAGAACTCATATCGAGATTATTGATTACTCATTATTGAAAGATATAATAAACCCTTGCAGTTGCTATTATTGCCACTTCGTCAATGGCACTGAAAGGCAATATACTACTCTTCTACATTCATACACTTAAAGTCTAATGCTGAAGTAAATTGCAGAAGATATAAACGAAAACTTGAATGAAAATCTTAATATGAAACGATTGCAAAAATGTTCTTTAAATTCATTATAAAAAAATTAAAAATTAAAAATTGTGCTACTTTAATGTTCTAAATTGTTTAAAATGTTTCGCATTTTCAAAATATATTTATTATAATTGAAATAAATTAAAAAATTGTATAGTTGTGAAAACGAGAATTCGAGTCATTTCCAACAATATACAATACTTCGTACTTTATTGTAACAGTTACAAATTTATGCATAGAAAATGGCCTACTATGCACTTCTCATTTTATCAGGCGTGTGTTCTATATAAACAATGCAAAAGCTTCGAATTTTGCAATTTTTTTTGCGAGCGTGTGTGTGGTTATACAAACCTAATGATTGAACAGATTTTTGATAGTTTCTAGGCAACTCTAAGTAGTACTCCGAAAAGTGATATTCTTGAAATGTACATGTGTGATGGAGAATTATGCGAAAAAAAACAAACTGTGATCCGCAGATGAAATTGTACGATTTTTTAATTTGTGTGAAAAAAATATAGCATGCGATATTTTATATTCTCTATATAAATTGTAAGAATTTGGTATAGAATTTCTAATTTTTTCAGAAAAAATGCATCTAAAATGTAATCAGAAAAATATTGATATAGAATTAATAACTATTTTAGAAAGTTTCTTACGGATCCAACTTGCATGGGCATAACGGCAACACATTAACTTATAAAGATGAATTTATGGAATATCTGCATTGCATTTCTGAAATTTTGTAGAACCCTCTGAAAATATTACTCAATGCGAAATGGTCATATACATGAATTGTGCGAGGGATATTGCCAGTGGCCATACCCCTATAAAAATTCACATTCATACTTGCCTAACAGATATTTTCTTTGGACACAGAGGATATATTCCACCCTACATACTACTTTATATAATTTCCTTAAAAGAAAAAAGCAGAAGAGGAATTTCAATCGCAATTACTATACGATGATATGGTGTTAGTGGCGTTGCTTAAAATGATAAACTTTAAAAATGTAAGTGGAATGGTAAATAGGTATGTGAGCTTGATTATTAAACTTCTTGTTGAATATTAATTATTTAACATATTATTTTTCCTTACAACTGTCAGTCTCGGCGTATGTAATATGTATGGGATGATATAGAAATGAATTTTCATCGCTAAATCTCAAGAAGACAAACACTTATGTTCTTGTGTTACAATACTTAATGAAGTGAGTTAACTTGTAATGCGAGAACTCAATGAAGATAAAACTGCTGGCAGCATTTTGGGAAATCTTAGTATTTAACTCAGGATGTAAGAACCAATTATTTATATGGTTCCAAGATTGTTTGAAATCTCAATGGTAATTAAAAGTTTTCGCTTACAGTTACATGTCATCGCATTTCAATATTTATAAATTTGAGTCATATATAAATGCAATTAAAATATTGAACAGTTCACTTACCTCTTAATTAATTTCTTATTAGGAATGGGGAAAGTGTTTCTTGATTAAATAATAAATGAGTATTGATGTGCTGTTGATTTTTTCCATAAATTCTTCGAAATGATTGAAAATGTTTGAGTTTTTTCTTAATTGAATTTGATCTTTTGAGTCATTTTATTCATATTCTTTTCTTAATTTTCTTCTTGTATAAACATTATTTTGGGCTTGTATCAAGCTAAATTAAATTGAAAAGAAAATAAAATAAATGAAAATTAGTATAAGTTCTAATAACTACAAGTAAAGTTAAATACAAGACAATTTTGGTTAAACGAGTTAAATACATTTTTGGTAATTTTGAATTAATTGTTTCGTAGTATTATTGACTAAAGTTTAAAGCTTTTATCGATCTGGGATGGTTGAAAGAAGTTTTTCATACCAATTAATTAAGCTTATTAAGAAAAGTCTTTTTTTTTAAATAGAATATTTATAAAATAATTCATTGTTTATTTATATACTTATATTCTAAAGCAAGGCTCACTTCTAAGCAATAACAAAAATAAAACAACTACAAGGAGAAAAATGAGTTGTTAACCTGTTACGAATTGAATTGGAGATAAACCCTATGGGGATATCTGGGAAAATATTAGTATTCCACATATAACTTTTTTTAAATATGATTAACGTCAATTACTGAAACAAGTTTTGAAATTGAAAAAGAAAACTAAAGGCAACAGTCAGTTATACAGTGTTATTACACATTCTCTCCGATTCAGTTAATAAACAAAATTAAACCATAAAATTAACAGAAAATGGTGAAATTGTGAACAAAATCACGTCTGTGTTTTCAAACGTCATAAGTGAAAAGAAATCGTTAAGGGGAATTCATCTTAGCTTAGCGATTTAAAATCGTTTTCAAATATTAAGCAATTGCAGAAATTAAATATCGATAGTCGCAAAAAAATTACTATCGATAAGGTCATTTATGCAAAAAAAATTTATATATACATAAAGTTGTTTTTAGACAATAAATAACAAATTGTATTTAAATTTATACATTCCAAAATGCATTACATTTGTAATATTTTTTGTGGTTTCTTCATTGATTAGGCTACGCTTCAAAAGCTTACCATGAAAGCTAAATATTTTAAATAGTCCCATTTTGCAATATACATACATATATAATTAATTACAGATAAATAAATTTTATTATAATTAAAAAAAAATTGAAAATTATTCGTCTTTTAACAAAAGTTTTTCCACTTTTTAATAAAAAATGTAAGTTTTAAAAACACATTTAGTGAAAGGTCTACATGCACACATGCATACCTATATCGCTGCTACCTTAATATAGAACAGTACTAGGTATGATATTTATAAAATAGAAAAAGAAAACTTAATAAAACTTTTTAAAAAACTTAAAAACTTAAAAATGAATTTTTAGTAGTTGATAGATTTAAATTCGGGTGCTGGTATTTACATTATTTTTAGTTAAAATATTGGAATTTTCCAATTAATGTCATTTTATATGGCATTAGAAATTCGTCTTTGACAAAAATGAATTGTGCATTTCCATTTAAGGTAGCGATATGTCCAATATATTCGTAATATCAAAATAAAAGTTATTTTCACTTTCATTTAAATTTACTTATTCTGCTCTTTTTTACTTTCTTTGTTTCTTTTATCCAAATACTTCTTCAGCAACTGGTACTCGTTCATGTACGTAAATAGTCGCATAACTCGTACTCTTTCATGTTCGTAAATAGTCGCATAACTCGTACTCTTTCATGTTCGTAAATAGTCGCTTAACTCGTACTCGTTCATGTTAGTAAATAGTCGCATAACTCGCTTTAAAAGAGCGATTCAATTCATTTAGCAAATTTAAGAGGCAAAATTGTATACTAAAAAAAAGTGTGTTAAACTCGAATAATATTATATATGTATGTATGTTGGACTGGTACAATCCATTTAATATCGATATTAGTTGATTTTTTAAAACATTTTCTCTGCATTTTATCAATTTTTTTTAGTTTTATTGTTTATTTTTTAGTTTATAACATATTGGAGTTGGTACAATATTTCACAGATTAGCAGAAAATAATGATATTTTATGTTCTCGTACCCCACAACACCTCCACCTCATCTTTCATGTTGCATTATAGATTGAAATATTTAAAAAACCTACGATGGAAGTATTTTGAAGCTTCAGAATTTGAAATTATTTTTATTCGCTGCTGTGCTTGCTGTGTGAAATTACACAAAACAAAGAAAAAACAATTTCTTTCTTAATAAAGAAACGAAATAAGAAAAAATAGAAAATTTATAAATTACAAAACAAATTAAAATAATTACACGCTAGATCTTCTTACTAAAACATGCCATCAGAATGAGCTATGGGTATAAGGATAATAAGAAATATTATAAGATTTCGTGTAACTAATTTCCAGTCATTAGGTACTGCCAGCGGCAGTAAAATCTGTGTAATGCGGTGTATCTCATGCGAAGCACACACAAATATAAAGGAAGTTATAATCATATTAAAAGTTGGAAAACCGGGCAACAAAACTAAAACACCGTGGCGATCTGCCGCTAACCATATATGATATTGGCAAATAAATAACTCTAATGATATGCGACCAAACCAGGCAAAGAATGTGGAGTAACGAGTACGTAAAATGCCTGAAATATTGCGTAAAATTATGTAGCCCACTATTGGTATGAAAACAATGTAAGAGTGTATTTCCTCACAGTTCTGTTCGTTACGACACAGAAACGAAAAGGCTGTATAAAAGCCCATACCCAGCATGGCCAAAAGAGTGACAGTTATAGAAGTTTTGCGGGAGAACAAATTGCCATGATTGTTATCATCAAATATACTATATTTTTGTGCTATATGGAAGCAGGCGGCAGCTATCATGCCAAACATTATTGTGTAACGATCCAATTTCCACTGATACCACCACTCATGTATGTCATCGTCGGTAGTGACGAACAGAGCTTTCCAGGGTCGGGTTACAAAGATTCTCTCAAAAAATACTTCGGACATAAAAAGTATAGTCACAACACTAAAGCAACCCACAAATTTACCCACCAAATATAAATAATGTAAGGGATTGGATTCCACCGATTGGGCAGTTATACGTGGGGGCAGATAAAGTAAAAAATAAACAACACACATCCAAAAGGAGAGAAGCGGTACAAAATAATAAAACTGATAAGGACGATTCATGCAGAAGCATAGAATGACAGTCATAAAATTCAAACGAAATATTACTTGAAAGAATTTTACAAAGCCAGAATTGCCGGTTTGCCACTTATAGGAGAAGTGGTTATAGCCGGCATGGAAAAGGTAACAGCTCAATAACAATTTGATATGCATATGAATGGGCAATACTCTGTGAGCACCCGTCATATAGTAAATTAAGACCACTAATAATATCCAACCCTTTAGCTCATCTGACTGATCGCGATTAAGGACTTTGGTGAATTTTGAGTCTTCTGTAAAGAAGAGCCCAAGAGCAAAGACATAACCCACGGGTATCCAAAAGCTAAATTCGGAGTAGTATTTATTTTCTTTCATAAAGAAGTTTGTGCGATCGCACAGATAAAAATAGGCCATTATAGTGCCCAACATTGCCATGGCCACAATCGGTGTAGTATAATCCATACTAGTTAAAGTTAACGCTACTGGTCCATTTGTTGTAGATGATGTGTGCAAATCATGACATGAAGGTTGTAGCGGCGTATACAATGTATGTCCGCGTAAGTGCAAAATCCATCGTCTAAGAAAAATTCCGCATGTTAAGGTTATGCTAAAAGGGTAATTTGAAAATAAAATTAACTTTAAATTTTGCATAAATGTAAGGAAAAACAATATTTAAAAAAAAGGCATGCGACTTCGCTCAACATAAAAAGGAAACGTATGTATAATACTCGTATGTATAAAAATAAAAAATAAACAACTAGTTGAAAATTTTGAAAAGTTAAACTTATTTGAGGTGTCATAAAATACGGATGAAATTAAGTTTACTGTATGTCCAAAAGAATTCGAAGTTGAGAAGATACACTGTTAATAATAAAATTTGAAAGAAAAATAATATTTTTTTTAATCTTTGCTCTGTGTTCTATATTAAAAAAATGCCAATATTTTTAAAATTATAAAAAAAATTTAAAAAAAAGTTTTTATTTCAAAATATTCCCACAAGGCTGAATTCTAGGAAATGAAATGTATTGATTTTTCAAAGAATTTCTAGGTAACAGAAAATTTTACAGACCTATAGTACAATAAACAAACAAACAATTGGGGTAGCTTTAAATGCTTTCATACTCACCAAACTCCAAATACGGCGTACGTTGCAATCTGCAACATCGTATATGGTTCGGCGCTACTGCAACAACTGCCATCATTATAGTTCATATAATCATTACAATACATATTTAACATTAATTGCACATAATGTTTGAGACCCAATGCACACAACTTATAACCATCGACTGCGCTATCAAGTAAACCGTTTGATATATGCCAAGCTGATTCCCACACTGTAGAGTCCGTATCACGAAATATCGTTCGCGCTACGTTATTTATACGATCCACATCTTCATTTCTTACCAACTTCCATAAATCTGGTAATTTTTCTTCATTTACTCGATCCTGTAATTTCCATAACACTTTGGACTTTTGTGTCACCAAGTGATCAAATGGCACTACAAGACGTGTTAAATTTGTCGCATATTGTTTTAAAAGCTCATCAGTTACATTGCCGTTTAAAAAGTTACTATGCGTAAAACCAACAACGAAAACAGCTCGCACTTCTTTTGTATCTTCAAATTTTGATAAAGAATCTATAAGAACATCGGAAACCTCACTTGCAAATATATACGTCGCTTTCATATTTAACTTGTAATCTTCGAATTCACTGTCAATTGGTGGCTGAAGCAACAAGGAACCGTTATCGTCTTCGCTAGGATTTAAATGATTGATGAATTGTTTGTACAACTGATGAATTGAATAATCGCCAATAAATACAAAGTGGTTTTTGTAGCTCCAAAATGCCAAGTAGCGCAAACAACGTCGAGTGTCTCTGTAAAAAGAAATAATAAAACAAAATATCTAATGAAAATAAATAATTAATGAGATCGACTTTCATAAAATTTCAAAATGAATTAGTATCTTGCTTAGTATGTACACACCAATATGAAATGTTTTCAATAATATTTTAAAATAAATCGTATTCTTTAGGATCATACATATATTTTATAAATCGTGTTCTTTATTTTACAGAAAAAATTTAATAAAAACTTTTAATTAGTGGTAGGCAAATTTCAATTCAAGTGCATTAGTTGCAATCGTAAAGTGAAATATATACATATATATAAACAAATAGATATAAGTCTATATTGTACTTCGTACTTCATATATTACAAATGCCCCAAACTATAATGTACAAAGAGCTAATCATTTTTTTTACGATACTTTTCGCAAGAGAAGCATAAAAAAATATAATCACCTCTTATATCGAAACGTATTACCGCCTATCCGAAGCAATTGCCAAAAAAAAAAATTAAAAACGAAAAATCAATATAAGATAAAGAAAAAGTACATATAAAATGTATAAAAATACGAAGGCAATGAAAGAACGACGTCTGCAAAGTCATAGTTTTTGGTGTATCAAGCGATAAGTTATTAGATATATACTTTCATGTATATACACATGATATACAGTCGCCCAGAGCCCATACATGCAATTTTACTTGAAAAGAAACTATTCTGGCATTTATCTATCGAAGACAATTATACGTAATACTTCCCCTGTAACAATTGTGCAATAATTTATTAAATAATTCATTACGAGGTTTCATTTGGTTTGATTTTATAAATGAAAGTTATTGATAAAATAATGGTAATAAAACAAACAATCACATACACATATATGAATGTGGATATCCATATTTACTGCGATAGGTATTTAGATTAATAACTAAACAATAGTACATATATTAACAAGGCAAAAAGCAATGCTTTTGTTGCAACTGTATTCTGCATAATTCAATCACATATCCATGCCAGGGAAAGAACCATGACTAATATTATGCATGTACCGTAAAGACACAATTCGTGGATTTAAATTTAATAATTTTTGCATATAATTATTTGCTACTTACGTTTGCGTATACCTATGGATCATACAGCCATAAGGTTGCCACTCATTATCTCCCTTGAACCGTCCTTTAGATAGAAGCCATTGGCAGGAATCACTACCTAAAAGGAACGTGCATACATATATAATGCGATAATAAGCAGATGGACTGGAACGCAAATTCACTCGTGCACTTACCATACTGCCAGTTAAGTATGCCATGATATACTATAAATCCAATAACTACAAATAAGGCCACTTTCTTAAAATTATTTGCATTTAATTGCTGTATTAAATATTCAGCCTTCGAATTATTCCTACTTGCACTTCTTATTTCATCGACATTATTTTGTAATGCGCTAAATTCGAAATCCTCTGTCATTTCTATATTATTTTATTTGCTTTTGTTAAATATTACATTATTTTATCGAATTTTTAATACTTTAATATGCCGAAGTTAATCTATAATATTAAGGTCTTAAAAAAGAAGGCTTTTATTTCTTCATTTGTTTTATAATTTGCGATTTGTTTACTCACTTTTTTAACATCTTCGCGTTGTTCAAAATCAAAACAAAGTACACAATTAACCGGGAGTATAGTGTGCAGAAAAGCAGAGCTGATTAATTTTGGACCTTATAATTTAGCCCAGTAAGCAGTTGTAAAAAAAAGTACCCATCCAAAATCGGAAGATATTAATTGTAATTTTTATGGAAGATATTTTTGCGACAATGCTTTCCACTCATAATATGTATGTGCGTGTATGTGAGATACTGTTCCACTATGTTTATTTACATGTGTTAAAAATACATGAGTAACTTTTGTTCAGATGCAAAATACATCTAGTATTTTTTTATTTAGTATTATGTATTTAGTATAATATATTTTTATTCAACATATCTAAGTCTAAATCAAAATTTTTGCGTTTTGTTATCAAGCCGTCAATTTTTTCTTTTTTTCTTTGTTTTTTTGTCAATAGACGCAATTTTGCACAAACAAACTATATTTCTTTTTTACAAAGTTGCAAATCGGTACATCTGTTTAATTCGTCTTTGTACAACCCAATGAATTTTGCTATACCACTATTTTCCATCTCTGAGTAAGTTCTAATAATCGATGTTTTGAAAGCTGGTAACTCTTTACAAACAAAAAGCAAAATAATATTTTATATTCATTTGCATATGGAGTCATTTCTTTTACAATTTCCTAATTGTAAAAAATCCAAATTTAAGAACATATTTGCATTCGGTAAGAAATAATTTTAAAATTATTTCGAGTTTCGTTATAAGGCAACGATGCGTGATTTATTTAAAACTTTGGAAATATTAAAACGTGAAGCAGTAATGGAGTATTGTGATGAATTCGATGGTATCAAGTCCATAATGGAGTATTGCAACAAACAAGTGAAACCATTCAATAAATTGTATTTCCGATCAGGTAAAACATTTCAGCATATGTATATTCATAAATAATTCTAACATATAATTTAATTAACGTGATCGCAGGTAATGAAAGTTTCATTAATGAATTGTCGAGACGTCTTCAAGATTTTTTAATAGAACGACAACTGCTAGATGACAATAGCAAAACTCCGATATCAGATATTACAAAATTTAAAAAAATGAGAAAAATATTAATGTTTCTAATGTTGAACACAGACGCTACATATAAATATAATTTAAGAGATGATCCTGAAGTGGTGCATGTTTTAGACATTTTCCCTTTAATGCCAAAATTTCTATTGGTGGCATTGGTGTGGGAGCTGCACTTGGATGAATTTTTTTACGAAATGTTATCGTATGCGCCATGTTGGTTTACGTTTCAGTATTTTGAACCAGCCACAGATTCTCTTAAATATATCGATAATCCCTTTGAAGTTTTGTACAAAGTAGAGCAACTGCTGAAATCAATATTTATCTCTATAACACGGTCGCAAGTAAGTCCAATGGCTAAGGTAGATACACGCATTATACATAGCAAACTACATGACTATGCAATGAACTTGTTACGTTTATTTTATACACCTGATAGCGAAAAGTTTGAAAATTTTAATAAAAAGAAATCATACAAGTATTCGGGATTTGCTGTAAAACATTTGCTGCAATTAATACTGTTTACATTTGATGTGTTTGAAAATGCTGAAAAGGCTGACCCCATTGAAGATTACACACAGTACAATATATGCAATCATTTACTAAAGGATTATGAAGTTGGCGGGGATACCAACAACATAAAGGAGCAGCAACTGAAAATTATAAACGCATTACTTAATGCTTTACAAACTCAACTGATGTTAGTTAAAGTTGACGTGTTTATTTACTGGGTGGAAATAGATTTAAACGATAATGAAAATCTTCAAATGGCGATAGGAACAATGGCATTTAAAGTTGGCGAGAGGATGAAAAAGAATGGAAAGTTTGATCATGATGTTCAAAAGCAGTTAAAAGTTATTGAAATAAGGCCTAAAACATTGCAAGAAATCATACATGATGCTTCAATTGGTGATATTTTAAATACTCTTGATGTTGAGAAAACGGATCACAATATAAAAAAAGCATGGTTTGACGAGTTACTTAATCGAACTGTAGCTTTTGGTAATGAAGAATGCTTGCAGTCAATTAAACAAAATATAAAGTTATTAACCGTTGAACACATTCTGAAAATGTTGGACTTTATTAAATTGGAAATAATGCGAAGTTATCAAGAAAATAAAGATGAAAGACAGGATGATGAAAATATCGATATTGGAAACATGAATGTCGACCCTGAAGATTTTCAAGACCTAATTGTATTGATTTTAAAAGCATTAGAGAATTATAATATTGATCAACTTTTGGTAATTCTTAACTATCAATGTAAATTGTATGGCAGCAAGTCTTCACTTTTCCAACAGCCTGAAGTATCATTTAGAATTACTGAATTTCTTAATAAATATAATTTTGAGAAGTCTACATTTGATATACAGCAGTTTCTTATATTGTCCTTTGAAAATGGAGAAATGGCTTGGAAGAAGTTCTTTGATATGGCTACCCATAACCTCTTTCATATCAGTAACTATTGCAATACCGTCAAGCAATGCAGACCTTTGTCTAATAGTTATTTTAATCCACACCTTCTGATTGCATTTAATGAATCTCAACGCCTAGAGCAACGCTACTTTCCAGCATTACTTACGGAGATATACTTTTCTCTCTATTATCCTGATAATAAAACAGAATTTCTTAAAAAAATTATTCATAAGCATGTTAATCAATATTTAGACCAACAGCAATTCGATCTTTTATTGCCCATAGTGAAATGCTTAAATCTAATTGGATCCTACGGTGAGTCTCAGTCACATAAGCCATTGAATTTCGGTGAAATAACTGCTCCTGTACTATTAATGGCCGCACAAATTATGGATAAAGCCAGATGGGACTTAATAACATACAGCGATATTCGAGATGAAGTTGTGCGAGATTGTATACAGTTTGTACAAAAAACTTCTAAGAAGTTTTTACCCAATGCGACAGAAAAAGGTTAGTCTTTTCCATATACTGCATACATACTTCTGTTTGTAATAGCAAATATAAAAACTTTTTCTTTATTTAGATCGGAAATGGATTACCAAAGTAATTAAGGACTCATATAAACCTCTAACGCAATACTATTTTCAAAAATATTCTTTAACTTCCGAACAAATACCTATAGAATTCGACCGGTTCTTAATACGTCTTGAGATTGAGGATAAGTCTGAAGCAGAAATGTTTCTTATAATAGTAAGTTTTTAATAATAAACCAAATACAATTTAAGGTATTATTATTTATCGCAGAATTATGTTCGATGCACTATGAAAGAAACTGAATGGTTGGCCCGTAGCGAACGACTTCTTCCACACATATCGGATGTTATGATAATTTTAAGTGGTGTAGTAAATGAGACCGAAAATCCAAATTCTATTAGCACCTACCGCCACTGTCTATCGAACTACGCGAATATAGTGCATAAATTTCTTTTGCCGCCAATTGAAGACGACAATAAAAAAATTGAAAAACTAGAAATTAAAGTATTAAAAATAATTTCATCGGCTCCAGCTCAAATCTATGAAGAAACTTTTATGAGTTTTGAATCGTTACTATTGGAAATAATAAAAAAGTGTGAATTACCTCTAGAGGAGAACATTACAAA